>CM054183.1:91264570-91812070 GCA_028829895.1 Sinotaia quadrata | reverse complement strand
GCGAAGCGAGCAGCTGTGTCTTGCTACTCTAAAATTGCAATCTCCATGCATACCAATGAGCGCTCGTGACGCAAATGCGAATGGCTGTTGTCTAGAATGGACATGCTTTTAAATCCAGCAGTGAAGAATTGTTCTCGCTAATCTGATTATACTTCAAAGAACACATTTGTATTGATATTGATTATACTTTAAAGAACACATTTATATTGATTATAATCCTTAAAGAACACATTTATATTGATTATAATCCTTAAAGAACACATTTGTATTGATATTGATTATACTTTAAAGAACACATTTATATTGATATTGATTATACTTTAAAGAACACATTTATATTGATTATAATCCTTAAAGAACACATTTATATTGATATTGATTATACTTTAAAGAACACATTTATATTGATATTGATTATACTTTAAAGAACACATTTATATTGATTATAATCCTTAAAGAACACATTTATATTGATATTGATTATACTTTAAAGAACACATTTATATTGATATTGATTATATTTCAAAGAACACATTTATATTGATATTACATTAAAGAACACATTTATATTCAAATTGGTTTTATTATAAAGAATATATTTATATTGATGGCGATTATACTTTAAAGAACATTTTAAAGAACACATTTATATTGATACTGATTATACTTTAAGGAACGCGTTCATATTGATATTTTTATACTTCAAGAACACGTTTATATTGATATTGATTAAACTTTAAAGAGTATACATATATTTTTTGATAATGATTATACTTTAAAGAACACGCTTATATTGATATTGTTTTACTTTAAAGAACACGTTTATATTGATATTGTTTTACTTTAAAGAACACGTTTATATTGATATTGTTTTACTTTAAAGAACACGTTTATATTGATATTGTTTTACTTTAAAGAACACGTTTATATTGATATTGTTTTACTTTAAAGAACACGTTTATATTGATATTGTTTTACTTTAAAGAACACGTTTATATTGATATTGTTTTACTTTAAAGAACACGTTTATATTGATATTGTTTTACTTTAAAGAACACATTGATATTGATCATACTTTAAAGAACACGTTGATATTGTTTTACTTTAAAGAACACGTTGATATTGATCATACTTTAAAGAACACATTGATATTGATCATACTTTAAAGAACACATTGATATTGGTCATACTTTAAAGAACACATTGATATTGGTCATACTTTAAAGAACACATTGATATTGTTTTACTTTAAAGAACACATTGATATTGGTCATACTTTAAAGAACACATTGATATTGTTTTACTTTAAAGAACACATTGATATTGGTCATACTTTAAAGAACACATTGATATTGATCATACTTTAAAGAACACATTGATATTGGTCATACTTTAAAGAACACATTGATATTGGTCATACTTTAAAGAACACATTGATATTGGTCATACTTTAAAGAACACATTGATATTGATCATACTTTAAAGAACACATTTATATTGATATTGATCATACTTTAAAGAACACATTGATATTGATCATACTTTAAAGAACACATTGATATTGGTCATACTTTAAAGAACACATTGATATTGATCATACTTTAAAGAACACATTTATATTGATATTGATCATACTTTAAAGAACACATTGATATTGGTCATACTTTAAAGAACACATTGATACTGATATTGACTGAAGAACCCGCACGAACATGGATAGCAAAGAAAGTTGATGAGCTCTAGAGACATTACTATTATAAGCCATTTATCACGGACCATAATGATGATAATTACAAAGATAAGAAAAAGTAAAGAAAGACGACAATGACGATATTAAATAAAAGCAAGAATGATTCACGATTCAAAAGGAAAAAGAAGAAATCACCCAAATATTTTGACATTTATCGAAACCAACTGGAGAATATGTTGACAATATTTTTTAATAATCTTATTACGATATTTATTACATAATTGAATAGAGATTGGCCTGTTTGTCTACAAAGATAAATAACTGAATTATTTCACAATGATGAGAGCAATGAAAAAATATTTATCGTTTAAATATTTTGTTTTTATGGGCTATTGAAGATTGTTTAGACATAACTGAGTAGCGACAAATCTTCTGCGTACAAATGTAAATAAATGACAGGCTTTTTATTTTTTAAATATTTTGTTTAGACATAACTGAGTAGCGACTAATCTGTCTACACATGTAAATAAATGACAGTTTTTAAAAAAAAATATTTTGTTTAGACATAATTTAACAACGACTGATCTCTTGTCTATCAACATAAATAAGTGACTAATATTTCAGAATGATTTTGTTCTTTTTAAATATTTTGTTTAGACCTAATTCAATAGCGATTGATCTCTCGTCTATAAACATAAATAAATGATTAATTTCATAATGTTTTATTTATAATATTTTTTTAGACATAATTTAATAGTGAATGACCTCTTGTCTATAAACATAAATAAATAATTAATTTCACAATGTTTCTGTTTTTTAATAGCGATTGATCTCTTGTCTATTAACATAAATACATGATTAATTTTGTATTGTTTTTGTTGTTTAATATTTTATTTAGACATAATTTAATAGCAATTAACCTCTTGTCTATACACATAAATAAATGACTAATTTCGCCATGTTGGCATTAGGGATAAACCAACATTACTATACACTATAAACCAAATTGTTTTCATGTGTGTTAACAGACAGGTGTAAATATACAAACTTTGCGATGCCTTAACAATTACACAGTGGACACCGCATAAGACCGCCATGTTTTGTTGTAATGTGAATTTAATGTTATAAAATTATTTTACTTTTGCATACATTTATATATGTATTACAATAAATTCATTCATTCATTCAAATCAATCAGTCAACCATTTCTTTTGCGCATGCTGATATTATCTTTATTTATTTTTCATTTTATTATTTACTATTTAAGATTTTTTTAATTTATTCATTTATGTACATATTCATGCACCGTTTAATTCAACGAATCATGTATTCGTTTACGTATTTAGTTCCAGTGACGTAAATGCCCGGCTAAGAGAAAGAGAAATCAATAGTCAAATACAGCAACCGTTTCACTTCAAAGAAAACAAATCAAACACATTTTTAAAGAGAATAATTTGCGTCCAAGCTGAAATATCTCTTAAACTGACTTAAGGTCACATTTGAATACTATGATGTGGAGTAAACGGCTCATGCGCCCTCTGGGGAACACAAGCAACTGTTTGATGACTTCCGTAAAAGGGAAGCAATTCGTGATTGAAGGAGTGACCTCTTGACCTTGGGGACAGATGTGTTGTCCCCAAGGTGTGTATTTGTTAGTACTTTTATGAAGAATGAATGTCGTCAGAATCTGCATCATTTCATAGAGGCGGTAATATCAAGAAGTTCAAAATAAGATAAGAAAATCTTCGCCCCATTCACATTTAGATCTTCTACTGGTTTAAATCGATGACGCCATAAAATAGTGTCAGCAGGAGGGTAATTATACAGTCCTCTGTTAATTAGTTAGTCAACTTTTTCTGCGGCAGAAGCATCAGGCAGTAACTAAACTGGGATTTTCCTTTATCTCATGTGTGCGCTATTTCTACGAGTGTGCAATGTCAGTACTAGATTACTGGTACGCCCTCTTCAATGACTAGAGGTCAGTGGATTTATTTTGACTTTTAGTTCCCAGCCCGCTAGTCCATCAACACGACTAAACATTAAGAAGAGGAAGAAAAATAAAGAACCACGCTCTTAATAGTACCCTTGTGAAAAAGTGTCCTTTCTTACCAAAATCTTCCGTGTCAAAACGTCCCATGCTTTACGTAGCCCGAAAGAAGTCCGCTTCTGAATCTCTGCGACTCGATCACAAGGGAGATAATGCACTCAGCAATACGAAGGCTCATAATCCATTCGTCACTGACAGCTGCATTGTGCTTTGTGTACGTCTAAGGGGAATAAGTGTAAGAATACAAGAGATGATTTATCGTTTTATAAGTTTCCAAAGCACAAAAGCATCGGAAGAGAGGGATGACAAACTCCTAAGGAGATACAGACCCCCGCACTTCAATTATAAAAGAGAACATATTTCAGTGTACGACAGAAGTCCCAATCCCCCCTCCACCAATTAAAGAGGGAGAAACGAGTACATATTGAAACACATCTATCTATCTATCTATCTATCTATCTATCTATCTATCTATCTATCTATCTATCTATCTATCTATCTATCTATCTATCTATCTATCTATCTATCTATCTATCTATCTATCTATCTATCTATCTATCTATCTATCCATCCATCCATCCATCCATCCATCCATCCATCTATCTATCTATCTATCTATCTATCTATCTATCTATCTATCTATCTATCTATCTATCTATCTGTCTAATTCGGCATAGTGATCTGTCTAGAAAATAAAATGAAAATTTGTAAATCTAGTCTAAATTCTGGAGACTGGAACCTCACACCCATTCGAGAATGGTCATCAAACAAATCCTTGAATCTTGGCCTAGCAAGTCCTTGATACTTGAACTTGCAGATCCTTGACACTTGGCCTAGCAAGTCCCTGATACTTCGCCTATCAAAAACCTGACACTTGACCTTGCAAATCCTTGAATCTTGCCAAGCAAGTCCCTTATACTTCGCCTAGCAAAGCCCTGGCACTAGACCTTGCAAATCCTTGACACTTGGCCTAGGAAATCCCTGTCACTTTGCCTACCAAAACCTCACACATATGTCCTGACACATAGCCTAGTGTGACACCAACACCACTTACTTAATGGGTAAGATAGAAGCCGTCCATCGCTATGATCGGACATATCAGAAAATAACATCGTGCTGGTCTTGAGTTTAACTTCATAACTCATATCTCAACTGCTAGCTGTTCCTTGGTGGAAGTCCAACTTTGCTAAAGCGTGGAGTCTAGGACAAGCTAGCATACACATGAACTGAATCCGTATTACTGTCTGTTGAACGACAAAAGTTGCCAAAGGTCACAGAGGTCAGCATGCATCAGTGGATGACAACATATGTCATATACAAGCGAAGTCAAACAAAGAGACAATCGAGATAAACTTTCAATGGTGTGAATAATATTGACATTCCAGGTCGTGCATTAACATTCTGTTCACGGAAACCAATTGTTCATTTCTTGTTTCAAATTTAATTTTATTGTTATTAAATTTTATTGTCAAATTTCTTAACTGTTATATCTCTATATTATTACATAAGTATATGTACGACCAAAGGGGACTGCTACTGGGGGCCGAGCCATAAATAGAGGAATAAAGAACCATATTATGACACTCTCCGCACGTATTTCCACACCCATTCATTTATTCAATTACTCACTCGCAAAAGAATTAATCACTCACTGACTCACTCCACTGACTAACTCACTCACCCACTGACTGACTCACTCACTCTTGTTTGTATTTCGCATGCACATTTACTATTCACTGATGCATATATAAACTACTCGATTAATAACTCACTCATCATGAACTCACCAGCATTCGCTTGTTCGCTCATTAATGTATTCATTTGTATAATTCCTGACATATTGGTCCTGTCTCAGGTTAACGGATCTGTATCCCCCACCCAATCTGCTGCATCCATCCACGCACTATGCACTTACTCAACGCATGCGCTCTCGTTCATTCGCTAACACACTGATTCACTATAAAATATTTATTTACCCACTCATCTGTTTACTCTTGTATTAACTCATTCATTCATTTATGCATTTCATTTCTCAATCTGTCAATAATATTTGTCTTTACTGACTTGTCTAGGAATTTAATCAGGCACTCATTTTTGCCTTTACTCATTTGTCTAGGAATTTAATCAGGCACTCATTTTTGTCTTTACTCATTTGTCTAGGAATTTAATCAGGCACTCATTTTTGTCTTTACTCATTTGTCTAGGAATTTAATCAGGCACTCATTTTTGTGTTTATGCATACTCATGTATTCAATCAGTCATCTACGTATTCATTCACTAGGATATTAACTCACTCTCTCATTCTTTTATGAAAATATTCACACGTTAATTAAATCATTCTCTCATTAATCATAATCACTCACTAACTTACTCGTAGCTAATTAAATCCCTCGTGTGTTTATTCATTCACTAATGCATTTACTAACCACTGGTCAGTTATTAACTCACTCGTGTATTTACTCGCACTTAGCCTTTCATACATCCATCCTTTCACATTCACACATGCTCAAACGTTTTTTCACTCGTTAATTTTTCTTTTACAAACTCTGTTCTCATGTTCTCAAAGTATTCCTGATAGCTTTAAATTTTCTGTGTTTGTTTATTGACATATTCACTATACTGTGTATGGTGTACACTTTAGACAGAACCAATTTATCTGCTGGATTCCAAAGAATAAGACCTCTCGGCGCCGCGGGCATCCGTTTGTTGGCCAGTGCCCGCATTCTCCAGGCGACAGTATTTTCCGGTCACAGCCAATGACGTATTATTTTTGAGCGTAACAAACACGCTAAGGGCACGAAGTTCTTTGATTTGGGAGAACTTTGTGGACTTCTCTCAAGGAGGATAAATAGGCAGAACAGTGAAAATAGACAGAACTCGTGAAATAGATAGATAACACTGAAAGACATTCAGTCAGGTAGTTAACTTATTTGATTGATAGATAGATAGATAGATAGATAGATAGATAGATAGATAGATAGATAGATAGATAGAGAGAGAGAGAGAGAGAGAGAGACAAACAGATAGATAGATAGACAGACAGATACATAGACAGACAGATATATATAGATAGATAGATAGATAGATAGATAGATAGATAGATAGATAGATAGATACTATCTTAGTTTTCAGACTTCAGCATGCGAAAGTCTGGAGACGAAACTAGTGATGTAAATAATGACAGTCAGACAAAAACCAAACTAACAGAATTATCACGCGGAAGACGAAATTAATTGTCTAGTTTTGGAAACACAAATAAAAACAGTCTATGTTTAATCTAAAAAAATACAAAATATATATACATGTATTTGCAGAAACTCTAATAATTTGCTAATGACAATTTTTTTAATTACACTTAAAATCAAAACAAAGCAATAATGAAAACACAATGAAAGAAATTAACTTTTAATGTTTAACATCGTATTTGTTTAAGCTGGCAAAAATGACAAATGAAGATATATATATTAATATCTCTTAAAATCTCGAGTGACATGGGTATGAGTGCCAAAGGGAAACAAATCTAGCAAGTGTTTTGAGTGGTAATGAGAATACACAGAACGGAGTGTGGGGTCTTTCAGAGCTCATCATGTAATGTCACAGTTACGGGGAGAATTAAATGAATTACGAATGTCATTGCTCGACAGAAGTTAATTACTTTAATTAGTTTATCAATTCATTATGGATGATTAGGCAGAAGCTGCATGGAGCCAGACCATATGACCATCGTCTTTGCTGATGATTTTGATTATACCAGATTTGATTTATCCATTTACTAAACGATGAATTGCTTACTGAGTGATTACGTGTTAATAAAAAAACAACACATATCTCTGGACATGTACATGACACATTTTCTTCCATTGTTTGAAACAGACGTGTTACGAAAACCTTCCAGTACATATATACTATTTTATTGCAGAAGAGCGATATATGTTTGACCGATGTTGGATGTTCTTTTAATATTATGGTAATTGCACACTCTTACAGACCTTATTCACATATACACTCCACACTAATGGTTAGTTTTGTGCTGCCTATGCCTAATGAGAAGTAACAGTTTACATAATTGCAAAATGTATCGTTCGATATCAATTTTAATCCAATCATCTTAAAGTCTATTCACACACTTATCAACCAACGTTTGATGTTCTTTTAATTATCGAATCGTCGCCTATTTCTCTCATAGAGTATCTATCTATCTATCTATCTATCTATCTATCTATCTATCTATCTATCTATCTATCTATCTATCTATCTATCTATCTATCTATCTATCTATCTATCTATCTATCTATCTATCTATCTATCTATCTATCTATCTATCTATCTATCTATCTATCTATCTGTCTATCTATCTATCTATCTATCTATCTGTCTGACTGTCTGTCTGTCTGTCTGTATATCAATCTATGTGTTATCAAGTTTTAAAATAAATTTTGAAACGCTTAAGACCAAATATGTCATGGTGGTCCTGTGGATATGAGGAGAGTAAAAAATGGTAATATGGCATTGACACTGTGAAACTAACTCTCTAATTTATAGCTACTCTTTAATCTCATTTGCATTGCATCAGTGTGTGTGTGTGTGTGTGTGTGTGTGTGTGTGTGTGTGTGTGTGTGTGTGTGTGTGTGTGTTGTGTGTTGTGTGTGTGAGTGTGTGTTGTTGTGTGTTGTGTGCGTGGACATACCATGTAAAGAAACACCTATGATTCCTGACCAGGATATTAAAGCAGAAAAAATTATATTTAATTTACGTCATAAAACAAAACAGGAGCTCGGACGACCGTTGCCAGTTTGCATGCTAATGCCTCCAATTTTAATAACTAAGGGTGGGTGGGTGGGTGGACCTGATAATATGTTATATCAATGTTGGTCAAAGTTTGCTAGAAATGTAATCTGGTGTGTATTATTGCAACATCTGTACCGAAACCTAGTTTTCGGAACAATTCTGAATTCTTCCGACTGGGAGAAAGACCTCAGCGCCACCAGGTGGCCAATGAGTTCATTTCGGCGAACTTTCAATCGTCTGCATCGTCAAAGGATCTGGCGTTAAAATTCGTCCAGATGCGCCTTCCCATCAGCTGCTGCACAGGTCGACAGTTGTCCGTCAGGGGAGCTCGAACTCCATTTGTCTCGTACTCGTCTGACTTTACGCCACGGAAAGCCTCGATCTGAGGTAAACAGGAAATAGGTGAATAAGCAGTGACTGAACAACCCCCTCCCCCTACACACACACACACACACACACACACACACACACACACACACACAGACATATAATCATTAATTTTGTCTGAAAATTTAAACAACTATCCGAAACCGTGTCTGATGTGTCGATTTTGTTGGTGTGTCACGTTAGATAGGCACATGGAAGGGTGATTCATCAGTCTCTGAAATGCGGGGGGGGGGGGGGGAGGGGAGGCGACTGGCAAACTGAATGCAATTCAAGAATGAGCGAAATATCTTTTCAGACATTTTGTGAAAACTGAAGGAATCATAACATGTAAGAATGATTTAATTTTTGTGTGAAAGGAAACTACTGTTAACATGAATCAAACGTCTATGAGCTAAACAAAAACATCCCTTCCAAGACACACATAACAGAACGACAGAAAACGAAGGAAGCAAACTATACAAAAAATACTCAACGTCCTCAATTTCTTACATTGTTTGGGGAGAATCATTCCCCACCACCGTATACAGTAAAGGTACGTACTGCCACATAACGATAGTCCTGACACCTGTATTTATTATTGACATCATTTCCGCATAAATAATTACGTACTCGAGAGCTCCATCCGCACATTAACACAATTTCCACATAAATAATGACGTATGTCATCATTTCCACATAAATAACTACGTACTCGAGAGCTCCATCCACACATTAACATAATTTCCACATAAATAATTACGTATGTCATCATTTCCACATAAATAATTACGTACTCGAGAGCTCCTTCCGCACATTGACATAATTTCCTTCACCTACTGCACGGCGAGAGTGTGAACACTAAATAACGCCGAAAGCCTAAGAGAAACATCCTCCCAACTGTTAATATTACAATTTTATTTTAAATCAGTGGGCCTCTGACGAAAACATCCCTACCCAAACACCTCACAGTCATGATTTCCCCCTTTTGCCCGCTCTCTCTATATTTATCTTTAATTGACCTTGAAGCACTCTCGCCTTTGAACGCGTATGTTAAGTAGGACGTTCGATTCCCCGTTCGCCCATAGTGAGTTGTGACAAGAAACTTTCAATATCAACACGTTAGGGCCTCACGTTTATATACCTTGCTTGCACATGCTTTCATTGTCTTTCTGCCAACCAGCGCATGAGACATACTGATTTGTGACGTCAGCATGTCTTGTATTTGATTCCAAGAATAAAAAGTGTGATGCCAAAGCCACATAGTTAATGGATATTATTATTATTAATTTATTCATTAATCATCCAAAATTAATTGCAAGTGATGAGAATCTTTATTTTATTAATGATCCTCCAGCAGACACCACTCCTCTCTCTCACATGGCGCATATGTGGGTGGTGTAAATGTTTCTCTCTTCCACAGCATTAAAGATAAACATTTACGGCCACATAATCTTTCTGTAGTTGGAAAATTTCTTACTAAAGGAGAAGACAAATCCGTTTTAAATCTATATTTAGCTAGTCTCCATCCACCCACATTTTTTTCCAACATAAGTTTATCAAAATGTGTTAGATATTGTTAAATATGCATTTAACAATAAATTTCTTAAATAAACAATCACATATACATATGATAAACCCAATGTAAATGATTACTTTACATCAATATTTCCATGAAACCATGTTCAAATAGTTCCTATGTTTCACAGACTTGTTATAAAATACAATTCAGCATTATGTCAATACGAATCAGAAGATAGTCTTATCAGAGAATAGAAATGGAGTTATTAGAGATAAGCAATAATAGTTTTTACGTAATCTGAATTCAGCATGGTCTTAACAGTTCTTTGCAGGATTTGCCGCAGTGTCATGAGTTATAATTCAGTTTAATTTCCACACATTTCCTCCCTTATGTTGAAAACAGATTCACTGCTTGTTCCCTTGAAGTCAACTTGGGCTTTTTCTGCCATATCAGTTCCTTCAAGGAGAACAGCAATTGTAAAAATTTCTAGAACTTCCCAGTATCAGAAATTTTTATGTAATCAGCATACTTTGCCACCATATATCAAAAGAGTGTAGTGTATTCTTTCTACACTTGCAAAGACTGCTTCCTGCCTCTGCCTTGGCTGGTCATACCAGTTTCCAATCAGTGGACCAGAGATTCAAATCATACACATAATGAAAACACAAAGGCTACTTGTCTCTGCAAAATATAATCAGAAAACAGATGCTAAACTTCCAGTATGTCATTTTATAACTCCATTCTTTCTTACATTACAGTCTCAACTTACAGTTTCCTGCAGTCTTATTTATCATCCTGATACATGCAAACAGCATATCACAACAATGTCCACTATCTAGCACACTATATATGAGCAGCTTAGTTCAAACATTTGTAGAAATAATAGTCTAATCACATAATGCATCATATTAAAACACAAGTATAACATATCAATGGCATAAGTGTTTGACATTTCTAAGTGTATTCTCTTTCAATCAGTCAGCTAACTCACTATCAAGCTAATGGACGCCTTCATAAACGGACTTCTTCTTTCCATTCCAAATTCAAAGTGATCAGAGAAAAGAATTTTCTACAGCAGATACAATTTTTAATTCCAGCCTATTGGCTGGCATCGTTCTGGTAAATCATAACTATTGGATATTACAACTACTCACTTGTTTGCATTACATCAGCAATTTCTAGCATATTCTCAACTCCAGTTGTTTACTTTCAACTCAGACACTTACGTAAATACTGTTATAAGGAGTGCCAACGGTCGGGTTACTCTGACAATTTAACAATTTATATAATAATTAAATTTTAAAATAGAGATAGGCAAATTTACTCGGCCACACAAAGGAACAGATCTGCGACATGTCTACAGAAGGTTTCACGTGAATATCACCCCCTCTTTATCATTTTTGATGTGCGATTAAAAGGGTTTTTGATGATGAACTAGAAGCTATGTGAAAATTATAAACAAATAAATAAATTCACAAGAAGGTGAAGGAATATCTTAAAAATATATTTACAAATGGTTGAATCCCCCCTTCATTCCCACTGGCCTTCAATTCACGGCTGAAGAAAGAGAGATATGAAACTGAAAGTTTGCAAACATTTCTGGTTTACACGAGGCAACAACGTTCGTTCCACTCCCCTTCCCCGGGAAGGCACTCCCTCTCCCCACATATATAAGATTGGCTATTGATAGGATTCACAGCCGAAAAGAGAGATGCAGAAAGATGACATTTTGCATGGAGGCGTGGTTAATCCTTAGGGGATGGATATGGGGGGGGGGGAATGATGATCTGTCACAAACTCCCCGTGGCATACTAATAAATTAAATTATTTGTGCTATTCATTTAATATCAATTGCTTTCTGCACCCGGGAAAAAACATGATTTTCTGCTTGTGATTAATAAAACGAAATAGTTTTGGTAAATTTCTGATAATGAACTTTATGTGTAATTAGGTTAGTTTTTTTTTTAAATACTAGCAACACATGACGTGTACAAACACAAGCATGGCAATTAACAACAAAGATGGAAATGCACCGTTAAGTTTAAAGAGCCTGTTTATTCAACGTAAATGAGTGAATTCATAAGCAGAAAATATATTGCAGCTAAAGAGTTAGGACTAAGATTCTCGTGACTCTGTGTCCATACGAATGGTCTAGCTTTCTTTCTGACAACAACAACAAAAACAAAAGTGTTGCAAGAAATAATACTGCTTCAATTTAGAGAACATGACCGAAAGTATCTTGACATCTTGATGTGCATTTACTTTTATTTTTATCACAAATTCTCGAGAAGAACCGTTTTCGGTTTAGAGATGAAGATGATAAGTCGATTTACATCAGATCAACAAAGACGTATTTTGGGACACAATTTTCTCGGGAAGGGTGGGGTGTTAGGAGAGAACAAATAGTTCTTTTCACCACTTCTCTGTTGGAGTACAGCGAACCTGCTCCGATTAAAAAAAAAAAAGTAAGCACTGATATCACAAGAAAGATATTAGGTTACCCACGTCTTCTGGAAAACCCGTAATGTATGAGGAGAGAGAACTTGCGCGATGAATGCGTCTTGGAAAGAAGGGAGGTAATAGAATCTCGAGAAGACTAATGCATTACATAGGTATTTAGAGTGAAACTGACAGCAAATGTATCAGGGGAGACAACTCGCGTGGATATGCGATGTGCTTTCAAAAACTAGCGTAATGAAATCCTGAAAAATAAATCACATGACGCACCAACTTCGCATTGTCTGCGGAAGACAATAACATACAAAGGGAGACAACTAGCGCGACGGACGTATCCTCTTTTCTCAAAAAAAATGCCGTAAGAAAATCCCTGAATAAAAAACTACAGAACAAGAAATCAATTGACGCATTGTAGGTGAAATACTATGTAACCAAAAGACCGTATAGTAATGTGTGTATGATGGAGTTGGGTGGGTGGGTGGGTGGTGGAGCACTCGCATGACTTACCTGCTGTGCAGAGACTTTAATCGTATCTAAGAAGACTGTCCAGACTACAACTTCGTAGCATGGGGGCGTTGTAAGACCTCCCAGATAGCGATAGTAATTGGAAGTGTCAGACATTAGGTCACTGAGGGCAAACGGCTTCACGTAAACCGCTGAATCTGTTACAAGACATACACAAACATACACACACACACACACGCACACACACACACACACACACACGCACGCACACATACATACAGACAATCATGCACAAAGGAAAATATTACAAACGAAATACTTCAAAGAGAGGTGAAGTATTACCAAGCATTTCTCTAAACCTAAAGCGGAATATAACTTTATACTCTATTCCTCAGCGTCCTTCATATCGATTTAAAAATGGAATTTGAAGACGTCATTTTTATATTGCAAGTGTTTGTTTTCTATCGTTCAACCGGGCTTTTCTTTTCAGTGAAAGATAAAATAGTTTTATTAAATGCAAAGTAGAAATAATCCACTTAGATGAGGCAAATATTATGTATGCTAATTAAGCATGCTGTCTGTGTCTGTTGTAAATGGGGTTTCATATGTATGAATGTGTGTGAGTGAGTGAGTGTGTGTGTGTGTGTGTGTGTGTGTGTGTGTGTGTGTGTGTGTGTGTGTGTGTGTGTGTTGTAAATGGGGTTTCATATGTATGAATTTGTGAGTGTGAATGTGTGTGTGTGAGTGTGTGTGTGTGTGTGTGTGTGTGTGTGTGTTGTAAATGGGGTTTCATATGTATGAATTTGTGAGTGTGAGTGTGTGTGTGAGTGTGTGTGTGTGTGTGTGTGTGTGTGTGTGTGTGTGTGTGTGTGTGTGTGTGTGTGTAAATGTGGTGCATTTGTTTCTGAGTGTGTAAATGTTGTGTCTGTGGGCGCGGAAAGAGTATATCGGTTCATCACGGAGGTTGAATATCAATAATATATCGTCTTAAGGTATTTGTATTTAAAATGACTTCTTTAAGTGTATGCTGCTTTTTAAAAATCTGCTGATAAAGCATAATCTTCTAAAGAACACTACATTGTGTTGCAATTATAAACAATCATTAGCATAATTGTTGTGCCTTTTGTATAATAAAATAAATCTAAGTAAGTAAAATAATGTTCTGTCTGTAAATTCATTTACACTTTAGATACACATTATCTGGTATGTCTCAGTATATAGTGTCTGAATCATACACATCTCAATAATATATAGTGTTTGTAATCAAACGTATCTCCATATGTAGTTTGTAGTCAAACATATCTCCTTATATAGTGTCTGTAATAAAACATATCTCTATTTATAGTGTCTGTAATCAAGCATATATCTCTACATAATAGCTGTAATCCAACATATCTCTATACATATATTGATTTACTCAAACAAATATCTATATATAGTCAGTCATCAATCATATCTCTCCAGATAACATCTGTAATCAAACATATCTCTCTATATATAGTGTCTCTAATTAAATATATCTCTATATATAATATCTGTAATCAAGCATATCTCTCTATGTATAGTGTCTCTAATTAAATATATCTCTATATATAATGTCTGTAATCAAACATGTCACTCTATATAGTGTCTCTAATTAAATATATCTCTATATATAATGTCTGTAATCAAACATATCTCCATATATAGCGTCCAGTAATGAAACATACGTCTGAGTATAGCTAGCATCCGTAATCAAATATATCTCGTATCAAACAGTCTTCGAAGTACAAACATGACGTGATATCTACAGAAGTATTATACATGCAATATATGTTACCGGTAATTAAAACAGTTTTACAATTTACTTTTCTGCCATCAGTAATAACATGAAATTGTACTTTCGAGCACACAGTCCCATCCCGGTACCTCAACATAATCCCCCAAAAGAGAGATAAAATTATGCGCTCATACCAATCAATTAATTTGTTTGTAATCGTATATTTACAATATGTGCACGCGCGCGCAACATTCATCACTCACCATGCGGTATGAGTAAGATGACTCAGATGTCGGAATGTCGAAAGTTGTAAAATTTTCACCTATTAGGTTTGAGCGTCTCTACATAACGGAATTTGCTTAAGAAAATATTTATGACATATTTAACATTACTGACAAGAATTCTTTTGTGAAACTTACGTGGCTCTTCTATGTTATGTAGTACATCAACGAGTTTTGCGAAGGTAGGGTTGTCTCTAGTCTGAGTCTAAAAAGAACAAAACAATGCAATACCAAAAAGACCAAATGTAATACCAAAAAGAACAAATACTGTGTAATATTAAACTAGAACAACTTCATATTAATACTATCAGCAACATCAGCACGAAAACACTTGTTCTGTGCTACACTTATTTAACAAAATGTGATGTAATTTCACAATTGTTTTTAATGTCTTTTGTATTCAGTACATAAAGTATCAATACGATATCCAATGAAAACACATTCCAGAGCAAGTAACTACCCACACCCATACACTATTACTTAGTCACACCGTCACACGAACATACACTACATACACGTATACATTATATACATACACACACTACACACACACATACATACACTTACACTCATATGCACGTGCACCTGCACCAATCACACACTGACATGTAAATGCATATTTACACACATACATACACTGTCCACTCAAACATCCATTACACACGTACATACACTACACGCATACATAAACTATACACATTCATGCACACTTACACACCACACGCACTGACATGCATCACACACATATACACAACACACATGCACCACATACATCACTCTAACGTCCAAATACATAAACACATATGCACACTTAGATGAGTGCGCGCACACACACACATACGTACACACATACACAGAGAGGCTACACGCTCGCACATGCACACGAGTTGCATACCCACAGTTAAACTGTACACCGCCTTTAACTTTACAAGGTCGATCAAAAGCACTTGCCCATCATTTGGGGGTAAGTTTTTTTTTTTTGGTACCAGGCGACATGACTTTAATTTCTCAGCGCTGCACCTACCTCAATAAAGAACCCCAGTACTGCGAGGCCGTCTGGAAAATTGAGGGCATTTATTATGTCCCCGTAAATGCGTTTCCACATGACAATATGCATCTGAAACAGCCACAAAGTAGTCCGTGTAAAGTTATGTGTCAAGTCTAATTATGATATTGAAATAATGTCAGAAACAAATTATGTTTTAGAATAGTGAATATCACCCCTACACTTTATCACAAGATTAAAGAAATACTGCCGAAAAATGACAGGCAATTATAACGATCCTCAAAGCTTTGAGAAGTTTGCATCATGTAAACTAGAATACGACTTGGATGAATCGGTTGGATCCGCTGCTTTCTGGGTTCAATTTTGAAATCAATTCCACCCCCAACCCCCTACACACACACAAAAGGGTATCTTTATAGTTCAGAGTGCACTAATCCAATGGATTGCATATATCACTCAGCACTAGTACAAGTTGGATTAAACATTCGTCCAATCGCTGATTAGTTTGCAAGATTCCAAGAGAGAATGGATATGATTGGATAGTCGGACACCTATTGTGGATCTGAAGAAATTTTACTTTTAAAGTATTTATAAAGACTAATTTTTCATTGAAATTATTTTACTTACAGTCGACGTCACTCAGATTAAACATAATGTCATTTAAAGAGAAAACGTAGATTTATAGGGATACAAAATGGCGGAATTTGGCTTTAAATCAAAACTGATTGTTTCTATACCATTTAAATAATTAATAGACAGTTACATTTTTCAAACGTTTATTTTATGAACGCAAACATTTGAATTATACGAATTATTTTGTTACTGTTGTTGATAATTGTACAATGGAATGGCTCACTGACGTCACTACTGTTCACTCGTTAGTTACGTACTTCCATTGGGAATGAATGTCCGTCAACTGTGTGTTCAGATCCCATGTCGTTGGTCGGACCCCAGTGGAAGTGCAGCTGCGCCACACTGTATCTGCCATCGAGTCCTCCACCAGAAACACGAAGAATGTCGTTGTCGTTGTAGATCACTTGCACTACGACAATTGAAAGTCACATTTAACAACAGTATGCCCCAACAGTCAATCAAAACCACCACTACTACTATCATCTTCGACATCTTCATTATCATCAACATCGCCATAACCATTTATGGCAGAGTAAATTTGTCTCTCCCTATTTCTACATTTAATTGTTATATAAATTGTTAAATTGTCAATGTGATCCAGCTTTGGGCACTACTTATTATGGTATTAATATAAGTGTCAAAGTTGGAGTAAACAACTCGAGTTGACAATATGCTAGAAATTTGATGATGCAATCCAAACCAATTCCAGTTGGATGAGTATTTTGTCTGACTAATAGTCTCATTCTGTTCATGACAACTATATCCAATGTGGATGGACCGGAAGTTTTTTTGTTGAAGACGTACTTAGTAAGATGTTTTCCACCTATGGAAATACTGTGTGACTTTAAATGTTTGACTTAATGATATGGAAATACTGTGTTACTTTAAATGTTTGACTTAATGATATGGAAATACTGTTTTACTTTAAATGTTTGACTTAATGATATGGAAATACTGTGTGACTTTAAATGTTTGACTTAATGATATGGAAATACTGTGTTACTTTAAATGTTTGCTTTAATGATATGGAAGAGAAAAACGTTTAGAGCGCCGGCATATCCACCAAGTGAGAAAGATGAGTGATGTCTTCTGGAAAATTAATAATAGCATAAATTAAGATTCTCATCATTTGTAATTAGTTATGGATGATTAATTAATAATACAAATCATACCATTAACTTGGTGACGTTAGGGTCACACCATCATTACTTCGAACATCATTGGAAAAAATATGAATTTAAATGAAAATTGTTATTCCTTTTAATAAAATTTATCATCACCATATTCATCACCATCATCATACCACCACGACCACAACCTCGATCACCACCATCACCGTCATCTTCATAGTTATCATCATCATCAAAACCACCACCACAACCATCGTCGTCATCATCTTCATCATCATCGTCACTGTCATCATCTTGTTCATCATCATCGTCGTCATAATTACAATATTAATCATCATCACTATCATCTCTATCACCACCAAAACATCAACAATAATCACCATCATCATTGCCACCATCATCACCACCATCATCATTAGCACAATCATCATCGTCGTCGTCGTCGACATCATCATCATCATCATCACCATCACCACCAGCAACAGCACTAGCAGCACCACCAAGATCCTCATCATCACCATCATTAAAGATTATTATTTCATTACAATCTCACTTTGATTTTGAATAACTTATTCTGCTTTACGCCCTTCATTATGAGTATACATGTTATGTCTTTGTTATACAATAGCTAACGCTATAACTCTTTCTTCAATAATTGATATGTAGTTAATTAATGCATTGAAAAGAAAGGTTCTATTAAGCACTAGTATTACATTCTTGTTTTAAAAAAGAATTTTGGATATTAACAGAACAGGATAACTTTCTTTATTTTTATGAAAATGAATTCTGATTGCATTGGGCCATCTGCCTAAGACTGTTACATCCATTTATGTCCTATTCCCTTAATTGTGCCTATCAAGGAGCTGACGAAATATAGTGCTGCATTATCACCCATAATACCTTGCGCAATCCATGTTCGAAATATTTTATTATTAAATAATTTTAACGCTTGGTGCCCACACCTTTTATATGCTAGAGACACATAGCCAGATAAATTATAAACTAGAAGCACGTAGCCAGTTAAATTATAAACTGGAAACACGTAGCCAGTTAAATTATAAACTGGAAACACGTAGCCAGTTAAATTATAAACTGGAAACAGGTAGCTAGTTAAATTATATTCTGCATGGATCTGAAATTCCTGGTGAAAAGTACTGTATACATTTCTATGATTGGAAGAAAACACCAGGCTAAGAAAACAAACACAACTAGACTTAGACAATTTAAATATTCTTGAGATAGCAATATTGAAACAAGCTTCTACAGATCACCCCACTCTCTCATTCGACCCATTCATGAGAATAGATAGTTCAACTAAACATTTTCAGACATTTCCCTCAATCGATGGGACCCAGGATTTTCCAGGCGACAAAAAAATCTCCTGACACTTCAATCAAGTGTGCCCTGTGCAGAATTGGGAGAGGATAGGTTCTAAATCTGATAACAGTATGGAAAAAGTAAAAAGAAAACAATGCACACAAAAATATCAATGCAAATTTAAATGGCTTACATAACTATAAATAAATAACCATTTTTATTTATCTTACTCAAATGACAAGATAAATAATGTATGTAACTTGTATTTTCCAGTGGGGAGCTAGAAATAAGTGAGAAGCATGTCAACCAGTTTTCGTTATTTAATTAACTTTTAAAAAAGGAAGTACCGTTTTATCGAAATCTGAAAGGTAAATATTTTTCATAATGGTCCTGTCAGAGAGAATGAAATACTTTTTTAATGCTGTTTCTTTTAATATATTTAGTGAAACGTAGTCTTGAATTACAATATAATAATTAATTTTGCAAACTATTTCTCTTCCATATATATAATAAATATAATATAATCAGCTCTTTGCGACCATGTAACTGTCAATAAATTAAGTGTTCGATGAACAAGTTTATTACTATGACTATTACTGGTGCTACTATTACTATTACTACCTCTACTACTGCTGCTACTGCTAATACTATAGTACTATTACAATAACTGCTACTACTATTGAAGATGATGATGAGTTGATAAAAACTTTTTTCCGATACAAGTTGTAAACGCTTTTTGAATAAAATACTCAAGGTCTTTCTGACATTTTTTTTTTAAAGGACATGAGATAACTCAAGATACTACAACAAATAAAATCATGAGTAAACATGCAAAATAACAAATAAATACTATCATCAAAATTTATATTTACACGGAAAAAGATTTGCAATTTTTTACTTTGAATAAGAGAAGAATGATTGCCATTTCTACTGATAAAAAATATGTGTCCCATACTTCATGAAAGTGTGTTCATGATAAAAATATGCAGGAAAACAATATTTGCCTCATTAATTATTTTTATTTAAAAAAGTATCTATTGTAAATAGATTTTGTAGTCATAGTAGTATGTCTGTGTGTGGGTGTGCATGTGTAAGAGAGAGTGATAGAGAGTAAGAATGCATGCAAGCCTGTGAATTATGTCTGTGCGTTTGAACTTAACGATCCACTGTCAGTAATAACAGAATAACAAGTCGTTAGTCGACATTGTTAGCGATTCAGAAATTCAAAGTTATTAGATTGTTAATTTGTACAGGTGATGGCAGAGTTGGAGATGATAGAGGCGTGGTGACCAAACTGGGATCTAGGATGAGGATGGTGAGGAAAATGAGGATGACGACGGTGATGAGGATGAGGCTAATGAGGATGGTGGCGATGGTGATGATGATGAAGGTGGTGAAGATAGTGAGTGTGATGAGGATAATGAAGATGATGAGGATGATGACAATGATTAGGATGATGGAAATGTTAGTGTCATTTGTAAGGGAAAAGACGACGAGGGCGGGTGACTATATATGGTGGTACATGTGACGTGGTAAATGAGCGTGAGAATGAGATGAATAGTCAAACGGCTCGAGTTGCAAGTCTACTGACCCGTGTGGCCATTATTGGTCAGCGTCCAATTCACGCCATATACCCTGTCAAAGTTACTGAATCGGAAGTCACCCATTGATCTGTTGTAAGTCGCTAATGTCGTGACGATGTCGATGGGGGACTGACGAGTCCCGGCACAGTTGGAGTAAACGTTAGGCCAGCTGTTCGCTCCTGAAATAGCAGAAACACCTTGACGACAGTGCTATTTATTGAAAAGCTTTTTATTTTAATTATTCACTTTATTTTATTTGGTTCTAAAATTGGGGTTATGTTGACCTTTGGCAGAAAATATAGCCATTATCTGTATGTCATCTTTCTTTCTTCTGCCTCGATAATTTATCGCTGGACTGTTCTGGAGTTTAAGTTTTTCATACCATCTTCAAACACACGAATTAATCGTTGTAATGATACAAATATGTTATGATAAGATATATATTATTAACTTGTAGGATATTTTATGTACAAGAATAATTATATTTTAAACAATGTGTGAGGGGGGATAGAAAGAGAGGGAGGGAGATAGAAAGAGAGAGAAAATAATAAAAAAAGAAAAATGGAAAGAAAGCAGTAAATAAATTGTAAATAAAATATTTTATTATAAAACTACTTATTAAATATACTACTACTAAAACTACTACTACTACTACTACTACTACTACTACTACTACTACTACTACTACTACTATTACTATTACTACTACTATACTTAAGATGATAATGATATTGATTATGACGACGATAATAATGATGTGAATGACGACGACGATGGTGGTGGTTGTGGTGATGATAATGATGATGATGATGATGATAATATTTCTACTACTAATAAGCAAAGAAACATGTAAGAGATAAAGGGAAACAAGATTCAACAAGGAACTGGAGCCAGAAACTGTGGAAATATGCTTTAGGGCAGGCGGATGAAATTCCCACAAAGCACTCAACATAGACAAGATGGTTGAGAGAGAGAGAGTGAGGGGGAGGGGCTATAAACCGAAACAGAAGCATTTACCACTGCTGCACAAGATCAAGCACTAAGCACAAAATTCCCAAGTCGTAAAGTTCTCGAAGGATTCCAAATACATACTTTGCACGAACACGTATGAAACAACAGAACAAGGAGTACCCGGATATAAGTTTGGGGTAGATCATAATCTATCATAAGGCAGAAAGAGCGTCAAAGCTCCATAGATAATTGTGTGAGAACTACGGAAATCAAATACTGGAAACAACATGGACGCACCAACGAAAAGCAATAATTGCAACAGAAGATAAATACTGTGGGACCTGAAATATGAAAAGCCCAACAAGGCAGCAATAGTTATCGATGTTACGGTACCACACTGACAGAAACATAAAAGCAACAGAACTGAAAAAATCAACAGATGCCAGAAATTCAGATAAAGAATTCAGAGTCCTTGGAAATTTAACAGCAAACGTAATGTTATCAGTAACTATAGGAACGCTGTGGAACGTAACATCAGAGACTGAAAGTTACCTGAATAAATTTTGTCAGGAAATATAATCTTTTCCCCAGTGCTGTAAAATAAGCTCTCGTTGGAAGTGCCAAATTCCTCAGTAAAACCTTTGATCTCCCTGAATACTCACAGGATCCCGAGAGTAAATTTCTTTACCGACAGATAAATATAATAGAAGTTGTGACAAGACTCAATAATAATAATAAAGCATAAAGAACGAAAGAAGAAGGAGTGAAAAATAGAAAGAAATAGAACAAAAACAAAGAACAAATGGAAAAAGCAATTAAAAACGACGAATCGGAAAGAAACATAAAATAATTAAACAATGAATTTGCAGAAGAAGGAAGAAACAAATTAAAAAATATTAAATGACAGTGTTATGAATAATCTAGGAAGAATAAGGCAAGAAAAGTAATTTACTCTGCCCTTCATGACACACTGAAGCCTATCTGAAATCACGCCCGAATGGTTTAATAACATAAAAATAAATAACAATAATTTCTCATTGCATTCAATGCTCTATTATATATATTCTGTCTCCGTCTGCACAGGTAGTTCATTTACTTTAGAATAATTGTAGCTATCCTTGTTACTTTTCCTTGGAATATCTTGCATCTTTATTATTATGTTCATAATATATATTTCATCTTTGTAATAATTTGCGTTTAAACTTGTACAAAGCTTGTCCATTCACAAAAATAAACATGAGTTATCCTATCGATTGCTATTTCTAGTCCAGAGATCATAAAATCATGTGGTATTTATCAGAGAATATACGATAACATATATTTGAGAAGAGCTTCATGAGAGAGAAAACCGTTGACTTTTAATGCCATGAAAAAAAATTATCTCCCTTTTGTCAGTGCAGGCCCTCACCCAAGCCTTGTTCTAGTAGTTGGGGGAATTGTGCACAGCGATAACAATAGCCAAGCACTAATGCAGCTTTCAGTGGTAACAAAAATGTATACATACCCTGTTCTAGTAGTTGGGGGAATTGTGCACAGCGATAACAATAGCCAAGCACTAATGCAGCTTTCAGTGGTAACAAAAATGTATACGTACCCTGTTCTAGTAGTTGGGGGAATTGTGCACAGCGATAACAATAGCCAAGCACAAATGCAGCATTCAGTGGTAACAAAAATGTATACGTACCCTGTTCTGGTAGTTGGGGGAATTGTGCACAGCGATAACAATAGCCAAGCACTAATGCAGCATTAAGTGGTAACAAAAATGTATTCGTACCCTGTTCTAGTAGTTGGGGGAATTGTGCACAGCGATAACAATAGCCAAGCACTAATGCACTATTCAGTGGTAACAAAAATGTATACATACCCTGTTCTAGTAGTTGGGGGAATTGTGCACAGCGATAACAATAGCCAAGCACTAATGCAGCATTCAGTGGTAACAAAAATGTATACGTACCCTGTTCCCCGGCGTAAGTCCAATCGTTCCCTAAGAGAGAAATGCGAGATAACAATTATAAAGTTATTTTAAGGTGATACGTGCGAGCCACAACTGTTCAATATTATTTTAAGGATTAAAAATGTGAGCAGTTAACCATCAACACTATTAAACGTCTTATAGAGACAAATTACAAAGACCGTTAAAAATTATGAGAATAAAATACGTACAAAACAAATGTCCAAACGCAAGCAAACTGATAATATTTGTGCAAAGAGTGTTGACATTTACATCACTTCACAATAAATTTTTGATTAATAGTTAGACACTCATCCAGTTTATCCCTGCATAGACATCAGCAGTCAAATTAACATGTATATATAATCAAGTTCATGGATATAATTCATCATAGAAATGAAAGTGGAGCTTGAGAGATATAATCATAGTCAATGTACATAACTCTTTCAAAGATGATAGCTGTCACTAGCACATGCTCACGACCACACGGTTTTCAACAAGCCACTATCTTTCTATTAGGTGATGGTCCAAATTACCCCTTCTAGGCACATTACACAACTGTTCCAGAATCTTTGATGCACTTACAAAGCGTATCGTCTGTGCTATCAAAGCACCTCACGAGGGGTGTTCCAGAACTTTCATGTGTACTACTCAAGCACACCATGAGAAAAAAATCTTTGTGAATTCCTGAGACCAAACACAAACTTCAATTTCTGTCTTATTGGCTCTCGAATGAAATTCACAGAAATCAATTTACAGCAACACATTTACTGATAATTTTGATGATAATGCTGGATACATATGAGATACATATGAACATGAATCCAATAGAGTACAGTGGTCACTGTAGTCTGAAGTGGATACAAGGTTATGAAACAAAATGCAAGCTCCTTTCATAAGCTATTGATTGCCTTGTGACTGGATTTGAATTATGGTCAAAATCAAAGTAATTGGAGTATAGATCTTCTTCAGCAAAGTAAATTTATGTCCATCCCCAATGGATGAAATTGTTATGAACAAGTCTGAGACTTAGTAAAAGAATCTACTTATTCACTTGGAATTGGTTTGGATTGCATCAGCAAGTTCTAGTATATTCTACACCTTACGTATTTCCTCCAACTCTGGCACTTACAAGAATATCATCATAAGTAGTGCTCAAGTCGGATCATGTTAAAAATTGGCAACAAATACATAATTATTAAGTTTAGGAAAGGGGTTAGGCAAATATACTGTTCAACATCTCTCTCACTTAGAATTTTTTCAATGACTTCATAAGGGTGCATTCAGATTCTCTACAAAGCCACTTTGGGTCACTTTGACAATTTAACAATTTATACAACAATTAAGTCTAGAAATAGGGATATGCAAATTTATTTCGCCACACACATTTCATTTTATATTTCACTGTATAACAATTAAGCATGTTATAATATCTTTCACTTAGTTCTTATTTACAATGCGCAAGTCATTTGGATAATGTATTTGCAATTTTGATAAATCCGGTCAACACGACGAAAACACTTGTAACCAAATAACGGAACGTTCAAGCTTGTCTTAAACCAGACACATTTAAACGTTGTACAGGATGTAAATAAATATTTTAGTTAGGGATATCTTAAAGCCAACAAAATATTAAAATAGTAACAGCTTGTCATGAAGCCCAACAAGAATACTGACTGTGAAATCCGTCTTAAAGAAAATATTGAAGGCTGTCAAAGCTGTCATAAATGATGCTGGCTATTAGAGATGGCTTGACGTCAGACAGATATTAAAAGTTGTCAAAGATATCTTCAAGTCAAGCAATTACTGAGGGTTGTAAAAGGTGTCTTAAAGTCAAGCAAGTAAAGAGGGTTGACAAAAGTTGTATTAAAATCACAAGTACTGAATGATGTAAAAGGTAAGGCCTAGCAAATACTGAAGGTTGTAAAAGTTGGCCTAAAGTCAAACAAGTATTGACGGTTATAAAAGTTGTCTTAAAGTCAAACAATTACTGACGGTTGTAAAATTTATCATAAAATCACAAGTACTGAAGGATATAAACGGTAAGTCAAGCAAATACTGAAGGTTGAAAATTTGTCTGAAAGTCAAACAAGTGTTGAGAAGTCAAGCAAATACTGAAATTTGTAAAATGTGTCTGAAAGTCAAACAAATGTTGAGAAGTCAAGCAAATACTAGGGCTGTAAACATCTTTTAGTCCAGAGACATTACGAACTATAGCGGCCATATTAAATGTTGTAAATTCTATCTTAAAGACAAGCATATTCATGCTGTTAAGGTTGTCTTAAGCCCAACCATATACTAATGGTTTTTATAACTGCCTTAAAGTCAAATAAATATTGTGAAGACTGACAATGCTATCAAAAGGTGAAACAAACACTGTATGTTGTAAAATCTGGCTTAAATTCAAATAGACAGTAATCAATGTCAAAGCTATCTAATAACCAAGCACTGAAGGTAGTGAAATGTGTCTTAAAGTCAAACAACTGCTGAAGGTAGTGAAAGGTGTCTTAAAGTCAAACAACTGCTGAAGGTAGTGAAAGGTGTCTTAAAGTCAAACAACTGCTGAAGGTAGTGAAAGGTGTCTTAAAGTCAAACAACTGCTGAAGGTAGTGAAAGGTGTCTTAAAGTCAAACAACTGCTGAAGGCAGCGAAAAACGTCTTAAAGTCAAACAAATTCTGAAGGCAGCAAAAAACGTCTTAAAGTCAAACAAATTTTAAAAGTTGTTAGAACTGCCTTACTGTCGTCCAACAAATATAGAGGCCATCAAAGCTGTGTTAGGGTGAAGACATACGGTAGGCTGTTAAAGCAATCTTAAAACCGAACAGATATTAAAAGCTATAAAAGCTATCATATAATCAAGCAATTTGTGGAAAGTTGTGGAAAAGATCTTAATTGAAGTCCAAGGGATATTAAAAGATGTTAAAGCTGCATTACAGTCCACCAAGTACTGAAGGCTGTAAAGCTGTCTTAATGTCAAACAAATATTATAAGTTGTCACAGCTGTCTTGAAGTCCAATAATTATGGAAAACCTGTAAAGGTATCTAAAAGATATACTGAGGAAAATAAAGACTGTAAAAAATTCATTACAGTTGAGCAGTTATAGCAGTCTTTAAGCCATACCAAAACGAAATGTTGCTAAAGCTGTCTTAAAAGCAAGTAATTATTAAAAATTAAATATAAAACATAATTAAGAAATATAAATGTAGACACAACATTGAAAATAAATAATTAAATAATTAACTGTATTATTATAAAATCATATTTAAGATGACATCAGTACAGTAATAGCATCCACAATATCAAACATTGTATATTGGAAAATATAGACCATTTGTAGAATTTATAAGGATGAGTCTATAGAAATGATTATTAGCTCTTAAATTGTATAAATAGCAGCTACATAAAAGTATCAAACGTAATAACGTCTGAAACTACACCGTACGTTTAAATTGAGACAACCTAATAAATATGCATTATTAAAACTGAACATTATGAACGAAAAGTGGTAAAAGTCAAACTAGCACAATCTACAATCATTTATAATTTACAAAGTTTGCTTTCAAAGAATTAATTTTAAGAAAAAAATATTTTTCAAGAAGGCTTAAGCCACTATTTTCTTGAAAAACCGACTAAACATATTTCGGTACTTTATAAATGATGTATTAAACCACTTTAATAAACATTTATATCATTTCAATAATGGATAGAACAATTGTAAACTTACTTTCTAAACTAATAAATTTCCAATGCAAAATAAAATTTGAAGTTAATATATCTTCCAAAATATTGTTTCTGCCATTAATTGATTATAACGAACTTTAAACGAATATTTTCTTTACCACTAATACCTTGGACACGTGATCCGAGGACAAAGACAATGAAAATGAGACGACTAAGCATTTCTGTGCAGCAAGGCCAAAATCTCTGACCAGTGGAAGTTTAGAGAAATTTTAACGTACAGTTGCTCTTTTATAACCTGACTGATGAAAGGTGTATAAAAAAATATCAGACTAATTGGTCTTGTGGGCGGGGCTACAGAGTAATAACATTAAATAGGTCAGTATGCACTACCGAGTACGCCGAGTGTAACAATGTAATCATATTTGTGCATCATGTTTTATACCCTTGCAGCACTATACTTGCATTCAATTCTTTATTAGTGAACCTTGAGACTGTTTGACTCTGACGTCAGCACTTTATAGCATTCAATTTTTCTTTATTAGTGTGCCTTGAGACTGCTTGACTCTGACGTCAGCACTTTGACGTAAGCTAGACGTGTTTGTTAAGACTATTGGAGTTTTTATTATCCAATGGTTAAAACTTACATGAAAGAGACCAGCCGATGGACTGAAATCAAAGTTTACCGATTGAAAATAATTTATTTTCTAATCACTTTGAATCTGGAGTGATCCTCCAGCAGACATAACTCGTCTCTCTCACTTGGTGGATAAGCGGGTGCTGTAAACTTTCACTCTCTTCCGCAACATTAAAGATAAACATTTACTGTCGCACAATATTTCCATAGGTGGAACTTTTTACTAAAGGAAAAGAAAAATTTAATTTATGCTTAATGAGCACACATCCACCCACTTTCCTCTCCAGCATAAGATTATCAATATGTGTAACTAGGTCAATAAATTTACGACAAATGTATTAAATAAAAATATATATGACAAATACAGTGAAATAGATTACTTTACATTGATATTTCCATGAAAAAACATTTGAATAATTTCCTTGCTACACAGTATTATGCCTAAAATATAATTCAATAGTTCAAAACAAATCACAGGATAGCTCTTATCAGAGAATAGAAATGGAGTTTCTAGGTGATAATAGTTTTTATATGACATGGATTAACTGGTGTCTCAATAGTCTTTTGCTTGCTTTTCTTTCATAAGTTTATTGACTTCTGTTATCACAGCAGTCCACATGATTTTTCCCATACACATCAAACACTCACGCTCTGCTATTGAAGTCAACCTAGGCGCTTTCTCCAACCATACCAGTTCCCTCAAGCAGAATAACAATTTCAGCAATTCTAGTACTTCCTTGTACCAGAAATTGGCTCATATAATCAGCATACTTTGCCATGATGCATCAAAGGAGTGTTGTGTATTCCCTTACACTTGCACACACCGCAATAGACGATTCCTGCATAATACTTCCTTGTACCAGAAATTACTCATGATGTATCAAAGGAGTGTTGTGTATTCCCTTACACTTGCACACACCGCAATTGACGATTCCTGCATATCCCCGGTCATAGCAGTTTACAATCAGTGAACCAGTAGATTCAAATAATAAGTGAAAAGTCTGCTTATTTCTCTGAAAACATATAATCATGGAGCAAACCTAAGTTTCCAGTTTATCACTTTATAACTCCATTCATTCTTACATTCCAGTCTCAACTTACAATTTCCTGCAACAGTATTTATTAGCTCTCGACACACGCACACAGCATAATAAACAGAACATATTAAAACAAGTTCAAGCGTTAGCATACTACATATAAGCAGCTTACTTCCAACATTTGTAGAAATAATAGTCTACTCACGTAATACATCTCCGCAAAAAATACAAGTATAACACACCACTAGCAAATATGCATGAAATATTTCATAAGTCCATTCTCTCTCAACCAGTCAGTTAACTCACCATTAAACTAATGGCGGTCTTTCATTACCGGACATTTTGCAACTTCAAATTCAAATGATCAGAAAATAAAATTCTCTAAAGCTGGCAGATTTTTTAATGTCAGCTCATAGGTTGGTCTCGTTCTCATACATCAAAACCGTTGGATAATAAAAACTACACACCCATTTGAGCTAGTTTGCATTACTTCAGTAATGTCTAGCTCATTCTCAACTCGGGTTGTTTATTTCCATCTCTGACACTTTCAAAAATACCATCACAGGGAGTGCCCAAGGTCGGGTTACTCTGACAATTTAACAGTTTATATAACAATTAAATTTAGAAATAGGGATAGCGAAATTTACTCCGCCACATTTTCACAATTTTAAGCTGAGATATAGGGTCTTACTAAACCAATTATATGACATATTTCATTACTTATGCTAAAATTACTTTGCACAAATATATAATACGTTTTCATAATTTCTTTCATATTTAGTGAATAACCACGAATTACCAATAGGGTTATTCTGTTTCACACACATTTAAATGTTAATTAGAAATTATTCTAAAATTCCTCTCTTTTATTCTCTGTGAGGTTTTATGTATATCTTGACAGATTCTTGAACAAGATTGTGAAGATACATGACTTCGCCAGAGCTGACAATTTGCAAGAATACTTCATTAAAGTCCATTAATTTATAATTTAACTTTAGTCACGTGACTCATTTTGTTATTTATTGGTAATTGATAAAAAGCATGAAATGGAATTCATTTCCCACTTGGTCACTCTACTTTCAGACTATCTCATTTCTGACACGTATTCTATAAAGCATAAAGTATGTCTAGTGATTGCTCAAATCACTTCCTATGACTCAGTCACACTCTCTTTCTGGCATCAAATTCGTATCTGCCTATTTGGTGGCAACATGGTTTTTTGACTTTTAACTAGGTGCCCGCTACTCTGGTGACAGGTTCGTCTATTTTTAAGTTTGTGGTTTAATCTTCTTCTTTACAAAGTAAATTTCTTTTATGAAAGTGGAGCTACGGTACCTTACTCTTTTAAACCTTATCGGTATTTCGCAGAATTGAATTTAAATTTCATATTTTAATAATAGAGGAAAATTAGTTTTCAACGTAAAGCAGTTTATAAATGAATACATTATTAAATATATTGTATGCAGTCATATTATACACATACAATTAGTCTTATAGTTGACCTGAAACCAATTTTGTGCTTGGTGATGTGGTACTTTTATTGCAAAGTGTTTTTGATAATATTACTTCAATATTTAGGTAAAGCTACAGTGCATTGGATGACCTTGGCTATATTGCGTCAAAGGTAGCCTTAAGGCGATATCATGCCATTTTTATGTTTGGTGATATTACACTAGTTTGAACGAAGACTTATTTAGATAAGCTGAAAAAAAAGCAGCCAATTAATAAATGTAACTCAGCAAGTTTGAAGATACTGTCTGTGAGATTGAGCAGAAGATTGACGCCAAAGTTTATATATGAATGATGAATGGTTTTTGTTGGAGAAGTAGAAAAAGAATGATAAATTAATTTTTATTAAATCAAACGTGGACAAACAAAATAATATCTCAACTATCCAATACATTCATACTACTACTACTACTGCTACTATCTCTACTACTATTACATTGATGTTATTACTACTACTGCAACTAATAAGCAATCCCATTGGTCAATACATTCTTACTATTGCCACTAGCATTGCTCTACTACAGCTAGTACTAACAAAAAAATTGACAGGAAAGGAAAATTCACAACTGCCCAATCACTACTTCTACTAATCTACTTCTGACACTCCTATCAAAATAAAGAAGTATTAAGGACTCAGTAAACACAAGTAAACACATAAAACATATAATCTGTTAGGATTCGTCTATATCTTTTATTGTGGATATTCCGGTAAAGAAGAAGACATGATCCAAACCCGAATTTTACCCAAGAATAAAACAATTGGAAGTATTATTGAAATCAAAATTTTAATTATCGTTTTTTATTTTTTAATGTGCTTGCACTTTTGTGCGGTGTCAGATTAACTTGCATTTACAAAAAAAGAATAAATAACAGTAAAGACAAATAAAAACCATACTGTTAGAAGAGATTAAATTTTAAATTACATAATTTGAAAAAATAAAGAAGGAAAATAAGTAACTAACAGTTTAATGAAAGAATTACAGTGGAATAAATAAACAAGTGCAAACGTTAAACGAATGACTAGAAACAATGAATAAATGAATGGCTGAATGAGAAAATGAAAATATAAAGCCTGCCAATCGCTCGTTTTGTTCTTAGTTGGCCAGAAAAAATTTCGTTTCATTTCCCCTACTGCATTGAAGACATGTTTTTTGCGCTTGTAGTTAAAACAAAACCTATATAAATGGGCATACATCTTTGACTAAGAAAGAAATCTAAATGTGTTTCTTAATTAACTGATTTATACCATTGTATTAGCATCATTAAAAGCATTAGTTTGAATGTACTTAACTAAGAATTGGGTCAGAGAGACGGAAGAACGAAATCTTTACGTACAGAAAGGAAAGAAACAAAATAATTGAATGAATTCAAGAACATGGAATTAAGATATAAGTTCTAGAAATAGTAACGGTTGATTAGAATTCTTTTTCTAAAAATAAATAAATCAACAGGATCTGTCATGCTGAGGGAATTAAATGGCTTCCTAGCAGTTCTCTCTCTTTTCGATCTTGACCCATATTTGAATTCATCAGGCGATGCACTTTTTACCTGCCAGAACTGCAGGGCATACCGAGCGGACATAATGGCCGTGATTTTCTGCATAGATGGAGACGTTTAATTAATTTCCACCCCATGGGGCAGATATGAATAGCCACTTAAGCCCAGCAATTGTTCTTTTACCGATTAGATCCCAGTGGCATTTCTCTTCCTGGCGCTTCTCACGCATTACTTCACCAAGTGCGAGAATAATCGTCACTCACTCACTCACTCACTCACTCACTCACTCACTCACTCACTCACTCACTCACTCACTCACTCACTCACTCACTCACTCACTCACTCACTCACTCACTCACTCACTCAAGCACTCAAGCACTCAAGCAATCAACTGTCATAACGATTCTTACTCTGAATATAAGATTGTAGCGTGCTTGTTTCTTCGCTCAGATTAATAACTCTATATAAGACAATCAATAACCCACTAAGCTAGTGAACACACTTCATACCCTGTTACTTCGTTTTCCTGAGTTCTTTTCTTCACCAATCCATTACTCATCCCGGTCTCTCTCTTTCTTTCTCTCTCTCTTTCACACACACACACACACACACACACACACACACACACACACACGCACACATTTAAAGTTAACGCGTTCAAAAGTGACTTCATTGACGTTTAACTTCTCTTACGTCATTTCCTTTTATGAAGTGTGTGTACTGAAAAGAGTACTGACGTCATCTGTGAAATACCTTTACTAAGAAAACTTATCAACCTGTTTATGAATCAATTGTACTGAAAACATGCTGACGTCATTCATTTGCGAGGAAATTGTACTGAAGTATTCCGACGTCTAATTATATGCGCTATCGTGGAGAAGTGCACTGTATAGATCTTCGTCATGTGCTAACGTCATTCATTTATGAGGAACTTGTACTGACGTATTCCGACGTCTCGCTATCGTGGAGATGTGCACTGTATAGATCTTCGTCATGTGCTGACGTCATTCATTTACGAGGAACTTGTACTGACGTATTCCGACGTCTCGCTATCGTGGAGAAGTGCACTATATAGATCTTCGTCATGTGCTGATTATTTTTACTGGAGCTGTGAAATCAATTTTTATTATTTCTTTTCATACTTTTTAAAGCTACAATGGACATTTGTCTGTGGTATGTCCTAGCTGTAGGGTCCTAAGGGTTATATTTATAACATTGCACTCTTCCACTTAGTAGCTAGCGTTCGATATCTTACATAGTTCTTTGTCGCCTGCCCTCAAGCCTACAAAAGCAATTAAGTAGAGCGATATATTTTTTTAAATAAAAATTGACATCTACATGGACGACACAAAAAAAAACCAGACCCACCAAAGCAATTATCCGAAATTTAAATTGCAATCTGATAATAATAAAAGAAAAAAAAAGTATGTTAAAAAGTATCCAGACAGGAAAGAAAAAGGAAATGGAAAACAAAATACAAACGGCAGGCCCTTAGTAACCTTTCCATCTCAGTAAATAAAATAAACCAAACTCTAGAGTGACAGCAAATAGGGAAACGATCGATTTCTGATATATGTCAAGGGGAGAGAAATTCCTGGGTCAGAACAAATGAAATATTTTTCTCTGTACACTATAGCATCATTTTGAATCACTTTCAGTATTTTTTCTTGTGTGTACACCTGAAAATAGTTATATACTCTATTTATGCTCTGTTATTCACTCACGGTTTAATTCGGTGTTAATTTTGGTGTACATTCGGTGCTCAGCCTGGTATTTTTCGTCATTACAAGATCTGCCGTTGAGTTTAGTGCAGCTGATGGTATTTCTCTGTACAAATTTAATTGAACATTTTGCTGGAAACCAGAGCTAAGTTCGTAGAAGTTTAGCCTGGTTCAAGTTAGATGTCAACCTTTCATTCAGCGAAGTGTCTGGTTGATGTTGAGTGTGTTGTTTTGTCTTCACTCTGGTATTCTAGTGTACAGTTTGATGTTTCTTTCACTGTGTCCAGTCTGGTGATCAGACTGTTCAGTCACGTGATAAGACTGCGTTCATTGTGTTCAATCTTGCGACAGGTTGCATTGACGGTGTCCAGTCTGGTGTTTGTGCCTCACCCACTGTGTTCAGTCTGCTGATCAGGCTACGTCAATGCATTCATTTTGATGGTTAAGCAGCGTTCACTGTAATTAATCTATCCCACGTTCTCTGTGTTCTATAGTGTAATCAAGCTCTCTTCACTGTGTTCATTATAGCTTATCAAGTTCTGTTCAATGTGTTCAGTATAGCTTATCAAGTCCCGTTCACTGTGTTCAGTATAGCTTATCAAGTTCCGTTTACTGTGTTCAGCATAGCTTATCAAGTTCTGTTCAATGTGTTCAGTATAGCTTATCAAGTCCCGTTCACTGTGTTCAGTATAGCTTATCAAGTTCCGTTTACTGTGTTCAGCATAGCTTATCAAGTTCCGTTCACTGTGTTCAGTATAGCTTATCAAGTTCCGTTGACTGTGTTCAGTATAGCTATCAAGCTGCGTTCGCTGTTTTCAGTCTTCAGGTGGTGGTGGCTGGACTGTCTGTTGATAAAACTGCATTAACTGTGTTCTGTTTAGTGATCAAGCTGTATTCACTGTGTTCAGTCTGGTGATCAGGCAGTTGATCATTAAATGTATTGGAAGAATGGTTGCTTGCCTAGACAGAATCATACAATTATTGCAATGGCCAAACTTCCGTTCAAGTAATCCTGGAAATATTAAGAAGTGCTTATATTGTCTAATGCACCTGTGATTAGGATGAGTTTGATCTCGTCGTAACACGTTAGCAGTAATCTCAATGCCTTCGGGTCGTAACACGTTAGCAGTAATCTCAATGCCTTCGGGTCGTAACACGTTAGCAGTAATCTCAATGCCTTCGGGTCGTAACACGTTAGCAGTAATCTCAATGCCTTCGGGTCGTAACACGTTAGCAGTAATCTCAATGCCGTCTGGTCGTAACACGTTAGCAGTAATCTCAATGCCTTCGGGTCGTAACACGTTAGCAGTAATCTCAATGCCTTCGGGTCGTAACACGTTAGCAGTAATCTCAATGCCGTCTGGTCGTAACACGTTAGCAGTAATCTCAATGCCTTCGGGTCGTAACACGTTAGCAGTAATCTCAATGCCGTCTGGTAGTTATTGTAAACATAATGTACCAGTGCTCGTAGAAAAGATACTGAGCTTCATTGATGTCAAGGGGTGGTCATGAACGCAAATTATAGTAATATCATTCAGATAATTAAAATTATTGCCTATGCACCTCCATGATACTGCTTTCATCACAATAGTTTTATTTGTTTTTGTCTTTTTTTTAAGGTCTTAGCACTGTTATTTCCATCACTATACTCAGAACAATCGACACTAATGTCACTGGATCGTTTTGATGTCAGTGTGATCTCCATTACGACATTGATATCACTGCACTAATATTGAGATAATTTTATTATCAATGTGATTTCCGTTACGACATTAATATCATTGCACCGACATGGAGATACTTTTACTATCGTTGGAGTCTCCGGCGTTAAGACATTCATACCACTGTACTGACATTGAGACCTTCTTACTATTAGTGGGGTATCCGGAATTAGGGCATTCATATCACTGCACTTACTTTTATACCATCATACTATTAGTGGGGTATCCGGAATTAGGGCATTCATATCACTGCACTTACTTTGATACCATCATACTATTAGTGGGGTATCCGGAATTAGGGCATTCATATCACTGCACTGACTTTGATACCATCAATCTATTAGTGGGGTATACGGAATTAGGGCATTCATATCACTGCACTGACTTTGATACCATCAATCTATTAGTGGGGTATCCGGAATTAGGGCATTCATATCCCTGCACTGGCTTTGATACCATCAATCTATTAGTGGGGTATCCGGAATTAGGGCATTCATATCACTGCACTGACTTTGATACCATCTTACTATTAGTGGGGTATCCGGAATTAGGGCATTCATATCACTGCACTGACTTTGATACCATCATACTATTAGTGGGGTATCCGGAATTAGGGCATTCATATCACTACACTGACTTTGATACCATCAATCTATTAGTGGGGTATCCGGAATTAGGACATTCATATCACTGCACTTACTTTGATACCATCATACTATTAGTGGGGTATCCGGAATTAGGGCATTCATATCACTGCACTTACTTTGATACCATCATACTATTAGTGGGGTATCCGGAATTAGGGCATTCATATCACTGCACTGACTTTGATACCATCAATCTATTAGTGGGGTATACGGAATTAGGGCATTCATATCACTGCACTGACTTTGATACCATCAATCTATTAGTGGGGTATCCGGAATTAGGGCATTCATATCCCTGCACTGGCTTTGATACCATCAATCTATTAGTGGGGTATCCGGAATTAGGGCATTCATATCACTGCACTGACTTTGATACCATCATACTATTAGTGGGGTATCCGGAATTAGGGCATTCATATCACTGCACTGACTTTGATACCATCATACTATTAGTGGGGTATCCGGAATTAGGGCATTCATATCACTGCACTGACTTTGATACCATATTACTATCAGTGGGGTATCCGGAATTAGGACATTCATATCACTGCACTGATTTGATACCATCATACTATTAGTGGGGTATCCGGAATTAGGACATTCATATCACTGCACTGACTTTGATACCATCATACTATTAGTGGGGTATCCGGAATTAGGACATTCATATCACTGCACTGACTTTGATACCATCAATCTATTAGTAGAGTATCCGGAATTAGGACATTCATATCACTGCACTGACTTTGATACCATCATACTATTAGTGGGGTATCCGGAATTAGGACATTCATATCACTGCACTGACTTTGATACCATCAATCTATTAGTGGGGTATCCGGAATTAGGACATTCATATCACTGCACTGACTTGATACCATCATACTATTAGTGGGGTATCCGGAATTAGGACATTCATATCACTGCACTGACTTTGATACCATCATACTATTAGTGGGGTATCCGGAATTAGGACAATCATATCACTGCACTGACTTTGATACCATCAATCTATTAGTAGAGTATCCGGAATTAGGACATTCATATCACTGCACTGACTTTGATACCATCATACTATTAGTGGGGTATCCGGAATTAGGACATTCATATCACTGCACTGACTTTGATACCATCAATCTATTAGTGGGGTATCCGGAATTAGGACATTCATATCACTGCACTGACTTGATACCATATTACTATCAGTATTTTCTTCCATAAAAATTCATATCACAGTACTATCATTCTGACGTCACCATTCACTGAGACTGTCGCATAATCGTTTTAAATATTACAAGTACAGATCGACCAACGTTATGGTCATTGCTAATAAAATGTTCGTGATGTCACTCGCACATTTCCACTTTTAATGAAACGCCGTAGACTTGTTTCTTTTCAAGAAATTTTTCGTAGACAAATGAAATCTATTCTGCTCTGTACTACGCAGTCTTAAATGCAATCTGTTATTAGTCATTATTGCTTACATCAGGCACTTACTGCCTGTAAATTGTATTTTTAACTCACTCAAAAGTTTCACATTCGTACAGCTCAGTGTCAGGTTCTTCCACTTGCGGAACATCACGTGGTGACACGGACGCAAATATTCTGTGATCTTCACATATCTATATGTTGGTTAGTAATTCGCCTCGCAAAGTGGGTTTAGTTTCTTTTCACAGTGACTCACTCGTGATATCAACTTGCCAGATAAAACCTGAAAAATAAAATCGCTTTTCAACCCATACTCTCCAACCCCCCCCCCCTTTACCACCGTGCAACACTACTGGCTTCGAGTACCACGTGCATGATTAATGCATTTTGTGTGTGCTAGTCTCGCTCGAATGATTTTCGAAAGCAACCAAGCTTGCTTGAAAATTTTTATGGAGCCATTAAAAAAAAAAAAGTTTGTACTTTCTGCTTATAGCCTGAGCATGAATACAAATTTTTTTCCAGGTCATATTTCATTTTATTAGTTTAGCTTCCCTTCAGACGCGAAGTGATCTGTTAATTGCAGTTTTGCTTCTCGAGTAGAGATGAAGTGGTAGGGAACACCTTGTCTTAATGCATTTGCACTTATGAGTTTTTTGTTTGCGCGTTTGTCCCTGTGCGCACAGCTAAATAATATATATATAACTTATGCAAAGTTCTATTTTCATTTTCGTACTTTTATTTTAAAAACATGTAATTGATTGAATCAGGTAAATAATATATATATAACTTATGCAAAGTTCTATTTTCATTTTCGTACTTTTATTTTAAAAACATGTAATTGATTGAATCAGGTAAATAATATATATATAACTTATGCAAAGTTCTATTTTCATTTTCGTACTTTTATTTTAAAAACATGTAATTGATTGAATCAGCTAAATAATATATATATAACTTATGCAAAGTTCTATTTTCATTTTCGTACTTTTATTTTAAAAACATGTAATTGATTGAATCAGCTAAATAATATATATATAACTTATGCAAAGTTCTATTTTCATTTTCGTACTTTTATTTTAAAAACATGTAATTGATTGAATTAGCGGGCTGTACCCCTGGCAAGCAGTTTGATTGTAAAATATAAAATTGTATGATACATTGTTCAAACATACTTATGTGCAAAAGAGGAGGGGGCATTTGTGTCCTAGTACCGCGTTCCTCTCCACTTCTGTATTGTTAAGCGCGCATTTTCTTGTGTTGATCCATGACACTGCGTCTTGCGTTTACCTACGTCACTGAGTTTGCGTTGAACTGCGTCACTGCATTTGGTGTAGATCTACGTCACTAGGTATTTCGATGCAATTGTCGATCCTCTCCACTACGTCTTTTATTGACCTTCGCCCCAATCCTGTATTAACCCGCGTCAGATACGTCTTGTATTGTTATACGTCACTTATGAGCGTAATGTGCAGTAAATCCGTTTCCTTGTATGTTGTAATTATATACAGCTGTCACTTTCATAATTAGAGGTGTTTATATATGTGTGTCTATATGCACGCGGTGTAGATGCATCGTTGTGTTCCTGTATACGTTCGTGTAGATATATGTGAATGTAGTCGTGTGTATATTTATCTGTACGTGCAAGCATGTATACGTGCGTGTGGGTGAATGCGTGTTGGTGCGTGCATGTGTGTACATCTAAAGTTTCCTGATTTACCTTGAAGTAGACAAAGTTTCTTTGCTACTATGTAATTTTAACTGTTACAAATACCTGTGTGAAAAACTTCTGCTATAGCCACAGACTTATACATTCTCACCACCACCACCACCACCACCACCACCACCACCATCACCACCGTCTGTGCATGAACGAAAATACACGTTACTTTTAGTAGACGACAATCATTCATTCCTATATTTGTATACATAAACATAAATACACTAACAATATATTACTATAGTTTAATAAATATAGCCACTACAGACATGATTCAAATGATTGAATATAAGACCACTAGGAACAGCAAACTGGATTACAAAAATAATGGTCACTAGCAGCAAGCATTTAAAAGTCCAAATTCAGACACTGACTACTTATTCGAGATTAATCAGTTACATGAACTTGTACAAACATAAATTTTTACATAATATATTTGATACAACTTGAAAACTGACAAACTTTAAATCGCATCCATCAAATATCAAAAAGAAAAAGAAAATAAATTAATATCAACTTTAGAAACAAGTTGCAGAACTCTTTCAAATATTAAAATAAAACACAAAGGAAAATATAAAAATAAAATTAAATTAGAAATGAATACTCTTCTTAATAAAATTAAATAAGGAAGTCACGACAAGCAGAAATACGACAACAGCATAATTTTTTTTTTTTTTTTTTTTTAAATGGCAAAACCATGCTATCTAACACTGACAATAATGTCTCAGGGGAGATAACCCTCCTGTCCGGTGCTGCTTCTCTGCACTTGTACAAATGGCACCAAGGGCAACCCACGCCATTTCAGTGTCTCTCCGTTTCCATGCATAATAATCAAAATGGCGCTACCAACGGGATGAAGAAAGGTCTCCGAGCACTGACCTTTGACCTTCGCGAGAATGGTATTTGCATTACTGCTTCTGTGGCGAACTTGAATACGGCTTACCAAACGCATCGCTGGTGTGATACATTCGACTTTGGGAGGTGTGAGGAGCACGGGGTGGGGGTGGGGTGGAAGGTGAGACTGGAAAGGGAGGGGTGGTGCTAGAGCAGTAAAATTGGAAACTGTTACATTTTGGAACGTGACACATGAGCGTCAGTCTGGGAGTAGTCCGAGGATAGAAAACAAGTTGTCTCTGTATATATATATATATTTTTTATCTCCCTCTCGTGCAATATCCGTTATTTAAGGCCTCTGTGCTAGTAACTAAGCGAAGTGGTAAGTTTTACCCACGTCAGCAACAATAACCATTACTTTTTTCTGCTGCCTTCGCTTTTGCTACTAATAAGAACAACTTTATTACTGTTGCTACTAGTGCCAACCCTACCACGAATGATGATGACGAGAATAATGATAACGATCACAATTGAAATGACGATGACAACGACGATTAACATGATAGTGATGACGTAGTCGAAGATAGTGATGTCACATACTCATAAGTGTGCCTTAAACTACAAACCAAACCAGGCAATATGAATGGCTGAATTAAACAACAACTAGGAAAGTTTGACAGGCCTCATACGGAAGATGGACTGAGTAAATAGAATGTTTGAAAAATACAGCACTTTGAGAGTTCTACAGCAATCTGTGAAGGCAAATGGTGGTACGTTTATTTTAAACTACAAGCAACCCATGTCGCGCTGCTGGAAGAGTTCACACTCACAAATATATACAAGACGAGAAATAATATATGGATTAATACAACCTCTGTCGCATGACACGGCAAATGAGGCATAAAACTCGATCCAAATTCAGCAAGCAGCTGTGCAGAACCAATAGACACGAGTGAAGACTGAACACCCAAAGGGGTCGGGAAAGACTGTTTTGATACGGATCGAAAGAATGTTTTCAAAGTTTCCGGACGAAACTACTCATCAGGTTTGCACAAGTTGAAGAAATCTCGACACAGAATCACAGTATATGTAAATCGAGAGAAATCAAATATTTCCCAAGCCTCCGTCTCCACAAGCTGGAGGATGAGAGAAAACATAACAAGCACATTGAATTCCAGTCTCTTGAAAAACACTGAATGTAATCAGAACACACAAATAATGAGATCAGAAGAGATCAGCTAGAAGTAAGTGTGGCAGCGCAAGATATTTTTAGCATTATAAGCATCAGTGGGAAAGGAACCAACATGAAATGTAAAGAGTTAAATACTATACACGGCAGTGCTCACAGAGACAATAATAAATCTGAGACATCAGTGTTCGCAGAGAGAATTTGAAGTCTGATACATCATCGGTCACAGAGAAAACATTAATTTGGGTCATCGGAGTACACAGAGACAACATGAATTCTGAGGTATCAATGGGCACAGCGATAACATGAAATGTAGATGTATACCGCATGCTTCACTGGGAACACAGCGATAAGATTACGTTCGAGGAGATATAGACCATAAATTCAGATGGGAAGCAGATTAAATTATATATCAGACTTGAGTGGGCACAGAAATAACATTACGTTTGAGGAGATATAGACCATAAATTCAGATGGGAAGCAGATTAAATTATATATCAGACTTGAGTGGGCACAGAAATAACATTACGTTTGAGGAGATATAGACCATAAATTCAGATGGGAAGCAGATTAAATTATATATCAGACTTGAGTGGGCACAGAAATAACATTACGTTTGAGGAGATATAGACCATAAATTCAGATGGGAAGCAGATTAAATTATATATCAGACTTGAGTGGGCACAGAAATAACATTACGTTTGAGGAGATACAGACCTCAGAAATTATTGGGCATTTCGGCAAGATGCGTCATGGGGTACAGATAATAGACAACAGTGGGCATTATGGTAAGATGCGTCATGGGGTACAGGTAATAGACAACAGTGGGCATTATGGCAAGATGCCTCATGAGGTACAGATAATAGAGAACAGTGTGGATGCGTCATGACATATACATGTATAGACAACAGTGGACATTAGGGCAAGATGCGTCATGACATATACATGTATAGACAACAGTGGGCATTAGGGCAACAAGCATCACGAGGAGATACACATACTAGACAATTGTGGGTTTTGAATGTAATAAACATGAGGAGATACAAACCATAGACACCAGTGGGCTTGCCGGTCATGTGCAGTTAGAGTCTCGATACAACTCGAGCTTTGTCGAATTCACCAGTAAGAGGACACACCAACTCGAGCTTTGTCGAATTCACCAGTAAGAGGACACACCAACTCGAGCTTTGTCGAATTCACCAGTAAGAGGACACACCAACTCGAGCTTTGTCGAATTCACCAGTAAGAGGACACACCAACTCGAGCTTTGTCGAATTCACCAGTAAGAGGACACACCCGTGTAGACACAAACTGAACTCCGTCAAACTTTCAATGACGAAACAGTAACAAATACTGACGATCACTTGCTTGGCACATTATTAACTTTCATCTCCTTTACTTAATATAAATTTTATTTAATTTTTAAAAAATAAACTTTATTTAATTTACTCAATATAAACTTTATTTAATTTACTCAATATAAACTTTATTTAATTTACTCAATATAAACTTTATTTAATTTACTTATTATAAACTTTATTTAATTTACACAGTATGAACTTTGACCAATTGTCAATGAAAACTCTATCTCCTTTACTCAATATAAACTTTATTTAATTTACACAGTATGAACTTTGACCAATTGTCAATGAAAACTCTATCTCCTTTACTCAATATAAACTTTATTTAATTTACTCATCATGAACTATGCCCAACTGTCAATGAAAACTCTAAGTACCACATCTCAAGAACATTTTGGACTGTTTCTGGTTTTGCGCCATCTGCACTTAATATTACGGTTTGCACAAAGAGATACCCTAATCAGTTTGCAATGGCTGGCCTTTATCCAGTTTTACACTTAGTGTATGCGGTATCTACAGTGTACGTACTGTCCAGTTAGCCCAATATAAACTTTATTTTTCGCACATGTTTTCTGATTATCAACTGTATTCGGCTAGCTCGATATAAACTCGGTCCAGTATTTTAATAAAAAATTCTTACAGCCTCTGTTGCTACCAATGATGGATGCACAAGATAATGAATGCCCGCCACTGACTAGTCGCAATTTTATAATTGAGACAAATCATTTAAACACCGTACTGTAATCAATCAAAAGGTTTGAAAGGAAAGATAAAATTTTAAATTGCAAATAAATTATGATTCCCAAATTATTAATTCAATGAAAATCCGCTAACTTTAGTTGCATTGCAAGCACTTAGTTGACTAATCATGCTAGAAAGTGCACTTCAATAAAGAAACAGTGGAGAAAAGAACATGTATGGTCACTCGGACTTTACAAAGAATTTATTTTGGAATGGCAGATATTTTGCAATAAGACACTTCGGGACAAAAATGTACTGTAGCTCCGATAAATATTGAGCATGCAGCGTCATTGCGTTATCGATTAGTTTTATTTTTCTACACTCTAGACATAACATCGCACTTTCTAAAGTCCTCGCAGCATCATTATCTAATTTACATTTTGCTTCGGTTGTTTTTTTTAAATTTAATATATTATGACGTCATGAGCTTGCAGTGCAACTGTCTTTAATAACATACATTTTCTATGTGACATTTAATGATGTCAATAGTCGCCGGACTTGTAACGTCACCCCCACCCCCCGGATCACTTTCCCCATTAATTCATTATCATTTTCGCTTGGGGCATGACGTCACAAATGGGTACTAGAAATACGCCCTCATCCAATACGCGTATATTCACACGTCACATTCTTGGCACGGTGTCGTTATTTTTGTTAAAATAACTGTTTTGCTACGTAGGCTATGATTGTTAAGTATAAAGAAATAATTAATTAATGATGTACGCTATCTAAAATGCAGATTGCATAATTCAAAATTTACGCTAGTCTTGCTAATTTAATGGTCGATTTTTAAATGAAAAATAAAACTTTCTCGGTTACAAGAAACATTGAATGGCTTGTTAAACCACGTCACTTCCACCGCTTTTCAGTGAATATCCCACCCCACCCCACCCCACACATACCCTCTAAGGATAAATATCTCACTCAACTAAGCAATTTAAAGCCAGAGCCCTTTCCTTGCGAGCGTTCATGCTTTGGTGAACAAATTTCTGACTACTTCAAGTCGTGTGTCGGGGCTGCTAATAGCCTTACCAGGACCACGGAAGATCAAAATATTGTACAGATTTCCACAGGGCGGAAATCGATCTCTTTACGCAAGGAACAAGGACAACACATGCGAAGGAAGGGACTGCATGCGTTTTATTTGTACGGGTGAAAGGGTTAAACAAGCAAAACTAAGACCACTTTGTCAGTTATCGAAGATTCTGAATTATAATTTGAGGGCGAACAAAAGCTACTGACCTGTAGAAACAAAAATCGCACAAGATGAAGAATACACTATTGTGTAATGCATAGACACACACGCATACATTTATATAAAGAGAGGGAGTGAGAGATAGACATAGATAGATAGACATAGATAGATAGATAGATAGATAGATAGATAGATAGATAGATAGATAGATAGCAGTACCTGTGCCACTCACTAGAAAGATCAAATACTCTATGAAATCGAAAGAAAGAAAGAAAGAAAGAAAGAAAGAAAGAAAGAAAGAAAGAAAGAAAGAAAGAAAGAAAGAAAGAAAGAAAGAAAGAAAGAAAGAAAGAAAGAAAGAAAGAAAATAAATTAAGAAAGAAGTGAGGAAGGAGACAAGGAAAAAAAAGAAGAAATAATTCAATTAAAAGAATGCTGATGATCCACAGAACACGATTCTCTCATTGCGTGAAATTCACACCCAATACAAATTGCATGCAATCCACACCCAATACAATATATAGGATAACACAAAACGAAAGATGAAAAACGACATAGCAGAAGGAAGAATGCAAAATGAAAAAAAAAAAGATGTTTGAAGAAATTCTGCGGTTACAACACTTAAATTGGAACTTACATTAGTGTTCAGTGGTTAAGCAAATCCCCTCGAACAGTCTTTTGTGGTTAAACATTTGTGTGGATGTGTTATTTTACTTTCCCGGAGGATCAATTGATAGTTACTATTTTGTTTGCAAGTGATTTTCCCATGTGTGTGTGTGTGTGTGTGTGTGTGTGTGTGTGTGTGTGTGTGTGTGTGTATGCGCGCGAGCGTGCGTGAGAGGGAGTGTGTGTTTGTGATTGAGTATTTCATATTTAGTTATAATTTGTATTTGTTAGTTCCTGTTAACAAATGTTTAGTCATTGTTGACATAGATTTCTTTTCTGGGCAGTGTGGTTGTGTGTGTGTGTGTGTGTGTGTGTGTGTGTGTGTGTGTGTGTGTGTGTGTGTGTGTGTGTGTGTGTGTGTGTGTGTGTGTGTGTGTGTGTGCACGCGCGCGCGTGCGTGCGAGCGATTGTTGTCTGTATATTTTAGTTCATAGTAGGCTACACAGGTACTCAGGTAGTCATTCCATTCTAACATGATTTTACACCCTCATTACATTCATTATGCTTACACTGCACAAAACTCCTCTGGTGAATTATATCTGTCCTTGCAGACTCTTTGCAGACTGGGGCAGCAAATGACAACAAAAACTAAATAAACAGATTCAGTGAGACTGTTACTGAAAGTGGGACTGAACGTGTTTGCAAAGCAGTTTAATAATAGAAATTACCTTACTGGAACACTTCCTACACACGTGCACACTGAATCTTGGTCACATCTTTGATTCAGTGCTATGTGCCACTAATTGTCTGTCATTCTACTCATATTATATATCAAGCTGCCATTCACCTTCTCTCAGTCAACAATACTAACTAGAATGACGTTTTCTTTAAGACTACTTCAGTACCATGCTGAGCCCCTGTCCCCACCTCCCGGAAGCGACACAAAAAGTTGTTGATAAGTGAAGAATACAAACTTTAGTCCACTGACTCAACCTTTCCTCGCATAAGGGCGTACAGCTTTAACAATATCATTTACTAGTTATAGATCTTATAAATCTACATATTTCAGTAGATATTGTTTTGTTCTTTGTGTTATCATGCATTATGGATGGAGTGTAGGGGGCGCTTCCGGCTTCCGCCGCTTTCGCGCGAATCATGCATTAGGCAGTTAGTAGTCTTATTATACTACTTTGCTAATATTCTAGCAACTGTCTAAACCTGTCTAAACATGATGAGTACGAATAGAGACGATCTATCTATCCACCCATCTATCCATCCATCCATCCATCTATCTCTCTATCTATATGTCTCTCTGTCTGTCTACCTACCTATCTATCTATCCATCTATCCATCTATCCATCTATCTATCTATCTATCTATCTATCTATCTATCTATCTATCTATCTATCTATCTATCTATCTATCTATCTATCTATCTATCTATCTTTAAACCTGTATGGTGTACTACCAGTCACATTATAGTATCATGTAGTTTTGGAGTGACTGTTGCACACGATGCTAACATCTATAATCGTACTCACCCACACATTTATTACAGTGTCTTCATTTTGTAATGTAAAAAGAAATTAAGAACTTATCTTTAAATTTTCAGTTGAAAACAGCTGTAAATAGATGTAACACTTGAGATTACTTCATTACCAGTTTAACACCTTTATTAATAATTTTTTTTAATTGCTCATATGAATTTACAAGTAAATTAACATTCATCTTCAGCACAATATCCTAAAAGAATAAATAAAATATGTGCAGATATAGAATGGTTTCTATGCATCCTGTGTTGTTCGATATTATTTGTGAAAATTCTAATCCGACTGAACCATTGTTTCACGTTAAATTGAGTCCTCAAAGAAGCGATTATGAATTATGTCAATTCATCGTACTTAATTAACATGTAGGAGAACATTTACCGGTTATCTTAGCAAATACGTCTTAGAAGTGAAAATACTGTGATGATGTATGACCAGTCATTGTACTTAAATGAACTTAGCATTCCCTAGTACTTGAACAAGCAAATAAATATTACAATGCTCGACTCCTAACCACAGACAGTCAAAGCGCGACTTCCGGTGAATAGATTTAGCCTAAAAGGAAAAAAAAAAGCAAACTCGATTTAAAAGCAAGCTGCCCCTAAAACGAACTCCCTAGCCAGCAATGAATGAAGGACAGGCATTTGTGTCACAAACAAGCACAAAGCCAGTCTATTGTATGTTTGGCAATGTCCGTAATTACTCAAAGGAATTTCCAGAATTACCCATGCATTTTAAAAGCAAAACAAAACAAAACAAAAACTTAATCAAACGATTATCAAAATTAGTAACAAGTCTAACATAGGCAACAAGCCAAGCGGAAAATTGATCATGCCTACAGAATAAACATCAGACCAATTCTCCACGCTACCAAATTATGAATGCAAGCAATTATTTTAGCACGAAACTTCATAATGGAACTCTCGCAGCTGAAACGGGTCTAACCACAGGACGCGGCACATGCTAAAGCTCGGACCGGAAGCGGAAACTAGACGCCCATTTCCCCGGATTAAAAATGATCGATTGCCTTATTTCAGATTTCGATTGACGATCCAATGACGTCTAGGAGATAAGTCATGCTTCTTGTCAAGGCGTGTAAAAGATTTGTATTAACTTATCTGGAAGAAATAGGGGAGTCATTTGAAGAGTGGTAATCTCCCCTGAACTTGTCACATGGAATATTTGCTTGCCTTGTTCTTAGTCCGGATCAATCTTGTTAATTGATTCTTTGAAGTCTGTGGAGGGATTGATTGGGAAGGAATTTTTTTTTTGAAGCTGTCTTGATGAGAATACTTTGTTCTTTCTTTTTCTCTCACTCCGCTCTATGTGCGTGCGTGCGTGTGTGTGTTCATATTTTAATTTTTAAAAATCTTTGAGACAATTGTCATTTTCTATTGCTTTACGTCACGTGTCTTTCTCTTTTTCGGATTCTCTGCATTCTCTTCTTCCCCATTTAGTACTCTTGCCATTTTTGTCAGTACGTCATTTCCTGTTAAGTATTCTGTCAGTGATTTTGTTTCTATTCTTATTAGTCTGCAGTCATTAAAAATGTGTTCTATGTTTGGTTGCTCACCACAATTGAACTTAAATTTATAATATCTTGTTATTTCACTTCCAAGTTTGAATTTAGAAATTCTTGAATGTTCTCTTCTAGTGCCATTATAGAATGTTGATATATTAATTATTATTTTATCTATATGGGGTCTTTGTCCTAGTTTTTTAAATATTGGATTTTCCTAATTTTGTCAGGTTTTATCTTCAAGATATTAACATTTACTTGAGGTGTGATAATAACTTTTAGTTCTTTGTCTTCTGTTCTTCCCTTTTTAGCCCGTTTATCTGCTTTTTTATTGCCTTGTATGTTAATGTGGGCAGGGATCTATGAACTTCACTTGCATCCTTGTTGATCTCTCTCACTGACTAACACACACACACACGCGCGCAAACACACTTGTCTTGAAGAAAGTGGACAACTAATAGAGAATTCGCTAAGCCGCTTGCCTACCTGTTTGTCCATCTTAAAGGATTGTTTTTAGTTCACTGCCAACCATGTTTATCCAGTAAATTTCCTTTGTTGGCTCCAAAAACACCGAGAGCGTAATCTATGGACCAACTGTCCACCTGGCTGCCAACATTGACATTGTCCTGGCATGACTTGTGACGTGCAAGTTGTTCATTTTCCACCACCCTTGGCCGCCTGTAACCTTAGGCTAATCCCCAAAACGCACCTTCTGACTAGCCACACGTGGTAGAAAGATGAATGATAATGTAGAATACAAGAGTGATAGTGCTAGAAGATAGCTCGACCCCCAGATACATACAGCCAGGATAGTAAGTAAAGTCCTAAAAAATAAAAAAAAAAATAAAAACTATATTTTCTTTCTAGTCGTAAGATGTGCATCATTTTGTCTTGCACATGAATTAGGTTTACTAGAGTACTCTCCTGTTCAAAGACAAAGAACCTGCAATAACTTGTTGGTTTGGCTGGAACACTGTTCTTTTGTTAAAAAATATAATAATTTATGACTTGTCAAGTTGGCTACAGCACTGCCCAGTTAATAAAAGCATACTTTGGCTCGATTGATTGCCGGGAGCACTGTCGTGTTAATAACAATCTACTTTGGCTTGTTTGATTGGCTGGAGCTCTGCCATATTAATAACAATCTACTTTGGCTTGTTTGATTGGCTGGAGCACTGCCATATTAATAACAATCTACTTTGGCTTGTTTGATTGGCTGGAGCACTGCCATATTAATAACAATCTACTTTGGCTTGTTTGATTGGCTGGAGCACTGCCGTGTTAATAACAATCTACTTTGGCTTGTTTGATTGGCTGGAGCACTGCCGTGTTAATAACAATCTACTTTGGCTTGTTTGATTGGCTGGAGCACTGTCGTGTTAATAACAATCTACTTTGGCTTGTTTGATTGGCTGAAGACTGCCATATTAATAACAATCTACTTTGGCTTGTTTGATTGGCTGGAGCACTGTTTTCGTAAACAAAAGAGTATGATGTCCAGAAGAAGCCTACGTAATAGCAGGACAACCCTGCAGTAGGCACCATAAGGTTAATCCATGTTTAGCTGACTGCAGACACATCAGCTGAAACTGACAAGACATGATGAATAATAATTTCTTGTCAAGCAGGGGTGCTCTTTTATTCCGGGAGCAAACTGCACCTTAAAGACAGTTAGTGTAGCATTTGATAGGTGCATCTACCAGGTAATATATATCCATCTCTGAACGACGTTAAATTTATCAAATTGCTTGATAATTTCGCAACAGTTGACCTGGATGTGCTAGACCTGCTTGCCAACCTCAGTGTATCGCTCATACATAAATCACGTACAGCAAAACATTTTTCCTCTTATCTCCACTCGTCAATGAACATACTTCGCCGCCATTCTGCTTGTCATCTCTGTGCCAAACAGATCTGTATCCAGTGGTTTCTTTGACAACACCAGAATTACGGTTTGTTGGATACTTTCGTGTCGGTCGCTTTACAGTTCGAACAGAGCGGATCCGGTTATGTATCAACCTTTCCAATTTACTCCGTCAAATGTATGTCTCATACTGGAAACTCCGTTAAGAAACAATGAATGACCTCAGCCTTGTCGTCACGCTTGACTTGTATTCCATAATTGTCTCGAGAACTTGGGGATCCAGCATTAGTCTGTGTGAATGCGGTTTCAGCGAGATCGATCGTCTCATGAACATCAGCGATGTATCTGTCGTTGTCGGTTTGTCTTCTTGTCGTCGTTTCGCTTTGGAACAGCGCACAGCTCAATGTGCTTGTAACACTATGCAGGAACAGTTGTGTCTGTTATTAACTTAATTATTGTAACACTATGCAGGAACAGTTGTGTCTGTTATTAACTTAATTATTGTAACACTATGCAGGAACAGTTGTGTCTGTTATTAACTTAATTATTGTAACACTATGCAGGAACAGTTGTGTCTGTTATTAACTTAATTATTGTAACACTATGCAGGAACAGTTGTGTCTGTTATTAACTTAATTATTGTAACACTATGCAGGAACAGTTGTGTCTGTTATTAACTTAATTATTGTAACGCTATTTGCAGGAACAGTTGTGTCTGTTATTAACTTAATTATTGTAACACTATGCAGGAACAGTTGTGTCTGTTATTAACTTAATTATTGTAACACTATGCAGGAACAGTTGTGTCTGTTATTAACTTAATTATTGTAACACTATGCAGGAACAGTTGTGTCTGTTATTAACTTAATTATTGTAACACTATGCAGGAACAGTTGTGTATGTTATTAACTTAATTATTGTGATATATATATATATATATCACTGTGTAATTTATTAACATTTCGATCGGAATTGTCATCTATGGCCCTCTCCTTCTATTACGCTTCAGACAAGTACCCACAATTCGTTGTGATAGCGCACACGCTACTCCAAAGTCAAATCCAATGTTTATTCCAGGGTGCTGACAGGGCGATCGAGTGCATGGTTCAGATGAAGTTGAGTTGGCAAAACACAAAAGGCATGCCAACTTGTGAGATTGGAAGATAGAATAGGTAAGTAGAAGGGAGAATGAAAGATAGAATAGATGTCTGAGACACGTGAGATCGGCGGAGATAAAATGAATGGAAAGTGGAAAGATGTGTATGTGTTTTTTTTAGTTGTGTCTGTAGGTGTGTGTATGTATGTATTTAAGTGAAAAAGAGGGTAACAGATTGAGAAGACTAGAAAGAGAGAAGATGAAGAGAAAGATTAAAAGAAAAAGACGGAAGGGGTAAGGAGTAGAAATTTAGTTTGTCTTAAAAAATACTTAAAACATTGCTTTAGATAACAACGCAATATTGAAAAGAGTGCAAAAATCAAAATAGTTTTAGTTCCTTTAAGTAAAAATAACAGAGGGAACCTCATCAATCAATCAGCAATCCTCAAACGAAACTTAATCTAGCAATTATTATCAAGTAACCCTCTGCAAGAAATCCTTTTCAAACAAACCTAATTAAAAAACACTCATCACGTAAAACGAACCAAATAAGAGTCATCGAGCAATTTATTTGAACAATATTTACCAAACAAACTTAAACATGCACTACCATCAAGCAGCCCTCACCAATCACTACTCACAAGCAGCCCTCACCAATCACTACTCACAAGCAGCCCTCACCAATCACTACTCACAAGCAGCCTTCACCAATCAATACTCACAAGCAGCCCTCATCGATCAATACTCACAAACAACCCTCACTAATCAGTACTCACAAGCAGCCCTCACCAATCACTACTCACAAACAACCATCACTAATCAGTACTCACAAGCAGCCCTCACCAGTCATTACTCACAAGCAGCCCTCACCAAGCAACAGCCTCTTGTGGTGCTAATGCCTGGCACCAACGTTTGCAAGTGCCAAAGACTTTTAACAATTGGATACCTCATTGTCTTTTTGACCGGGTAGATACGTTTTCTTTTAATTTACGTCCACTTTCAAATTGGGTGAATTTCAAGGACGGGTGTGTGTATCAAGCCCTTGGTAGGACGTATAACTCGAAAATAGAAAAATAGAAAAAAGCCGGTATGGAAACATGAAGCGCCGTACAAATTCTTTTGAAAATGACTGCCTGCATATTAAGGCGCAATGGGTATTTTTAGTTGCAAAAAATTGCAAACACACCAGTGTGATATCTTGCCGGCCATCCTCAATAATTATAATCTGTGTCGATGCTATTGATTTCCATGTCAACAGAAGGCATCTGCACATTGTAAGACCTGTGGATGGTGGTGAGAAGAGTTAAGGGAGGGTCTTTTAATGGACAATGGCACCCTTGGGCAGGTGGCATTGTATTGCTTTCAAGTCCAATCACACCACAGTCTTCTAACCATTCTCTCTTAGCTGTTGTCGCTGTCACGTGACAAATCTTTGAAAGACAAACCGTGCACGGATGTCCTTGTTTCCCAATGTGGCCACAGCATTAATGGCACAGATAAAATGTCACATGCTGCTCACAATATTCACTTTATGAAACACTTCTCTGTAACGGGAGTGGGCACAGATTATCTGAACACTACAATATATGATTTTCACAATCACAAACACACACACACACACACACACACACACGCACACACACACACACACACACACACACGCACACACACACACATACACATATATATATATATACCCACATACAGACTCACACAAATAGATGTATTCACACATACACTCACACACACACACACACATACCTACATACAGACTCACACAAACAGATGTATTCACACACACACACACAAACACACGCACACACAAATGCAATCACACGGACACATACGCACATTCACACTGATACAGACTCACACACACAAACACGAAAACAAACGCGCACACGCAAACGCATACACACATGCGAACATACATATTCACACGCGCGCACCGATGTACGCACAATAGTTCGTTAATACCAGCGCACATATACATTCAATGCACAAACGAGCGAACGGGTACACACACACACACACACACACACACACACACACACACACACACACACACTCACACACACTCACTTGCACGAATAGACGAGTTAGTCCAACAGGTCTTTGTCAAAGTCAAGTCAGGATTTCGATTGTCGCAAACCAAGGGAGTAGTGTTGTGCACAGGAGTCAAAGTGACTGTAACAGGGCCCGTCAATTATTGCGGTCGTTTGCCGACGGCGTGGAAGTAGTCGCAAGAGAGAGAGAGAGAGAGAGAGAGAGAGAGAGAGAGAGAGAGAGAGAGTGAGAGAAGGAGCCGCAAGCGAGCCCAGTGCTGACGGAGTCCTGGCAGAGCAGTGCGGGTGCCGCTGGCGTAATAGACTATCAGAACAGAATTCGCTCCGGGCGTAATAGACTACGACAGTACGGCTCCATCTGAGTCAGGGAAGAGGGCAAAGCAATTCAACACGGCAGTGCCAGTCAGCAGGTAGCCATAAAACTTCGACTTCTTCGTTATTTATATTGATTTCCGTTCATTTTATTTTTAAATTTTAAACTGAATTTTAATGTGCAGTTTTTGTCCTCGCTTTGCATTTCCTACTATTCGTTCGGTTTTTTTTCCTCTCTCTCTTTCAAAGATTTAGTTTATTATTGCTTGCGTAGCCTGTCATAGTATGTGAGCAAATGTTAGAAAAATAGGGTGTGAGTGAGTGTCTGTGTGTGTGTATGTGTGTGTGTGTGTGTGTGTGTGTGAGAGAGAGAGAGAGAGAGAGAGAGAGAGAGAGAGAGAACGAGAGAGAGAATGACCCTTGATATTTACACTGTCCTTGTTCTGTAACAGACATGATCCTACTCAATTGATCTTTCAACTTCAGGGCGCTTAACGGATATATATTGTTCTTTTCCAAACAAAAACGTGCGTGCGTGTATGTGCTTGTGAAAGAGAGATACGGAGAGATGGCGAAATAGCAAGTGTCTTTAGTCAGAACGCATTCCTAGTGTTCAATGCTACAACAGAGAATTACTGCAACAGTCGTCGTCCACACCTGTGTTTCATTTTTTCCCCATCGTGTATGTTACGGACGGTGACGGACGTTCTTGCTGCTATCGCGGAAAACAAATATTAAGTTACAAGAATTCGGGACGCTTACACATTTGCTGGCTAAACCCTCGCAATCACAGCATTCTGCCGACCAAATCTTGCTCAAGATTCGGGCATCTGAATCATCTTGAAACTGGAGAGCTGTTAGCAGTTTCAAAACAAAGGGGGAAAACTCATTTCTTAGTAGAGCTCACTTACTGAACTGTCATCGTAATGGAAAATCTTGAATATTCCAAGCCCGCCTTTAAAATTTAGGATTTAAAACTACAGCAACCAACAGCACAACCGTAATGCAAAATAAATGCAACTAAGTTCTTTTTTTTTTTTTAAAAAAAGATTTCTTTATCAAAAGTCAACTTCACTTGCTTGAAACGTCAGAATGAGATAACGAGAAAAAGATGTTACTAAAAGTTGAACATTAATTGTCTTAATATTGCCGAAATTAATTTTCACGAAAGGGTGTTGTTACTTTATCAGACTAAAGTGCGGTTAGAACAAGAGCGCTCTTTCAGTTGTTTGAACGATTAAGCACACTTGATGCAAAATTGATTAACCAGCAATGTTGTATTGGCGAAACAGATCTATTTTCACAGACTAAGCCATGTCCGATCAATTTTAAACATGAAAACAATCGGATTGTAAAGCATTTCTATCAAGTGTGGATGAGAACTGACTGTTTTAAAATAATTACCCTACATTATTTAAATTAATTGATATCTACATAGTACCGTAAATATCACAGTGTTAAACAATGGTTTTTGTAACCTTATGTAATACAGTCGTTCAGACATTTTTTTTCAGAAATGAGAATACTATAAATACTTTTGCGGTAGAACTAATATTTCAATATTTTTTTTCAAAAATATCTGTTTCAGATAAAGTCGTCAATGCTTTTCCTTTTTATTTAATTACGTCGATGCGACGGGAACAACTAAACACCTTCAAAAATCGATGACTGAATTGTGACGTGGCATTTGGGAATTAACACGCTAAACCACGCCTGCCATAATTCAGCACGAGCTGACAGAATTGATTGTCAGATTTGTAAAGGCGATTTCTGAAATGGATGTAGACTTACTTCGCAATTATGTACTTTAAAGGGCGACGATTTGCAGCAGAGCAATGTAAGTAGTCTACTATGTTTTATAAATAAAAGTACATATCTATCTATCTATCTATCTATCTATCTATCTATGCGTCTGTCTGTTTGTCTATCTCTGTCCGTCCGACCCTCTGTCTGTCTATCTAGTTAGCTAGGTATGAACACATGTTGTATCACATTTACGTCCCCTGTCGAAATGATTTGGTACATGTCGACAAAATTAAAAGACTAGTTGGATTTTATTCCTCAACAGCATGCAGAAGTAGAACAACGAACAAAAACCAAAGTTATTCACCGAAGTTTCTAGTTTAGTAATGGACAGAATATACTTCACTAGTCAGTCACTGAAGTCAGCATTTAACAAAGGACAGAATATAATTCACTAGTCAGTCACTGAAGTCAGCATTTAACAAAGGACAGAATATACTTCACTAGTCAGTCACTGAAGTCAGCATTTAACAAAGGACAGAATATACTTCACTAGTCAGTCACTGAAGTCAGCATTTAACAAAGGACAGACTAGAAGTCACTAGTGAATCAACGAAGTTACCGACAGTGCAAAGTTAAAAGTAAATCAAAGAAGTTATTTTTGTAGCAGTGTAAGAACAAAAGTGAGTCAATTATTGTATAATCACCAATGTCACTACTCAGTCGTTGAAGTATACTAACAAAAAATCAGTAGTTAATCACTGAAGATATAATAAGTCAGCAAGAGCAGTCACCAGTCATATAGTAACTTACCAATGGAAAGAACCTGTCACCAGTCACATATTAGTTTAGCAAACGAAAGAAGTCACCAGACAGACAGTAGCTTAGCAAAGAAAGATAAGTGTCAACCAACGTAATAATAGATAGAACACATTCGCTTGTCAGTGTTCAGCAATAGAAATAACTGGAACTAATCAGTTGCTAACCTAGAAATGGAAATAACTGTTATTAATCAGTTACTAACATAGAAATGGAAATAACTGTTATTAATCAGTTGCTAACCTAGAAATGGAAATAACTGTTATTAATCAGTTGCTAACATAGAAATGGAAATAACTGTTATTAATCAGTTGCTAACATAGAAATGGAAATAACTGTTATTAATCAGTTGCCTACATAGAAATAGAAAGAACTGTTACTAATCAGATGCTAACCTAGAAATGGAAAAGAAATGTCATAATCAGTTACTAACCTAGAAATGGAACGAACCACGTCACTAGTCACAAGATAGTTTAATTAACGTAAGAACAGGAGTCGTCATTCAATTGTCTATTAATGAGGAAAAAAGTCTCCATTGTCATAAGTAATTTAGTTTAACGAAAAAAAAAAATCACTCACTAAGCAGTTCGTGAAGAAACGGCATTATTTAGAAAATGCACATATACATTCCTTCATTCATTACCTGCTTACTGATCGACAGAACCATGCTGAAATTAGATTCTTCATTGACAGGCATTTTATGTAAAATGGTGGCACGCTAAAAATTAGATCACACTTTCAATCTCAGTGTACATTTCAATATATTCACAGTGGTATATTCGTTACACTACTGATTATGTAATATGTTAATCGCATGTAATTGTTTCTGTTAAATGAAAGAAAGAGAAAGAACAAGTGAAAGATTATGAATAAAAAGAAATGGGATGCATAGTTAGAATAGCAAACAGTTAGATAGATAGATAGATGGATGGATGGATTGATAGATAGATAGATAGATAGATAGATAGACAGATAGATAGATAGATAGATAGGTAGGTAGATAGATAGATAGATAGATAGATACATACATAGATAGATAGAAGAAATTAAAATTAGATTAAGTGAAAGCCAGAACTTCTAAAATTAACTACTCTCAGCACTAAAACACTTTAACGCCGTTACATTGTAGGTGCGCACGAAGGGATGCACACAATAATCATAGCCAACCCATACCAATCCCAAACGGCTATCACCAATTCATTCTCACTCTCGCGTTCAAGGGATGGCGCCAATCACAACTGACGTTTTCAAGTAACTCCGTAATACTTTTAAATGTAACCGGATTTCCTTTGTGGCATAGATTGATTGACAAGCACATAAAGGACACTTTCGTTTCAGCCAATATTTTTTTTTAGGACCATGTGATATATATTGAGCGATGGAGTGGTCCATACATTATAAGTGGTTTGTTAATTACTAACTCAGGTTTAATTCACTCTGATATGTGCAAACCCCTCTTTGGTCATTTTTAGCTTTAGAAAGGAAAGAGGAGTGTAGACGAGACACTGGCGGCTGTTAAACGTATATGGTCCAACCGAGCTTTAATTCTCAAAGGGTCACGCTAATAGGTCACAAGAGTCACATCTGATTGGTTGATTGAATGTAGGAAGTAGGATACTTAACTTTCCTACGAATGGTACCTTCCGAGATCCCCGTTCAAAATGAAAACTACGGGTGAGTGATCTTAATTCCCTCTCTAGGTGGGTGGTATGTCTACTGCATTGGATGAGACGATAAAGAGATTCCCGTGTGATATAACGTGCAAAGGGCAGATGACTGTCGAAAAGAGTTGGCCTTCCGTCAGTGTGCTTATTTAATGCGTATCTACAAAGTCAAAGGTCAAGTCTTAATTTTCCATGCCCATTGCCCTTTCAAGTATATTTATCAGTCCCTGCTCCCTGGTTCCCTTCAAGATCGCTTATATGTCCTTCAGTACTTACACTCAACTGCAATATTAGAGAAAATGGGGAGTGAATAAGGAATCATAATCACTAGTGAAGAGATGTGGGGAGTGAATAAGGAATCATAATCACTAGTGATGTGGGGAGTGAATAAGGAATCATAATCACTAGTGAAGTGATGTGAGGAGTGAATAAAGAATCATAATCACTAGTGAAGTGATGTGGGGAGTGAATAAAGAATCATAATCACTAGTGATGTGGGGAGTGAATAAGGAATCAATCACTAGTGAAGAGATGTAGAGAGTGAATATGAAGTCATAGTCACTAGTGAAGAGATGTGGTCTTAATTTGTGGATGATATTCATTGAAAGGTAGATCAATGGCCGACGCCCGATTATTTCCGACAACCAGCTTTCCAAGATCACCATAAGCGTGTTTCCAGATCCTGGTGAAACATCTATGATATTAATTTAATTATTTATTTAATTAATTTATTTATGACCTTCATCAAACCATGAATGTCAAAGGTTGCCTAAATGTCACCCGTCAGACTTATTTCAGAAATACGAAATGGTCAAAAAAGTCGATGACGTCAATGTAAGCAGTAATTTAAGAATAGATAATAGTTTTACTGCCCTGACATTTTCTTATTGAGTTTAAAAATAGGTCATCGACATAGATTCCTTCTACGATTGACCTTGAACAAATTTACTGTTTGTTCTGATCACGCGTACATTTCCATGTTTATCGGGGGCAAATTATCTTCTCCTTAAAGAAAAATAAAATGAGTCATTTTGTCCTCTCACTTTGAATGTTGGAGCTTATCGTGGTACCGTACGCACAAACATACACATGCATACATATGCATATACACATATTGTGTTTTCAACTTTCTCTATGGTGAATTTACGACAACTGGTGAGGGCTGTCTAATGCTATAATGATGTGATTACTGTAACTCTTCTTCACCACACGGTCTATGACAATAAGGTCTACACGCAGCTGATCTGAACCCTTAGAGCTAACCATACAGCTCATCCGCTCCATTCCACAGGGGTGTGTCTGTTCACTACAGAATCCCGCACAATGCCGTGTCGCTCTGCCACTCTTCATGAACAGTGTGCATTTCTCAGTGTCTGTCCACACTTGCTCACCGCCACACTCACCGTGCGGACATCATAACTCGGATTGATGCATTATTCTAACTAACTTGTCCTACGTGTAAAAATCGTTAAAATACAAATAATTATAACTTGGCCAACATTTCGTCATTATTTCAGTGTAAAAATCGTTAAAATACAAATAATTATAACTTGGCCAACATTACGTCATTATTTCAGTGTAAAAATCGTTAAAATACAAATAATTATAACTTGGCCAACATTTCGTCATTATTTCAGTGTCCTGGCATAGAGAATAAGCTGCATGTTGAAGACAGAATTAACAGCATAATATGGCATTTGCCTAAAATGTCGCCTGCAACGTATCTCTTACTCGAATAACACGAGTGTTCAGTGTTACCATGCCCGGTTTTCTTTACATTTTTACTTTTCCGTATTTAGTGTTCAGTGTTACCATGCCTGGTTTTCTTTACATTTTTATCTTTTCCGTATTTAGTGTTCAGTGTTACCATGGTTTTCTTTACATTTTTATCTTTTCCGTATTTAGTGTTCAGTGTTACCATGCCTGGTTTTCTTTACATTTTTACCTTTTCCGTATTTAGTGTTCAGTGTTACCATGCCTGGTTTTCTTTACATTTTTACTTTTCCGTATTTAGTGTAGGGTTACGATTGTAAATATGCAATGCTGGTTACATGTCTCGTTTTGTACAATCATTATTGTTAGTATTTGTAAATTTGTATTTGTTGCACACATCTCTCTCTATATCCATCCATCTATCTATCTATCTATACATCCATCCATCTATCCATCTATCTATCTATCTATCTATCTATCTGTCTGTCAGTATGTCCGTCCGTCCACCCACCTACCCACTCAACCATCCATCCATCCATCCATCCATCCATCTATCTATCTATCTATCTATCTATCTATCTATCTATCTATCTATCTATCTATCTATCTATCTATCTATCTATCTATCTATCTATCTATCTATCTATTTGTCTGCCTGTCAATCTAACTAACTCCTTAACGGTAACTATTTGATTGAATATTAGATTTGTCTTCTTCCATCTCCTGTCTTTCCTTTTTTCTATATTTCTTAGTTTAATTTTTATGTCATCATATTGAGGTGTCTGTTTGATTCTTCCACGTATGCATTTGTAATTTCCTCTGGTCAATTTCGACTCTGACATCGGTTGTCTCAATTGTAGTTTTGTTATTTATGTGCCTGTCAAGATCTTGCTGAAAATGCCTGACAATATTAGCCGGTGGGGTGGTTGGGTGGATCACGGCAGAGGTCGTGTTCTTTGTCAGGTTTCTGTCCCATTCAGTTTTGTCTGTCTTAATCACTTATGTCGTTGCTGTATGAAAATGGACGGTGGCCAGACACTGGGAATTGTCCCTGTATGTGACTTGTAATTGCTTTTATGAGATTTGACTTGCTTTTCGAAAACATCGTTCTCGGAAACACGATCGTTTCTCGAGCTATCCGCAAGCATTAGTGTCATCGATATGTCATGAATGTATTTTTTTCTTATCAATTGTTTCTCTCTTCATCTAACCTTTTTAAAAAGAGTTTTATTTTTATAAGTGTGTGTCTGCGTGTGCGCATGTTTGAGAGCGCGTGAGTACCTTTGCGTGAGTGCGTGCGTGCGTGTGCAAACGCAGTGTCGTGCTTTGCGTTTCGATTCCTGTTCCCCAAATTGCATTTACAAACTTGCCTTCTCGGTTTCCTGTTTGGACGTTAGCCTCCAACTGCGGCGAGAAGTACGTTGTCCGTCTCTGCACTCCACGTACGTTATTGTCTCTTTACTAACACTTAACGTAACCGGGACATTTGCCATCAGAAAACTAAGAGTGCCCATCTCTGTCTGTCACTAAAATATGACACACGAACGCACACACGCATGCATTCACTGGACACTTGCGTAAGATTTCGCTTCTGTCCCCATCGAGTTTCGTGAGTGTATGTAGAGCATAATTGTATTGCAAAGAAAACCTCTTTCGTCATAAACGTCGCAACGGTGTCGCGCACATAACGTCAGTTGCAAAGATAAATAATGTGTTAATTAACCAGCGAATTTTTAAACCAGAAATGTTTCCCCCACGTACCCCTAACCCTCGTCAGGAGAATTTCCTTGCAGAGTCTCGGTTGCTAGGTTAAGTTTGCATTGTTTTTAGTATGTTTTCTTGTCTGGTGGCTAGATCTGCGTTTATCATTAGAATTTTGCCAATTCCTGAATTCGTTCGTTAGCAGAGATATGTATAAATAAAAGTATTAAAAATGCTACGTCATCAATGATTTTGGTGGCGATACATGGCTTATCACGTAGTCGTTAATGACGTAAATTTCCTGTTTAATTGAATACCGTGTATTGTTTGTATTTCTCTATACATGGCTTATCACGTAGTCGTTAATGACGTAAATTTCCAGTTTATTTAAATACCGTGTATTGTTTGTATTTCTGTATACATGGCTTCTCGATGACGAAAAGAACGCTTCGTTGGTCATTTGTGTCGTTACACATTTGGAAATTTTAGAATTTTCTCATAGAAATTGTACTATTTTCTGTAGATTGGCAAGAGAATGCATGTATGTTTTACTTCTTGTCCTGTATGCTTTAAAGCATAGTCAACAGATGGATATAATGAGACACACGTATTCAAACCTATTTCTCTGTATCTTGTAGAGGTAGTTGTGTGTTCTGTAGAATATCCTGTAGACCAGTGCTGTCGAACCCGCGGCCTGAAGGCCCTTTCTAAATGGCCCGCCAGAGCTCTCACAATATTTTTAAAACTTTCAGTTACGCGAAATCTTGTCATAAATCTTAAACGTTTTATTTAATTTCTTCAATATTTTCAATAAATATAGGACTAATTCTAAGTTTATTTTGAAAATTTATTGCTAATTTTAAATATTGCACGAATAAATAGTTTTTTTTTAAATTCCAAAATGTTTAGTCTAAAAGTATTTTAATGACCGTACTTACCTCCTAAGAGTCATTACCGGAAGTGGAAGTCATGTTGTCAACACGCTGTGCACGTCATTGCTATTGAGTTCAGTAAACCTTTGTAAGAAAAACATAGTAATAATTTTGTAATTTTAAATTTTATTCTATCTGTACAAATGACAAGCATATCAAATAAAACGGACAACACAGCAGCCCCAGCCTATGGATTGTTTGAACCAGTCAAATGAAAGGGGAAAGTTAAAGAAGAAAACCGTATGTTTAATCCGTCATGGGAACTTGAATTTTTGTTCACAATGCTGGGCGATAAGCCTGTGTGCTTGCTCTGCCAGAATTCCGTAGCTGTTTTGAAAAAAGCCAATCTGCAGAGACACTTCACTTCCATGCATAACAATTTTGAGAAAAATTATCCAGTTGGTTCTAAATTGAGGGAACACAAAGTAAATTCTCTAAAACGAAATCTACATGTCTAGCAAAATAGTTTTCAATGACAAATGAGTGCAAGTGACTGTGTTACAGAGGGATCCTTGAAAATTAGCTGAGTTTTAGCAAAAAAGCTAAAACCATATTCAGATGGCAAAAACTTTTAAAGAATGTTTTAAAGAATGTGCCGGATTCTTTGTTTGCAGAGTTTAAGAATAAAGATGAAATCAAAATGCAAATTTAAAATCTTAGTTATCTCATCAGACCATGGCAAGACTAGTTTCAATACTATCCAGTATTATATTTGATAGATGCAGTTTGATTTGAAGAATGCCTCTGGTTTTAGTTTAGCCTTAGATGAATCATATGATGTTACTGATACAGAACAACTAATAATTTGGGTTAGATAAATCATATGATGTTACTGATACAGAACAACTAATAATTTGGGTTAGATAAATCATATGATGTTACTGATACAGAACAACTAATAATTTGGGTTAGATAAATCATATGATGTTACTGATACAGAACAACTAATAATTTGGCTTAGATAAATCATATGATGTTACTGATACAGAACAACTAATAATTTGGGTTAGATGAATCATATGATGTTACTGATACAGAACAACTAATAATTTGGGTTAGATTCGATGCAGGTGATACATTTAAAGAAGAACTGTTGGCACTGATACTGCTTAAAGATACAACCCGAGGGGAAGACCTTTAGAGAGCACTCAAAGAATGCTTATTGAAAAATGACATTGACATTAAGAAGCTAATTTCAGTTACCATGGATGGTGCCCCAGCAATGGTAGGAAAGAGGACTGGATTGATAGACTTGTTAACGGAACAAAACGATTTTCCAGATTTCCATGCATACCACTGCATAATTCACCAGCAGGCTCTTTTATCAAAAATGAAAGACGATGAACTGAAAAATGTCATGGATGTTGTAAAAACTGTGAACTTTATTTGGGCAAAATCTTTAAACCACCAGCAGTTTAAGACAGTTCTTGAAGAGTATGAAACCAATTATGGTGATTTGGTCTACATACCAATGTTCGTTGGCTAAGCAGAGGTAAGGTTTTGGCAAGATTCTGGGATCTGATTCAAGAGGTCAAACTTTTCCTTGGGGAGACAAGTAAGGAAGAGCTATTCATTCATCTTCAGAATCCAGTTTTTATCTGACTTGCATTTTTGACATTACTCAACAGCAGTGATCCTGTCGTATCGGTTAAAAGTCAACCAACCATATATTCTCTAGTGCCAGACTGTCAATCCTTTTAAAGCATTTATCTATAGCTTATTTCACCAACAGATTTGCAATGTAGACTTAATGTATTTGGTATTGTCAGGACTTAATTAATCTGAACTTTACTTCCAAGTGTTCGCTTCAACATTTCATTTTCATTTCTTAAATCTAATTCACGTTGTAGAAACTTAAGATGAAGTGGAATCTAAACAGCTGCATTATCAGTCCCATCTCTGCTTCTCTAAAGTTTCTCTTTGCTTTGAATTAGCCCTTTGTTCAGCTTTTTTAAACTTTAGTTGAGACCCAATCGTTTTTCTTTGGACAAGTTCATTGTATCTTTAGTCAGTGTATGTTCTTCATTTGCCATTCTAGTTTCTCATTTCACTCTCCACTTGATTGAAAGTAACTAAATCTTCACACTCAAATAGTAAGCTTACACCAGTATATTTCAGTTCTTTGATGGCCATCACAGTGTTTGTGGTTATACAAAGCTATGAACTATGGAACATAGAAAGTATTCTTTACTTTCTGTTAGAACAATGCAAAATAACTACTATTTTTTTTTTATCATAGTCACGTTATTCATACTGAATATCCACAGAATTAGCTGACTCATTGTGCTCATCTTTATCTTGGTAAGTTGTAATCATTCGACAGTCAGTCATGAATTGATGACACTGACTGATTTTTAGAGAAAGTATCCCCCCATTAGTAATCATAGCTTGGCTTCATACTAGACTACAGACTATGTAGACCCGATAATAAATGTCTGGTTCTATGATGAAAAGTGGTGTTCGTCAGCGAATCATGCGTACGCAGACACTGGCATATGGTAATCTGTTTAAGAATAGAGAGATATCTGATTTGAATGACGAAGTCACCAGATTAAAAGCACTGTGTGAGTTTAGAGTCAAACATTAATTAATGGAGTCTACTCAGTATACAATGCAATACTGAGCAAGCTGTTTATTAATGGGGTCTAATTCTATCTGTAGTCTAGTATAGAGTCTAACTAACATTTCCTAATGGGATCCACTCAGTCTATAATCTAGTTCTGAGCAAGAAAATTACTAATGGGTCTACACAAGCTTTAGTGTAATACAGAGCTAGCATTTGTTAATGTGTTCTAAATAAACAGCATTATAACAAAGCCAATCATTTGCTAAAGGGTATACATCATTTACTAATGGAGTTTGTAATCTGATATAGAGTCAAACATTTGCAAATGGGTTGTAATCAGTTTGTATTCTAATACAGAAAGCAGGCTTTCACTAACGGGGGCCATTTCTGTCAGTATTCTTGTAGAGAGCCCAGTATTGACGAATGGGGTCCTGCTCCGTGGAACACATGATTTCATTTTTCCTATGTGTGTTATATACTCTTTTAGTTAATAAGTCTGAGTAATAAATAAATATATATATATATTTTTAGTTAATAAGTCTGAGTAATATATATATATATATATATTTTTAGTTGATATGACTGAGTAATATATATGTCTTAGATACTCTCTTAGTTTGTATGATGAGTAATATTTATGTGCTATATACTATTTTAGTTGATATGACTGAGTAAAATGTATATTTTGCTAATCTTGTATTTACTAAACAGGGCCTAGGTCTATGTTTGGCTAGTCTTGTATTTAGTAAAACAGGGCCTAGGTCTATGTTTGGCTAGTCTTGTATTTAGTAAAACAGGGCCTAGGTCTATGTTTGGCTAGTCTTGAAGGAATTATAGTAAGCAATTTATTAATTGTGTGTGTGCAACTTCATGAAAAGGAACCTATTCCTGCTAAACATACTTTAGATTTCTTTTAGTGACTTAAAAAAATGCCAATCAATTCAATCAGAAATAAAGGATATTTCAAAAACGAAATTCTGCAAAGCAGATCTGGAACTTAATGAGACAAAAAATATTCCCGACACACATCTTTTTCTGTATTTCTTTTAAAGATATTTAAAATATTGAAATAAATTCAATCAGAAATAAACGAAACTAGGAAAACGTAACTGGACAAAGCAGATCTAAGAACGGTACCAGATGTGCCCGGCGCACCGATTGTCCCCGGAACAACAGGTACACGCATTCATTTTTCAGTTCGACTTCTTTCATTTATTTTCCATCTTGTCTTCAATGTACTGTGTTCCAATCGACAAGGCGAGGTGGCGAAAGGCACCAGTCGATTAGTTTCTCATTTGGTCTCCAAACCAAACAGACCCGGTCTTACTTGTCTGTGACGTAGCTTTCCCAACGCCTTCATCGCATGACGAATGGAGGGTGGCGTTGATAAATGGTGTTGATAGAGAGGTTCGATTGCGTAATACACCCGCAGGGCCGAAGCAGAAATAGACGAAAAACGTCAATCAAAATATCTCGTTTAAACAAAAACAAGGATTTAAATTAAAATAGAGAAAAGCAACAAAGTTGAATGAGTTGTTCACTCTGCAAGTGCTCGTCTTTCTTTTCATTCATTCATTCATTCTGTCTGTCTTTCTGTCTGTCTTTCTGTCTTTCTGTCTGTCTGTCTGTCTGTCTTTCTTTCTTTCTTTCTTTCTTTCTTTCTTTCTTTCTTTCTTTCTTTCTTTCTGCATTTCTTTCTCTATTTCTTTCGTTTCTTTCTTTCTTTTGTATTTTTCTATTTTGCTTCTTTGATTAAATTAAGGCAAACATACCTCTTGGACACGAAAACATTCCACTCCAGCGTACGAGATGAAATGTAGTTACTGTCCCTGCACTCTTCCAGTCTTCGATATTTATGCTGTCAACAAAAACCTTTCTAACTGGTAAAATTAAGGTAGAATGTAATATGGATAGATTGGCGAAAAATCCAATCAGCCAAATTAAGAATACAATACAAGAAAAATAGTCAGCATCATATAAAGAGCATTCTCTTTTACCTAACGTTTGCAAAGGGCACACAGAGACTCCTTGGCGTGTTGAAATATAAAATTAAGATGCGAGTCTATCATAGAAAATAAGGCTATAATTGAACGTTTTAGGAAGTGATAAATTTAAGATATTTTTTTATGTCTATACCACTAGTCCGGCAATATTTTCAGAATCAGATATCAGAGAGTGCTTTTCAGTTTGAGTCATTTCTCCATGTTTTTCAGTTGTAACATTTTTCGTTTAGCTGCTCCTCTCTAAATTTGTTTTGATAATTAACGTAATAGATCGGGGAAATTTGGGATAGTCTTTTTTTTTTTATCTGACGTTCGTGTGTTCTTAGAAAATAGACAAGCCAGCAACTTTTCTGTTGTTCTCATTTTTTTTTCTTTCGTGAATGTTAACTTTAACGAAAGTTTCAAATATTTTTTTTGTGTTTTCAAAATAATAATGTAGGTGATAACATTTTCTTAAAAAGAAATAATAATATTGAAGTCTAAAATTCAACAAGGAAAATTATTTTGATAGTTCAATAAGCCTTGTTGAAGAAATAATAGTCAAATAGTTTATTTCGAAAAGCGTAAACATACTCTGCTTGTTGTTCTTGTTTTTGTTCGTGTTCATCTTTTCTTGTGTTGTAGTTCATTTTGTTGCTTGGATTTCATTTCTCTTTTCTGTTATTTTTTCGTTCTTTCTTCTTCTTCTTGTTCTTTATCATAATCGTTTTCTTGTTTTCATTTTATCCTTCTCGTTATTTTCTTTATTGATCTTGGAATTGTTCTCTTTCGTTTACTTCTTTGTTCCCCATTTTTTAAAATCTTCATTCCATTCTTATTTCGAAGTTTTCTTTTCCGTTTTCTTCTTTTGCTTCGTCCTCTCTCGCACCGCCAGCACCACTACTTTCGTCGTTATCATCAGTGTCATTACAATCATAGTCATCATCTTCGATATCATCATTGTCACAGGAAATGAGGGACCGAAATTATATTTTATTTCATTTTAAAAAACCGCTAACAAAACTAGTTGAAGTAACCCGAGTTTTGTTATTTTTCGTATGTAGCATGTAACTTCCAGTAACGGTCACCTAAGATCTCTTTAGTAGACAGACGTTCGTGACGCAGTGTGTGTTAATTATCATATTGAATATATATATTAGTTTATGAAAGATATGTATATTGAACAATTGGGACAACTGCGCAATACAGTCACATGTTGTTGACGAGAGAAATGGCCAGTGCGCATTAGAATTGACCACAGAAAAGCGTGCATCACGATTACCACTATATATCCAAGGCAAAAATCATGTCACAGGACATAGCTTCTGGAAGTTTTGGAAACCTTCAGTGAAGGCTATATAAGAGGCAAAATGAAGACTTTACTCTCAATGTTGAAAACGTCGATTCGTCTGAAGCCAGTCTAACTTCACGTATGAATTATCTCATGTACAGAGATTTCATAAAGGAAAGCTGCAAAGATCTCTTTCCATCCGTTTTCCATCCGTCTGATGCCATATATTGAGTAACGAGGCAAAATTGCTCAGTATAACTTTTGGCAAAGTGGAAAGTTCGCTGTCAAAGAAAACCCGATGCATGCGACGCTGGTTGTATGCAGTTAACGACACGAGGGATCAATTTTGTATTCCCCCCGTCTGAGTTCGTTTGGCAGTCTATCCCGCTTTAGAGAAGGCTAGCGCCGGAAATACATATCCGGATTTCTACACTCAATGTAATGCGACGACACATCCCACTGGACGACTCCACCCGATAATGTTAAACGTCGTTGGCGTGTCCGTTTACAACGACCATTATCGAAGCTGACAACAGTCAGCTAAATTTCAGATTTCTCCCCAGCGATAATCTGAAAGTGGTGCCTAGATTCTGCAGAATCTTCACCTGTAATGCGACGCCTCAATTGCGTCCTATCTTCACTTTGAAGTGCCGCTTATAAGTGACGTGTGAGCTTACGTCATCTCCTTGGAACTCTGACATTAATAGTGAGTAATCATTAGCACGGCTAACGCGCACATACTTAAGTCTAGGACTCTACCAAAATGAACACTATTATATCATTTGCGAAATTCGATTTGTATTGTTAAAAGTAATGCTTATTTTACATGTCAACTATTGTTAAAGCGGCCCCATTTGCCGCATAAGAATTGTGTAATTAATCTTTATTTTATATTTTGAATTTCATCATTTTCATCTCCCCTTATTTCCCACAGAGTGTATGACATTGGAAAGTTGAATGAATGATTAATCACTGTGCGAAAGAGTAGTGCCCCCTTTTTAAATCGGGAAATAAATAACCTGATTTAAACATCTTTCAACTCTCTTGTTATTCATAATTTTTGAGAGGGACGAAAGAATTGTACTATTGTTTTGCACCGTTTGTCTGTTCGTCCATTTATTCACATTTATGATACACACTCACAACACACACCGCCAATAAAACGTTCCTTGGCATGACATTAATAAACTGGGCCCCACCCAAACATCAATGGTGTATGTCATGTGTGTCTATGTAACAACTTGACGCGACGTAGTACTGGCATACGTCACATGAGCTTTTCTTGGAGGTGCACTGGAGCAGGCCAAAAATAGACTTCACCCTTTGCATCTCTAACCTCAGCTCGGGGTCGGCTTGTAACGAGCCCTCCCGTTCCGTGACATCTGGTGACCACTGACCGTGATCTGACAAGGTAAATTGTGTTGTTGTAAGAAAGTGTCATCTCTTTCCTGCTTTTCTATCTCATCACCATTATGCATTGTTTATTGCATGTTAGGGCTTTGCTATTGAGACTTAGGTGAACTGGATTTTGATAAGACTTATTATTGTGTTGAAATAAGTTTTATTATCTTTACGCTATTATCGTTAACGCGTACCGACTCGTGTTTAGACGTACATAGATCGATATTTTGTATGCTACAATTAGCAACTGTTGTTTTGCTAATTTTGCTAACTTTGCAAATTTCCGATTAGGATTTCTTTTACTCGTGTTTGTAATAATCCTAATCACGTGGTGGCTGGTGTTCATACGCACACCATTGCACCACTTGTGACCTACAGAGGTCAAAATCCCGCGAATATTCTAAGTCACTTTATCCATACTCGTGATAACTAGCAATTTTAAAAATGGCCGAGCTAGTAAACATAAAGAAAGAACTCATGGCTATGGGTAGAGAATTCGGGTATGAGAAAGCCGAGTTAAAGAAATACGTGGATGAGGAGATAGCTAAATGGTATGTTGCGAAAGAAAATGAAGCGAAAGAGGTGAGAGAGCTAGAAGATAAGAGACAGATAGCTAAACATCTAGAGATGCAAACTCTGAGAGAGCTAGAAGAAAAAAGATCGAAAGAAGCTATAGAGCTAGAAGAAAAGAGACAGGTAGCTAAGGATTTAGAGATGCGAACTTTGAGAGAGCTAGAAGATAAGAGAGAGTTAGCTAAACAGCTAGAGTTGCAAAACCTGTGAGAGCTAGAGGAAAAAAGAGCGAAAGAGGCTAGAGAACTAGAGGATAGAAAAAATGAGCTAGAGGAAAAAAGAGCGAAAGAGGCGAGAGATTTTAAAGAGAAAGAAATCCAAGATATGAGAGAAATAGAGTTATTAAAGATTCAGTCTGCTAGGGATTTAGAAGATAAAAGGCAGGAAGTAGAAGAGAAAAAGCTTAAATTAAAAGCTAGAGCACATCAGGAACAGCTTGAATTAGCTAAGCAAGAGGTAACAGCTAGAGAAAAGTTGTTAGATGGGACTGCTAAGCAACAGGCCGAATTAAATAAACCCCGTACACGGCTAGCTTTCTTTAACCCTGAAGTCGAGACGATTGACGAGTTTTTGACACGCTTTGACAGTTTCATTTCCAACTTTAATTACACTGACATTGAAAAGAAACAACAACTCGGTCAAATACTTCAAGGTGAAAGCTCGCGCGCATTTACTGATCTAACGCGCGATCCCGCTATTACTTATGCAGATCTCAAAACGGGTTTGATGCGTACTTTTCAATGTACAGCAGAAGGCTTTCGAAAAATGTTTAGGAGAGCCATACCTAAAGCAAATGACACCATGCAAGCCTTCGGTACCCGGTTACGCCATTATCTTGATAGATGGATTGATTTGACAGACATCCGGAAGACATATGAGGGCCTATTTGATTTGATATTAAGAGATCAATTTCTCCATATTGCTCCGCCTGCAATGACGACATATTTGCAGCGAAATCCCCCGGCTAACTTCAGTGACATGTTGAAGTTAGCAGACACGTATAATGATTACCCTGATCCGGTAATTACGAGGAGTGCACCACGCCCTCCTCTTACAAATCGGCAGAAGTATACACCGAAACCGAACCGACCAATGACGAAATCGGAAAAACCCGAACCCGTACAACGGACATATACTAAGTCACAAGACGTACGACGTCACACACGTGACTCCCCACCTATGACATGTTACACTTGCAAAGGGAAGGGGCATAGTTCTCAGAACTGTCCCAGTCCACGTGATGTAAAGGTATGCACTGAAACAGGTGCAACTCTAAAGACCCAACAGGCTACAGTAAACGGAAAAAGAGTCAAAATACTGGTCGATACAGGCGCGTCCATAAGCTGCATAAATGCTAAACTTGTACGCCCAGAACAGTATCTAAGAGGTAGTGTCCGCATTCGATGTGTTATGGGACACCTTAGTACATGTCCAAGAGCCACTGTACATGTTACGTCACCCGTATTTTCCGGTACAGTCACCGCCGCAGTAATAAGAGACATGCAGTTCGGATTCATACTATCACCCGGGCAGTGTGACGCACACACTGATGGCATCTATCCTGTTCTCCCCGTAACCACTAGAGCACAACGGGAACGTAGTAAACAAGGACCCCCAGCTCTAAAGATAGTCGAGAATACATTTCCGCAGTTGACCCCAAGTCAACTCAGTCACCTGCAGCAGGAGGACAAAAGCTTGTCCTCAATGCTAAAGCTGGCACGGAAAAACACTATTACGTCCAGCAAGTACGCGACAATTACGTATTTCCTGAAGGACGGACTAGCGTTTCGGCGCACCGACTTTAAGGAAAATGATACTAGAAGCACCACGTGTTTATTTACCCCTACACCACTCAGACCGCTGATTCTTAGCTTTGCACACGACTCAATCATGTCCGGACATCAGGGCGCACGTCGCACTGAACAACGGATTCGCGAGGACTTTTTTTGGCCAGGCCTGAGTAGGGATGTTCGCTCGTACGTTCATACATGTACGCAGTGTCAACAACATATTGACCGAGGGCGTGTCAGTCGAGTTCCCCTCGAGATAGTACCAACAGTAGAGGAACCATTCCTAAAAGTCGCAGTAGACATTATTGGCCCAATCATTCCCGCGGCCGAAGGAGGATATCGCTATATCCTAACAATCGTGGATTTTGCAACACGATATCCAGAAGCAGTCGCATTAAAGGGCATCACAGCGATCGAAGTCGCAGACGCTTTAATAGACGTATTTTCTCGTACGGGCGTACCTCGAGAAATATTGAGTGACCAGGGCACTCAATTCACCTCAGCAATGATGGCTGAAACAATGCGTCTACTAGCGTGTAAACAGTTGTTCTCATCACCATATCACGCTCAGTCTAATGGTGCCATTGAACGTTTCAACGGTACAATAAAGAAAATGTTAATTAAAATGGCCTCGGAACAACCCGACCAGTGGCCACGTTTTCTAGCACCATTACTCTTCGCGTATCGCGAACTCCCACAAGAGAGTACGGGCTATTCACCATTCCAACTACTATACGGCAGACAACCTCGTGGTCCCCTTAAGCTAATAAAAGAAACATGGGTCAAGGGAGACATTGTGACCGATGGTAAAGATGTTCACACATACGTAGCCGAACTACGTCAACGTCTGACCGAGACATGTCACTTAGCACAGGAAAACATCCGCGAAAAACAACCCCGATACAAGCAAAATTTTGACCGTACTGCTGTGGAACGTAACCTCGAACCAGGTCAGCTCGTGTTACTCTTGCGGCCCACGCATAACAACCGCATGCAAATGCACTGGCGTGGACCCTATCGCGTTATTAAGCGTGTGAAGCAGAACGACTACAGCATACAGATAGGAAATAAGCAGAAAACCTATCACATAAATATGCTAAAGCGTTACTATGAACGCAGCGACGAACAGATACAAAACGTGAATGTCGCACTGATACAATTGGAAGACTCCAATTTCAGAACAGACATGATGTCCGCCGAAACCACGCCTAACCCCGCAGTTACAGTCGATCAAGTCGAGATTGACTCAAACTTAACTGTCGAACAGCGCGACGCAATGTCAAAGCTCTTACACAGACACGCGCGCATATTCACCGACCAACCGGGCCACTCAGATTTGGTTGAACACCGCATCAAACTTTTAAGTGACAAACCGATACGCTTAAAACAGTACCCACAGAAATATGAGAGCACAAAGTACATAGCAGAACAGGTGCGTGAAATGCAAGAACAGGGCGTGATTGAACAGTCAATCTCCCCATATTCATCACCGGTCGTCTTAGTTAAAAAGAAAGACGGTACGCTTCGTTTTTGTGTGGACTACAGACAGTTAAATGAGATAACTGAATTCGATGCGGAACCTATCCCAAATCAGGACGAATTATTCGCAAAACTAACTAAGGCACATTACTTTTCAAAGTTTGACATGTGCAAAGGGTACTGGCAACTGTCAGTTGCTATTGACGACAGACCAAAAACAGCATTCCCAACCCCGCTAGGCTTATTTCAGTTTTGCCGACTACCGTTCGGACTAGCGAACGCACCCGCAACATTCGCGCGCTTCATGCGAAAATTACCATTAGAGAGCGTTGACGCATTGAATTTCTTTGATGACATTCTGGTAGCAACAGGAACATGGGACCAACATTTATCCTCAGTAGGTGGTCTACTTGACATTCTCGAGCGCCATAGATTGACCGTGAAACCCTCAAAAGTACGCGCGGGCTTTCGAGAGATCGAGTTTCTTGGCCATATCATAAGTGACGGACAAATAGGCCCAAATCTAGACTTAACTGCAGCCATTCGTGACATGACCTTACCGACTACAAAGAAACAGGTCAGGGCAGTTTTGGGGCTAGTGGGGTACTACCGAAAATTTGTCCCAAACTTCAGTACGCTTCTTAAACCACTGACGGACTTAACTGGGAACAAACAACCCACGAAAATACGATGGACGGCAGAGTGTAGCACCGCCCTCGAAAAAGTGAAGGACATCTTGACCAGTAAACCCGTCCTACAGTTACCAGACTTTGACAAAAGATTTATTGTCAGGACCGACGCATCAGACGAAGGCCTCGGTGCCATACTTCTCCAAGAGACAGATGACGAATACCTACCGGTAGCATACGCGTCTAAGAAACTGTTAGATCGTGAGACACGGTACTCTACGATCGAAAAAGAGTGCTTAGCAATCGTATGGGCACTCAAGAAATTTAGTGCATATCTGTACTCTAAACCATTCATCCTGCAGTGCGATCATAAGCCGCTGACATATCTGCGCACTAGCATGTATGATAACGCTAGGCTAACTAGATGGACACTCCTGCTACAGGAGTATAGCTTCGTTGTCGAACACATCGCGGGCAGAGAAAATTCGGGTGCCGATGCATTATCCCGGCATGCCATAACCGCGATATAAACAGAGAGAGGATAGTCTCTCCACAGATGCGCATATAATTCCTGTGGGGACTATCGTGTGAAATAAAAATTTTTTTTTGTTCCTATTTGATTTCCACTCTGTGAGCTCCAATCAATTTTAAGAAGGGGGTTGTCACAGGAAATGAGGGACCGAAATTATATTTTATTTCATTTTAAAAAACCGCTAACAAAACTAGTTGAAGTAACCCGAGTTTTGTTATTTTTCGTATGTAGCATGTAACTTCCAGTAACGGTCACCTAAGATCTCTTTAGTAGACAGACGTTCGTGACGCAGTGTGTGTTAATTATCATATTGAATATATATATTAGTTTATGAAAGATATGTATATTGAACAATTGGGACAACTGCGCAATACAGTCACATGTTGTTGACGAGAGAAATGGCCAGTGCGCATTAGAATTGACCACAGAAAAGCGTGCATCACGATTACCACTATATATCCAAGGCAAAAATCATGTCACAGGACATAGCTTCTGGAAGTTTTGGAAACCTTCAGTGAAGGCTATATAAGAGGCAAAATGAAGACTTTACTCTCAATGTTGAAAACGTCGATTCGTCTGAAGCCAGTCTAACTTCACGTATGAATTATCTCATGTACAGAGATTTCATAAAGGAAAGCTGCAAAGATCTCTTTCCATCCGTTTTCCATCCGTCTGATGCCATATATTGAGTAACGAGGCAAAATTGCTCAGTATAACTTTTGGCAAAGTGGAAAGTTCGCTGTCAAAGAAAACCCGATGCATGCGACGCTGGTTGTATGCAGTTAACGACACGAGGGATCAATTTTGTATTCCCCCCGTCTGAGTTCGTTTGGCAGTCTATCCCGCTTTTGAGAAGGCTAGCGCCGGAAATACATATCCGGATTTCTACACTCAATGTAATGCGACGACACATCCCACTGGACGACTCCACCCGATAATGTTAAACGTCGTTGGCGTGTCCGTTTACAACGACCATTATCGAAGCTGACAACAGTCAGCTAAATTTCAGATTTCTCCCCAGCGATAATCTGAAAGTGGTGCCTAGATTCTGCAGAATCTTCACCTGTAATGCGACGCCTCAATTGCGTCCTATCTTCACTTTGAAGTGCCGCTTATAAGTGACGTGTGAGCTTACGTCATCTCCTTGGAACTCTGACATTAATAGTGAGTAATCATTAGCACGGCTAACGCGCACATACTTAAGTCTAGGACTCTACCAAAATGAACACTATTATATCATTTGCGAAATTCGATTTGTATTGTTAAAAGTAATGCTTATTTTACATGTCAACTATTGTTAAAGCGGCCCCATTTGCCGCATAAGAATTGTGTAATTAATCTTTATTTTATATTTTGAATTTCATCATTTTCATCTCCCCTTATTTCCCACAGAGTGTATGACATTGGAAAGTTGAATGAATGATTAATCACTGTGCGAAAGAGTAGTGCCCCCTTTTTAAATCGGGAAATAAATAACCTGATTTAAACATCTTTCAACTCTCTTGTTATTCATAATTTTTGAGAGGGACGAAAGAATTGTACTATTGTTTTGCACCGTTTGTCTGTTCGTCCATTTATTCACATTTATGATACACACTCACAACACACACCGCCAATAAAACGTTCCTTGGCATGACATTAATAAACTGGGCCCCACCCAAACATCAATGGTGTATGTCATGTGTGTCTATGTAACAACTTGACGCGACGTAGTACTGGCATACGTCACATGAGCTTTTCTTGGAGGTGCACTGGAGCAGGCCAAAAATAGACTTCACCCTTTGCATCTCTAACCTCAGCTCGGGGTCGGCTTGTAACGAGCCCTCCCGTTCCGTGACAATCATCATCAACAACAACAACAACAGCAACAACATCTTCACCATCACATTATAGTCAACTTGACTATCTTTTGGTTAAATATTTGATAATGATCCTTTGGCTTTCTTTTCGATTCCTGCCTGGATTCTGGAAGATGAGATAGTAATGAATGAGGAATTTTCGTTAACAGCCGAGAAATAGTTAGCAGTTCTCCGTGTGTGTTTCGGTAGTTATGCATTTGTGTTTGTTTCAGCGTGACGAGCGAAATCGTAATTAATAATGTATCATTTATTTCATTATTCTCAACAGTGGCAATAATAATAAAACCACTTTACAATAAAACCACTACAAATAAAAGTAACAACAGTAGCAATAAGCTGTAATTAAGAAATAAAAAGAAGTATTTGAGTAGTAGTAAATTTATAGCAGTTGAAGTATTAGTAGTAGCAGTACTACTGTACTAGCAGTACATTTGCAGAAGTCGAAGTAGAAATGAGAGCAATCTTGTTTTATTACTAGAAGCCAAGTTAGCAGAAGTTAAACACTAATAATATCAGAACATAATTAGCACCAACAATAGTAATCGTAGGAATTAGTTCTATTACGGACAACAGTAGTAATCGTAGGAATTAGTTCTATTACGGACAACAGTAGTAATCGTAGGAATTAGTTCTATTACGGACAACAGTAGTAATCGTAGGAATTAGTTCTATTACGGACAACAGTAGTAATCGTAGGAATTAGTTCTATTACGGACAACAATAGTAGTAATCGTAGGAATTAGTTCTATTACGGACAACAATAGTAGTAATCGTAGGAATTAGTTCTATTACGGACAACAATAGTAGTAATCGTAGGAATTAGTTCTATTACGGACAACAACAGTAGTAATCGTAGGAATTAGTTCTATTACGGACAACAATAGTAGTAATCGTAGGAATTAGTTCTATTACGGACAACAACAGTAGTAATCGTAGAAGAACAGAAGTAGCAGTAGTTCCGGTAGCAGCAGATATAGCGGTAGCTGAATTGTAATAAAATAGTAAGAGAAGTAGTGGAAGAAAAATGAACTAGTAGCACTAGTCGTGGTAGTAGTGATATTAGTATAATACATAGTAGCAAATACTGCAGCAGTAATGTTGGTAGCAACAGCATCAGCAAGACTCCGAACACTCAGAATAAGCAGGCTGAATTTTAAGTCTTCTGTGTGAAGGCAAAGCATGTGTTCCCTCCCTTTATCTTTACTATCAATGGACCATCTTAACAGAATTGCAAGGATTAGTTGACTTTTGTTTCACCTAGGTATTACCATTTATATTTTCATGTAATTAATTTTTTTGTTTTTAAATATTCTTTTCAGAGCCCTCATCTACAACGCCCCCTTCTCCACCCCCACCCCCCACCCCACAAAACCAGCGATGTAAAATGTGATGCCTTCGCCCGTACTCCTGCTGTGGTCACTGTTGTCTGTGCTCGTGGCTGGCACGTGCACGTTCAGTTTCCTGCAGCCCTTCTGGTTCGTACACGCAGACCTGACGCACGCCTTCGGCTTAGTGTCGTACTGCTACACGGGAACACGCGACGCTGAAGCCTCCGAAATTTGCAGGTACACTATGACATCCCCCACCCCAAGGATTAATATGAATGACGTCACACGCTGTCTGTTCTGTTTTGTTACGTCATTGCTTCGAACCATTATTCCGAGAACAAAATTGCGTCATTCGCAATGAAGGGGACCCTCGTACCCCTCCATGCACACACCCATCCACCCACGTGCGTGCACACACACACACACACACACACATACATACATGCGTATATATATTTTATATACATACATACACACCATAGAAACAAATTTAAAAATCACACGAACCTTAAGTCGGAGAGTTTAAATGCATTGCGCATGCGCAGTTTAAAGCAGCTGACTCGATGAAATATACATGATATTCAGAGTCAAATGGTAACAACAACACTTTGCCTGTTATTGACACAAGAGGTTAATATTTAATCGGAGATAGGATTATAAACTTATTCAGTTTGAAGGTTGTCAAAGAGTAGTAACTTGCGACTTCATTTAAAGGATAGTTAGAACTCCAAATAGATTCTGCCAGAAAATGTATGGAAAAGATAATTTCCAGAAAGGAGACACCGTTAGTTTACTACAAGCAAAATTGGCTTTCATCTGCACAAAAAGAAAGACGGCAATCTTGAAATGTTTGTAGAGGAAAATCAAAAACAAACATGAAAGCACTTCGGCTGAAGGTAGTTGATCGAGAAAAAGAAAATTTTTAACAGATTTTATTACAGTCTTATTTATTTTTTAAAACTCTTTGATCGGCTACATACACAAGTGTAGCTTGCTAGCTGTTCGAAAAACAATACTTAAAAAAACATAAATAAAATAAAAGTGATGAACCTACTTTTGCAGTATGACGTGATTGTATGTTTGTGTATGAGTGTGTGTGTGTGTATGTGTGTATGTGTGTATGTGCGTGTATGTGTGTATGAGTGTATGTGTGTGTATGTGTATGTGTATATGTATGTGTATGTGTGTATGTGCGTGTATGTGTGTATGTGTATATGTATGTGTATGTGTATATGTGTGTATGTGTGTGTATGTGTGTGTATGTGTTTGTATGTGTGTGTATGTGTGTATGTGCGTATGTGCGTGTATGTGTGTATGTGTGTGTTTGTGTGTGTATGTGTATATGTATGTGTATGTGTATATGTGTGTATGTGTTTGTATGTGTGTGTATGTGTGTATGTGTGTGTATGTGTATATGTGTGTGTATGTGTGTGTGTGTGTATTTCTTTGTTCGTTAAATACGAGCTTTCTATTCTATTGAACCTGTTATCAACAACAGTATCCGGTCTTCGTGCGGAAATTATACGATCTGTTGTTATTCCGAAGTCATGTTCCGTGTCGCTGGTATAATCTCCTGAGTTTTCTGTCAGTGGTCCATCTTTGCTTTTACTCAAGACACCCTCAGCTTGACCTTTGACCTCTCTGTAAATAGCGTCCTTGATTTAGCTAGACGTTCTGCTTCTCATTGTCCGAGATGCATAGTCCGTCTACAACTACTTTTGGGTTAGAGCTTAACATATTTCAGACATTATTCAAGTTTTCTTAATTAGTAAAACGGGTCTCGTATTATGGTCCAGTCTATAGCATCTCAGGTATTAGTGGGTTACAGGTTTGACACAAGAGGGCCTCCTTTTGGTTAACACCATTAAAGTCTGCCTTTGAGGACTTACTTTTAATTCGCGTTTTCATATTATATTTACACTGGTCTATATTGACATTGGTCTTAAAACTGCAGCTGACATAGTTTTTATTTTAAATATAGAAGTAACTCTGGTTAAGTAATTCCGATGTCCAGCTGGTGACTTTCCTTTCTGGATGAAAGTCTTGCACGCTTGTCAAGTCCACACGTTGTCTGAAATTTCTTAGTAAAATTCTTGAGGATAGAATTGATGCTTTTCTCAAATTTAAGCACAGTAGTTTGATGTCACGCATGTACTCTAGAACGCTAGATACCTTAACTTCTGAGCTTTATTCTACAAATCCAAACTCGTAGACTAACGGGATATCTCGTTATCATTAGCACCCCACTCCTGCTTTTCCTTTCCCCTCCCCCTCTCCCACACCCTTCACCATCTTGAATCATAATGCATGATATCTTTTGTAATAATAGTTATAATTTCTATATACCTCAGTTACTAGATTGCTTTTCGCATACCGTTACTGTTAATGACACAATTCGTAATTTCATGGAAGTTTCGTTCGTCTTTTAGTCATTATTATCATGATTTTTGTCCTTCAAATGCCCTTGTTTTGTTTATTTGTTGATTGTATTTCATAATATACATAGTGTATAATGTCAAAGGTGTCTTATTTTCGTTCGTGTACGTATGTTTAAGATTGATGACTTCTCAGTAAGATTTGTTTCCGTTCCATTTTTATAATTTGCATCCATATATTTTTCATGCAAGTTTTTATTATAATTAGTTTATAATGATAAACGTGCATCTTGTTTCGTTGCTATAGTTACTAACAAGATGCATAAACCAAACTAACATCCAGCTTTCGATTCCATATCAGTGCGTACGGGGGCAACTTCCGGTTAAGCAGCATTCCCTCTGGTGCTTGGCAGGCCGCGTGTGTCCTTTACGGAAGTGGCTGCGCAATGTCTTGTGTGGGGGCGCTGCTGTCGCTGTGCAGCACGTGCATGCCGAGCTACTGCCGCAGGCGCGTGACCAGAGTGTCCGGTTATGTGCAGACGGTGGCAGGTGAGAAACATCTTGTCAGCGTTATTTCACTGCATATCACAGACTGCGCATGTCTGATCGTCTCTTGAGATATTTGGTGATTTTATTTATAACCTGACCTCTCGACCATCCTTTCTGAATTTATGTAACACTTCCTCATTCATATTCGCAAACAGAATTTTGCTAAGAGAGCGAGAGGTTGGTAGACTGATTGACCCTACTTACATAAGTACGTCTGGCGAAGAATGATGGATTTCTTAGGTTAATTATTTTGGTGTTTCCTGAGTTAGAGTGAGGGTTCTGTAGCTGTGTGTGAAAGATGGCATTTTGTATACAATTGTAATACTGATTGTAGTATCTTTGATTATTTGTATACTATTGCTTTTTATCGGCAACAACCCGCATATAATACACATCTTATAACATGCTATCTAGTGTCAACAATGTTTCTACTCACTTGGTTGAATCTGCTCTTTTTTAAAGAAAGTATAAAAAGTTAAAAATATTCCATGGTGATGATAGAATGTTCCATAGCCTCCCATTGCAGTGAAACCAGAATTCGTCCGAGAACCACTGGGCTGACAGTCTGACAGTCTGACTGTCTGACTAATAGACTAATAGACTGATAGACTGATAGACTGATAGACTGATTGAATTATTTACGAATTGCTTGATGAAACTGTTGTTTATTTGTTTGCGGTATATCCAATAATTAATTGACTGATTGAACGATTGGCTGACTGTTTGATTAGCTAATTAGTATATTGATTGATTTGTTCTATTGATGCGATTGATTGGTTGAATGAGAGATTAAATATATTTTAACTTTTCATGCTTTTCCTACTCAGTTCTTGTTTTGGTCCAATTTTCAATTGCCTTTGGTTTGGTTACTGCTGGCATAAAGAAATTTGGAAACGTAAAACGACGACAGATGTGTAGAAAGACGAAAGAGAAAAGGATATCACCAGTCTGAACAATAACACAAAAGCGAGTTTGGGAGAAGGCAATAAAGAAAAATGTATTAAAAGTCTGTCAGGGAACGGTTTGGTACGACGACGTTTAAATGAGTGCATTTCACTGTAGTGCAAAAGTGTTTCCTCGGGGTCTGGGTTGGAGGGGAGAGTGAGATATGGAGAGCGAACGAGGGGGGATAGATTTAGAAACAGTTGAACAAATAAACATATCGTTCTCTTTGTATTTCCGGTGCAGGCCTACTGTTAATTAACAGGCACGCTAGCGGTTCCTGCACTCAAAGTAAATAAACATAGCGTACGTGTATTCAGGGATACGAAACTATAAGTAAAGCAAAGTTGTATTTTTCAAAATGACAGTGGATACAACGAATCAAAGTTAATTTCAATTAATTAGCCTGCAATGAAAAGAACATGTAATAGGGAAATAAATCTTTAAGCAGATTTAAAATCCAGCAACACATATTCCACACACACACACACACACACACACACACACACACACACACACACACACACACACACACACACACACACACACACACACACACAAAACACACGCGCATTCACACATTCATTGCGTTATTCTAGAAAATGTCATTTAGCTGTTTTTCGTCCTGTTCCTTTACAAGTCATTCGAAAAGATTCTTCTGCCAATGATATAGACTTAATTTGCCACCGAGTGTACTTGTTTGAAGTTTAATATGACGTTGAATTACATATATGGTTTAAGAACAGACAAAAACCATCGATCCTGATGAGAAACATAAGAATGATTTATTCAGGCTTTTGTTTGCTTTTACCAGCCAATGACACACCCACAGACACACACAAGCAAACACACACTCACACTCACACTCTCACACACACACACACACAATACACCCCCCTACACACACACAAATTGTGCCTGAATGAGCCCTGGAGAAAGAAACATATATATTATTCTGGAGGCTATTGGGAGGAAGATGGCAGAATTAAGGGCTTGTGGCAGCGTAAGGATAGAGAGGCAAGGTGCTTATGTGAGTGGGTCTAGATGCACGTTGATTTAATTTGTTGTCGCATAACTTGGTGTGTTGGTACGAAGGTCTTCACGCGAGCCGAGACGGCGCCGTCGTGGCAGGGGTGGATATGTTATACTTTCTGTGCACGTGTTGGTGTATTATTCTCTCCGCTGGGTGGGGTTTCGTTGGGCTTTCCATGTTTTGCTTTTTGCTTTGTGTGTGTGTGTGTGTGTGTGTGTGTGTGTGTGTGTGTGTGTGTGGCTCATAGCTCAAACAACCGTGATAGATTACTATACTTTCAAAGAAGGTCAATATTTTTTACATTAAATTTATTAAATCAACAATCAAATATATAACATATGAATATAATCAAATATATAACATATGAATATAATCAAATATATAACATATGAATATAATCAAATATATAACATATGAATATAATCAAAGAACATTGACGTTTATATCAGTTGATGACAATGTTCGATTAACGCTAGAAAATCATTCATTTTATCCTAGTATAGATATAAGCAGTCAGTTAACATTAACATAAATACATAATTAAGTTCATGTAAATCATCACGGAAATGAGAGTTGAGTTTTAGAGAAATAGGTACAGTCAATACACATAAACTGTTCAAAGATAACAGCTGTCATTGGCAAGTGTTTCACATTCACACAGTTTGCAACAAGTCACTGCCTTTCATACCTAGGCAAGTGTCCATGTAACACTTCTAGACATGTTACACAACTGTTGCAGAATCTTCAACACACTCTCCAAGCAATCTGTAGAGAATCATCCTGAATTTCACATGCATTATCAAGCACAAGGGGTGATCTTGAATTTCTGTGTGCAACACCACAACACCACCACACCACCACCACGAGAAACATTCAAAATAATCTTCGTGGATTCTCAAGGCCAAACTCAAGCCAAAATTTCTGCTGTATTGGCACTGAAACGGAATTCACACGAATCAGCTGACAGCAACTCTTTTTAAAGAGAGAGTGCTTTAAACATGGAGTGTGGATGCAAATTTAAAACAAAGACTTGTGGTGGACAAAATTTGCCTCTCCCTATTTTACAGCATAAACAGAGCACAATGATTACAACATCATTACAACCACAGCTTGTAGACACGTTAAGACAGAGAACTTCAAAGATATTGAAAGGTTCAAATCTAAAAAAACGTTAAAAAAGAACAGAACGTGATAAAATATAGGATCAGATCAGTTTTGGACGTTAGGACACACACTCCACAACCTCTATTACTACGCTCACTCCATAAACATTGCTAAGACACAAGCGTCTACAAACACAGGACATTTGATGTAGGATATTCAGCACACATACAACTGCAGACGCATCAAGTAGGAAAGTATAACACAGAGCTTCTTAACGCCCTAACAGCCAGAACTTGCATATAATTTACAACAGAGTTCATTGATACTTTACGACAACACGCGGACACCTTTCAAGAGTGAATACACTTTGAAAAAAGAGTTCCTAGGATCTTTGTAAGATTATTCAGTGAATGAGGTCAGAGAGGGGTAGGAAGACTCGAAAGGAAAAAGATCGGAGGAAAGAGAATTAGAACTAAATTAGAGATAGAAAGAGGAATGAAACTGGCGAAAGAAAATGATTAATAGTCGCTTCATGCAAAATTAGTTCTCTCGGGCTAGTGTAGGGTATATTACCAACTGGAGAGTATGCGTGTGTGCGTGCGTGCGTATTAGTGTTGCGTGCGTGAGTGTGAGAGAAGACGCAGGAAAAAAAGAGAAGGAAAAGAAACACAGGCAGAAAGAGAAGAGACAGAGATAGAAAAAGAGATAGAAACCTTTGAGGACAAGGGAGAGAAATCATGGAAGAAGGGAGACTACTTTGCATCAATCACTTTGATTACGGCTAGTTTCTGCGCCATTCTGTGCGGCGTCTCATTTGCATACTCACTCACGCTAACAACAATTCTTCGACTGGATAGAGGCCGTCAATCTCCAATTGCACTTTCTACAAATGGGTTAATTTTAAAGACTTTTAGGTCTTTTGAATTCCACTCTTTTGCTTAGATAGCTCTGAGCCAGTCTTCAAGATATTTGTTTGCAAGAACATCATTGTTTATCTATGTGTTTCAGGGTTCGGGTGTTCACAAATTTATTTAACTATGTAAGAGGGATGTCTATTTTATTAAAAAATAATATTTGTAAAGCAATGGTGTCTAAGTTTCCAATTCATCACTACAAAGTTTTCTGTCAATTAAGACCTAAAACAACGAAACAAACATTTTGTCGGAATAATTAATGAAGACTCTAATTTGATTAATCAGTAGGAAGGAAAGTTTGCAATTGTTTAGATATGATTAATCCACCGCCATTGTTTGACATTAAACCTTAGAAACGGATGGTGAGCTATGTCTACATTTAAGAGCAAGTACTGGTCAATAAGACTTTGACCGTGGGGCAACATTTTACAGCAAGAACTGGTCAATAAGACTTTGACAGTGGGGCAACATTTAACAGCAAGTACTGGTCAATAAGGCTTTGACAGTGGGGCAACATTTAACAGCAAGTACTGGTCAATAAGGCTTTGACAGTGGGGCAACATGTAACAGCAAGTACTGGTCAATAAGACTTTGACAGTGGGGCAACATTTAACAGCAAGTACTGGTCAATAAGACTTTGACAGTGGGGCAACATTTAATGGCATAACCAGTAAGTGAGAGTCATTAGGGCTTTTAATGATGGTCAGTTAAGTTAAACTTTGAAATGATAATAACGTTTATGTCAGTTAATCGATAATATAGGGCTTATATTAGATATAGATTAGTAGAGATTATGGGCTGATTAGTATGGATTATAGAAGTTACGATCACTAAGGTGTACTGTCGTGTACTATCAAGAATAATTGCTATAGGACATGGTAAGTAGCACGTGTATAGGAAATGGTAAGTATAAAATAAGAGATGGCAAGTAGCGTAGCTATAGGTCTATAGGAGATAGTAAGTATAAAATAAGAGATGGCAAGTAGCATATCTCTAGGAGATTTTAAGTATAAAATAAGAGATGGCAAGTAGCATATCTCTAGGAGATAGTAAGTATAAAATAAGAGATGGCAAGTAGCATAGATATAGGAGATAGTAAGTGTAGAATAACTATAGTAAAAGATGGTAAATGTAGAATAAGCGGTGATCAGTATATAATAGGAATTGGTAACCGTAGAATTAAACAATTGGTAAGTAGAGATTTGAGAAAATGGTAAGTGTAGATATCAGTTCCTTTTAGTTTATGATGAAATATAGAGCTTCCAGTTGGTGATAGTTAGAAGAACCTACAGATGGGACATTCAATAGAACGTATAGATGGTAGGAGACAATTAGTAGATCTTACATTTGGTAGGAGACAATTAGTAGATCTTACATTTGATAGGAGACAATTAGTAGATCTTACATTTGGTAGGAGACAATTAGTAGATCTTACATTTGGTAGGAGACAATTAGTAGATCTTACATTTGGTAGGAGACAATTAGTAGATCTTACATTTGGTAGGAGACAATTAGTAGATCTTACATTTGGTAGGAATAGAAGGGCTTATAGTTTGGTCCCCTACACGAAATTCCTTCAATAAACCAGTCACTTCAAAACATCTCTCGAAAAAGCTTTTTAAAAATACTTTTCACCACCACCCCACCACCCCAAGACTCCTGTCTTTATATTAATAATCTTCTCCGCTTATTGTTTTTTTATTTTATGTATTTTGTACCTGTCGTCTATTTTACGTCCGTCAGTATTTACCTGGTGTGCTATATGTTATTTTTATTAATGTGTTATTATTCAAATGTGTTGTGTTTCTCTCTGTATGTTATTATGTTCTAGTGTATGTCTTGCAATGTGTTGTATTTCTCTCTGTATATTATGTTCTAGTGTGTCTTGCATTGTGTTGAATTTGTCTCCAGCGTTACTGTATACTTGTTGATGTGATTAAATTTCTTAGAGTTTTAACAAAATATAATTAAAGGTAAGCCTCGTACAAGTCTCCCAAAGTAAATGTTACTTACAACCATTTCCTCATTTATTAGAGAATTGCTCAAACACACTTTGGTCGGTGTTGACTCTGAAATATTGATCATATTTCAATGCCTCTACCACACAACCATCCACCCTAACGCAGTACACTCTGTTGACAAAGGAATTATAGGATTGCCAATTACAAGTAACTCAAGTAATGCGTCAATGAGCCAACTGGCTCCTTGACAAGTAAAAACCATAATGTCGATGTTAGCAAGCACTGACGCATCAAAGCTAACCTCCAGCAACACTGTTCTACAAATATTTTAATTTTTTTATGTTTTATTTATGTATATTTTATATATTTGCACATCAACCTTTCTTATGGAGAATTCGTTTTGTTGGACCTAGCAAACAGAAACATTAATTATCAACCTTTATTATGGAGAATTCTTTTTGTTGGACCTAGCAAACAGAAACATTATCAGCCTTTCTTATAGATAATTCTTTTTGTTGGACCTAGCAAACAGAAACATTATCAACCTTTCTTATAGATAATGCTTTTTGTTGGACCCAGCAAACAGAAACATTATTAACCTTTCTTATGGAGAATTCTTTTTGTTGGACCTAGCAAACAGAAACATTCAAAAACCTAATAAGGCAGATATAATTTTCGTATCTCAGTCGTTTATTTTTTTTTATTGACGTATGCGGGCGTTCTGACTAAAGATCGGCCATTTTAATGATCGACAGTGAAACACAAACCTTGCGTGACACATATGATTTTACGTATACGTGTAGGCATTCGACATTAATAACCGTCACCCCTCTACCCTACCACCTGGGTCTTTGGAACGTTTGGCCTTTTCTCGGTCGGTTTCGCTTGACGGACTGTGACGTTCGACCATGTTTCACGGGTTTCTGTAGTCGGGTGTCAAGTTGTCTTGGAGACTTTCCGGTCATGTTGTAGATTAGATCCTAGCTCGTGACATAAAAAATATACATGTTTTCTTGGTTTACGGGTGACCCTTCACAACGTATGATCACTCATCCGTAACCGGTTTCTTTCACGTTCACGGGATCGTGGATTTCAGAGTATGTAGTGCAAACTTGTAAATTAGGTTTACTTTCAGAGTATGTAGTGCAAACTTGTAAATTAGGTTTACTTTCAGAGTATGTAGTGCAAACTTGTAAATTAGGTTTACTTTCAGAGTATGTAGTGCAAACTTGTAAATTAGGTTTACTTTCAGAGTATGTAGTGCAAACTTGTAAATTAGGTTTACTTTCATGCTAATGTAGTGCAAACTTGTAAATTAGGTTTACTTTCAGAGTATGTAGTGCAAACTTGTAAATTAGGTTTACTTTCAGAGTATGTAGTGCAAACTTGTAAATTAGGTTTACTTTCAGAGTATGTAGTGCAAACTTGTAAATTAGGTTTACTTTCAGAGTATGTAGTGCAAACTTGTAAATTAGGTGTACTTTCAGAGTATGTAGTGCAAACTTGTAAATTAGGTTTACTTTCAGAGTATGTAGTGCAAACTTGTAAATTAGGTTTACTTTCATGCTAATGTAGTGCAAACTTGTAAATTAGGTTTAGTTTCATGCTAATGTTGAGTTGGGCTTTTTGGGGGTTTGTGTCTGCCATGGACGTCCGGGCGTGGGGCTTTGGATATGTCATGCAAAGAGACTGTTGACGGACACCTCAAGGATTAGATTCTTTCGGCTCAAACACGAACACGCACTCTCTCTCTCACGTATATAGACATACACACACGTATACAAAAGCCAATACACACACACACATAGACCAACACACACGTACACATAAGCCAATACACACACACACACACACACACACACACATAGACCAACACACACGTACACATAAGTCAAACGCGATGTGTTAAAGAGCAGATATAGCTAGCTGCACAGCTAACCAAAATACTACTTCGCACTAATAATTAATAATTAACGGTATATTACACACACCATAATAATAATTAATAGTAATGAAGAATAATAAATGAAAGGAAGTATAAAATTTTAGAAAGCATAGGCAGTAACCTGCCTTTATAAGATGTCAAGCCTTGTGGCTACCAAGAAATCGCTATATGTCTCTCAAACGAACACACTTATTGTTCCGTTCTCATTCGTTGTGGCTACCTAAGAAACATCTCTTTGCTTCTCCAATAACATATTGTATTGTTCCAGTCCCATCAACTGTGACTCGTAACTTGCATTCTTTTGATGTGTTGTTTTGTGTTTCCTCTGTTACATCCTTATGTGCCTATATGAATACTTCTTTTGTTCTGTCAATCACCAAAGCTTTGTTGTTAATGACAACCAGAAAGAAACTATTTGCATTTGACATAAAAGTACGACAGTTTTGGGTTTTGTCATGGCTGAAGCAGATCATCGGGGTTTCTCGGTCATGAAAACGTTGTGGGCATGTCCTGTCCGTCCAACGGCTTTTCTTATCACAGTTATCGATCTCAGTTTTCGAGTATATTTCTGCAACGTCTGCTCTTATCCTTTGTGTTTATATTTTAATTTTGTATTTATTGTTGATTTTAAGTCAAAGTCTGTTCTTGTCCGTTGTGTTTATATTTTTATTTTATACTAATTTTTTATTGTCAATTCTGCTATTACCTTTTGCACTTTTATATTGATTTTAGATGTATTCTTTTTATTGTCAATGTTTGCCTTTACCCATTACGTTTTATATTGATTTTCATGTCAATGTCTTCTTATGCATTCTGGTTATAAATTGGTTTTGTATGATCTGTTTTGTTTTGTCTGTGTCTCCTTCTGCATTGTGGTTATATATTGGTTTTGTATGTTTTGTTTTTCTTATCTATGTCTCCTTATGCATTGTGGTTATATATTTGTTTGGTATGTTTTGTTTTTCTTGTCTATGTTTCCTTATGCATTGTGGTTATATATTGGTTTTGTTTGTTTTGTTTTTCTTGTCAATGCCTCCTTCCTGTCACTACACCATGTTACATATCAATCTATTTTAATATTTTGGTATAGAGTGATTTAATATGAATGAGCGTTTACGAATAGTAACAACATAAATGTCTTTAATGAAATACATATGTTGCCAGAACTAAATATTTCGGACGCTGTGTTCTTGTCTGCTTCCCTATTACTGTTCATTCTGACAGAGTTACCGGCTACTTACTACAAAGTAGCATTAGCAGTGCCATTTGAAATTAACTATTTCCAAGAAAATCTTGGTTATAATTAAATTACGGAATAAAAAGCATTTCGTATTTTTTATTATTTGACCATCTGTCTCTCCTTGCTTTCTTTATTCTCCGTTTTTTGTTTACTTGTGTTTCTACTTAAAAAAAAAATAACAAACAATAGTAAAGAACGAATGAAGACTACAATTAATGTTCTGGTAATATTGCATATTTACTATAAAGAATATGCTCCTTAAATGTCACAGTTGCAATATACAACCACGCGCACACAAATGCACACAATACATACAAACGCACCCACATATACGCATTTGATATTTCACTCAAAGGGCAGACAATCACGTCACAGGGAAAACGACGTCATATTAAATTACTCATAACTATCTTCACGCTTTTTAGGAAATTCACATCAACGCAATTTCCCAGTTTGGAATCCTTTATTCATCAGCTAAACCCCACTGGAACCGAAAAGCAAACAAAGACATAGCAAAACAAAGACATTATACAAATAATACAAGCACTGTCAATAAATATTTTAGTATAGCATAGCAATTCTTGTCCCATGACCGACCATGTCAAAGGCACACAACCGTTGATAGCACGTGGAATCGTTCAGAACTGAGTTCTGGGCTTCAACAATTGTCAATGCTCTGCGACTGTCTGTCTGTCACGTCTCCTTTTTTTTTTCATTCATCTGTCTGTCTTTTTGACTTCGTCATTTTTCTTCACCTTCTCTCATTTACACGAAACGTAGATCTCTCTTACTTTCTTTTTTTCCTATTTCCTATTTCTCCTTTTCACTCCTCTCTCCTTTTGTTCTCTGTTATTTCTATCTGTGGCAGAGAATATTTGCCTCTCTCTCTATTTTTAAATGTCATTGTTATATAAATTGTTAAATTGTCAGAGTAATCCGACCTTGGGCACTCATTATGATGGTATTTTTGAAAATGTCTGAGTTGGAAGTAAACACCTGAGTTGAGAAAATGCTAGAGATTGCTGATGTCATGCAAGCCATTCCAACTGGGTGAGTAGATGTTATTATCCAATGGTTATGATTTATGAAATTATATTGTATTGAATTGTATTATAGGCATAAGACAGTGAATTATAGAAAGTATTTGAACGTGGTCTCATGGAAATAATACAAGTCAAGTAATTTATTATTGGAAATAATACAAGTCAAGTAATCTATTTCATTGACTTCCTTATGCATATTGATAACCTTATGTTGCAGAAGAAAGTGGATGGATGGGGGCTCACTAAATATAGATTAAAGACGGATTTGTCTTATCCCTTATTAAGACGTTTCTACACCTGCGGAAAGATTGTATGGCCGTTAATGTTTATCTTGAATGTTGTGGAAGAGAGAAAACATTCACAGCGCCCGCATATGTACCAAGTGAGAAAGACGAGTGGTGTCTGTTGGAGGTTCATTAAAAAAAATGAATTAAGATGTTCATCACTTGTAATTAGGTTTGGATGATTAATTAATTAACAATAATAGTATCCATTAACTAAGAGGTATTGGCGCCACACTATCTTTGTCGCTCAATTATTTTTCTTTTACTCTCTCTCCTAACCTTGCCAAATAGCGACATTGCAGTCTCTTATGTCATCGCATAAAGGAAAAATGGAATGACTTCATGTCTGCTAACTTTTGCCTTCGCAGTGTACAATTTAAACACTTCCAGTATCATGTCATTACAAACGAATCTTTAATGACTTACAGTCGACTGTCACAGCAGAATAAAATACTCCATAAATCGCAGTATTTATGTTCCAAATATAAAAATGTCACGGTTTCTGACAGCTTGAGGTATTACGCTCTTCTGTGTAATTATCGCTCAAAGTGTAAAATTCCTACAAGTTTAAATGCCATCAACACCTAAACGCTAGGAGTCTCAGCAATCACCGGCAAACCGAAGTATTAAACTCTTCCTAGAGCATGTGTATCAAACCTTAACATTAATCTTTCTCTCTTGTGTATACAACTTAAACGTTACAGATATGCTCTATAATATTTCATCAAACATTTTATTATACACTAATTCCTTTTTTTTTATGTGATAACATCTAAACGTTTTGACTTGCTGCTGCACAAGTCATCATACCTAAACATTAACGCCTTGCTGGCTTATACATCTTAAAACCTAAATTTTAAAGCGCTGTTCAAACCTAAACATCAAACATCAAACCTAAGCACTGAAACGTTGCTTAATGTCATGAAATCTAAGCATTTAGCCTTGTTTCTGTACAAATCATCAAACCTGACATCAAAGACTTGTTGTTTAGTGAAATAAGCTCTAAGTGTTTACCTTGCCGTTGTACAGATCATCCAACCTAAATCTTGTTGCTGAGTATGTCATCAAGCCTAAATCTTGTTGTTGAGTATGTCATCAAGCCTAAATCTTGTTGTTGAGTATGTCATCAAGCCTAAATCTTGTTGTGGAGTATGTCATCAAGCCTAAATCTTGCTGTGGATTATGTCATCAAGCCTAAATCTTGCTGTGGAGTATGTCATCAAGCCTAAATCTTGCTGTGGAGTATGTCATCAAGCCTAAATCTTGCTGTGGAGTATGTCATCAAGCCTAAATCTTGTTGCTGAGTATGTCATCAAGCAAAAGATCTAAGTCTTGGCACCAAATCATCATATGTCTAATCAATTAAGGTTCTGCATTTTACAGGTTCTGTTTTCACAATAGAAGCTCTAAAGCTTTCAAACTTTCTTGTGTCATCACTATTCAGCACCAAAAGGCCTTTAAGAATTTCATGGTTTTCATAATCGGATATGTAGGACAGCGTTCTCAAAAGGTTAAGAAGGTTATCGCGCACTTATCACACACAGTAGACATCACTCAACACAATATAGAGTAAAACGCACACTTATCACATACATTAGACTGCACACTTATCACATACAATATACTGCACACTTATCACATACACATTAGACCGCACACTTATCACATACATTAAACCGCACACTTATCAAATACACATTAGACTGCACACTTATCAAATACACATTAGACCGCACACTTATCATATACAGTAGACCGCACACTTATCACATACAATATACTGCACACTTATCACATAAACTAGACCGCTCACTTATCGCATACTCTATACCGCACTCTTATCACATGCACTAGACCACATACTCATCAATACTTTTGACGAGAGCCTTATCACATACAGAAGACTGCACACTTATCACATACAGTAGACCGCATGCTTATCACATACTGTAGACTGTACGCTTATCATATAAAGTATACCACCCACTAATACATACAGTAGACCGCACACTTTTCTTATACAATAGACCACAAACTTATCACATACAGTATACCGCAAACTTATCACATACAGTATACCGCTAACTTATCACATACAATATACCGCTAACTTATCACATACAATATACCGCTAACTTATCACATACAGTATACCGCACACATATACAGTATATCCCTTCCTAATCCATTATCCAATAGGGTATGTTTCAAATTAATATGATTCACCAATATAGGCAATATAAAAACAGTAAGTTTTTAATTTGTTACTCTGCCATAGATGCAATTAATCTTGCAGTCTGATTTTTTTATTTTTTTAATAAGGGCATACTTGTAAAATAGTTTCTGAAGTTTCAAATCGCACATTTTCTAAAACATAATAACACCAAATCATGTGAGCGAGTCAATGGGAGAATTATGTTAATGTACGTGTGTACGTTTGAGAATTTTTTCTAATACTAATACACGCGTCATTGCGATGTACACACACACACACACACACACACACACACACACACACACACACACACACACTTGCTGTCTGAAGTTAATTTTAACTTAAACTGCTAACATCGTAAAGAATAAAATCATTGTATTAAAAGCATTTCCCATCATTATTACCAACGGTTGCAACAGCAGCAATAACTCCAACTGCTCATTTATTATCACATTGCAGCTACAGCCCGCTTCTCATAGTATCCATGATGTCGATTGCCGAACTTTCGTTTTCATCTAAACGACGATATTAAAGATAAACATCATTTAATTAATGGTTCAGGCATCATAGTGCTGATATAAGCAAATTTCCAGTGACGAACAAAAACGCATGTTTATATCACAGAATAAATAAATTTTGACATAAATATAAACTCTGACATTAAGTAAACTGTGACATTAAGTTGCACATTAAACGGTTACATCCAATTGCAGCTTGTTGACTTTAAATGTCATTTCCTGAAACAAATAGCGTCCCCTGGCACGTGAGCTTTGAGAAACGCCAGAAATGACCTAAATTTAGCCAGCAAACTAGTCGATTTCCAGGCTTTAAAAAAAATCCCGTTTCCCACAATCACACACACACACACACACACACACACACACACACACACACACACACACACACACACACCACACACTCCATCCATCGCTTCGTTTTTCTCACTGTTTCTCTGTCCACAGACATTTTAATCTCTCTCTCTCTCTCTCTCTCTCTCTCTCTCTCTCTCTCTCTCTCTCTCTCTCTCTCTCTCTCTCTCTCTCTCTCTCTCTCACTTTCTCTTGCTACCATCATTTAATTTGCTGTATTTTTACGTCTATAACTGTATAAGTATAACATAAGCATTTGCTAAAACGCGCATACAAGCTCTACCTATTTATATATGTGTGAAACGTTCTTATCTTAAGTAGTAGATAATCAGAATTTAAAATAATGGGAAAACAGTCTTAAATAATGGGAAAACAGTCTTAAATAATGGGAAATCAGTCTTAAATAATGGGAAAACAGTCTTATTGTAATATACATAGTGACATAAAATAGTCACAATTTTGTCACGAAATAAATGCAAGCAGATCTCATCAGCAGTACATTTTCTTTCTTTTCTCGTCAGACATGATGCATATTTTAGAGCTGCGCAGTACAATTGTAAAATAACGATACATATTTAAGAGCTGCGCAGTACCATTGTAAAGTCAGAGATAACGATGCATATTTTAGAGCTGCGCAGTACCATTGTAAAGTCAGAGATAACGATACATATTTAAGAGCTGCGCAGTACCATTGTAAAGTCAGAGATAACGATGCATATTTTAGAGCTGCGCAGTACCATTGTAAAGTCAGAGATAACGATGCATATTTTAGAGCTGCGCAGTACCATTGTAAAGTCAGAGATAACGATGCATATTTTAGAGCTGCGCAGTACCATTGTAAAGTCAGAGATAACGATACATATTTTAGAGCTGCGCAGTACCATTGTAAAGTCAGAGATAACGATGCATATTTTAGAGGTGCGCAGTACCATTGTAAAGTCAGAGATAATTTCATATATTTAAGAGCTGCTCAGTACCATTTTCCTAAACATTGAGTAAATTACGCACAGTTTTACAGAGACAATTTTAAGGGAGATAAATACTAAGTTAAATAAAAGAGTAATAGAGCTAATAAGTAAGTGCCACAATAATAATAATAATAAAAACCTGCTCACGCAGTTTTCACTAGGTCAGCAAATCTAGAATATTCTTCAATATTCATATTCTTAGGCTGTTTACTTCAAACTCAGACACTTTCAAAAGAACACCATAAGGAGTGCCCAAGGTCAGGCCACTCTGACAATTTAGCAACTTAAATAATAATTAAAATTAAAAATAGGGAGGGACAAATTTACTTTGTCACAAAATATATAATTATTAAGTTTAGAATTTGGGATAGGTAAATTTGCTCCATCACACCACCAACCTTTTTGACATGCTGTATTTTTTTCATTTTTCTTTCTTTTCTTCTTTTTAAACGTCTAGTTTCAGTATCGGTGTACGTATTGGCCATATCGAATGTTTACAGTGATTTTCACAGCCACGTTTGAATAAAGAATAGAAATCTGAGACAAATTTCTCCCTTCCATGAGCTCTTTCACAACACGAAATCAGATTGCGTGCATGTTGGTAATATCTGCAGAAAGCCAATGGGAATTTATGAAGTGCGAAGTGCTAAGCTTCAACCGGCCTCAGAAATCATGTATGCGATTGCACTTACCAAATTTCCTGTACCGGCCTTCGGTGTTCTTTTACTAGGTAATAAAATCCTTGACCCTAATCTTCACAGTCTGTAGGCACCTTTTTGTCTCTGGCTACATCCAATCCCAACCCTCCAGCTTAATCCAGAGCAATGTGGGCATTATTTTAAAACAAATAGAAGTCGATGTCCTATCGATTTTGATAGGGGGAGAGGGTGGAGGTAGTGTTAGCCGAGTTACGAACATAGTTTTGGTAATTCTGAAATTTAACTGCAATCGTCTATTCGTCGTCCTGACCCAATTATACCAAGACCAGATCGATTTTATAACAATTCATTTTTCCCTCCTGAACCTTATATTCGTTCCGGTGGCTTATTCAATTGTTCAAGGGTGTTTTCTTTTCTTTTGCATGCAAGCGCACTTTTATTTCTAACACAGTGCATTTCTGTAAGCGTTTATGCATGAATGTATGTGCATACAAACGCGCACAAATATAAACATAATATTTATGTAATTACATTCACAATGGTATACATAAGAATATACACTATATATACTTATATAATAACATAGAAACGTACATACAAAGGTATATTCATGTATATGAATTCTACACACACACACACACACACACAGAGTACATACACAGCACACACAGATGCATTCTCTCTCTCTCTCTCTCTCTCTCTCTCTTTCTCTCTCTCTCTCTCTCACACACACACACACATATATATATATATATATAAAATAAACAATTAAAATCATACATACACATATACGTACACAAGCTGATATTTTTTAAATATATACACAGCTACACATCTACATGCATACTTATGTATTCATAAATTGACAAATTTACACACATATAACACGCTCATACACTCGAAAACACGTACATAAATGCACACATGTGCACAATTTCCATTACGTACATTCATGGACTTTTACACATGCAATGCTTATTTTAGTGAGCGAAAGAAAGAGAGAAGGACAGAGGTTGTTATTTATATATAGATATTTGAGAGGCTGAATATTACACACACACACACACACACACACACACACACACACACACATATATATATATATATATATATATATATATATATATATATAGTTCTAGTGAAATTGAAACGAAAATAAAAGTACAATTACAGTATTTTTCGGAACTTTTAAATTTGAAAATCATTCAAAGTGACCAAGGTTAACGAACTAAATAGTGACCATGTCCACCTACAATGTGGGTCAACTTATTAATATCTAAATTGATTAAACGTGTCACATAAGTATACATAGTAAATTAATTTACAATATATCAACAAGGATAAAATTTAAAGAGATTTTTGTTGTGAATAGGATTAATGAATACGGTTAGGTTGACTGAACTGAGTTCTATTTGTTAAATGAGCCATATCTATAACGTTTACAGTGACAAGATACGTCAAATAAAAGCTGTTGTCGGTGGGAAAGTGTTGGTCAGTTTCGTTCATGTGATAAAACCCCAATAAATAACATTTACTCCGTCTTACTTGGGCCAAATGTATAAATGACCCTTGGAACCTCTAAAGAATTAATTTGTGCAGTTACTAATTTCGGCCACAACAGTAATGTTTATAATGCTGTGTCTAAAGTGAGCCAAATGTATAAATGATCCTTGGAGCCTCTAAAAAGTCTAAATACTTAATTTGTGCGGTTAGTAATTTCGGCCACAACAGTAATGTTTATAATGCTATGTCTAAAGTGAGCCAAATAAATGATCCTTGGAGACTCTAAATACTTAATTTTGCGGTTACTAATTTCGGCTCTGTTCATAATGATGTGTCTAAAGTGGGCCAAATATATAAATGATCCTTGGAGCCACTAGAGACGTAAAGTTTGTGGAAAATAAAACGTTTAAGTGACTGGGATGGCCCATAATAAATGACGAGTATGGTGACCAACACAGGTAGAATTTCTCCTAGTGATTAACATTGCCTGAGATTATAACGTTTACGGCGAGTAAAGAGGACCAAAGTTACAAACTTTACAACGAGAGATTATAACGTTTACGGCGAGTAAAGTGGACCAAAGTTACAAACTTTACAACGAGAGATTATAACGTTTACGGCGAGTAAAGTGGACCAAAGTTACAAACTTTACAACGACTATGATGCATTGAAAATGTCACGAAGATCCTTGTGACTTAAATGGGCTAAATTTACAACACTTACAAGATTAAAGCGGTTCAGAATAAATCTAGTTTACAGTACTAATTTTATATCCAGATCAGTGTGACCTTTCAAATAACACCACAATCGTCACCACACCTTACACCCTTCACCAGAATTATTTTAGGAAATAAAATTATTGTTGCGTCCAACAGTCTCTAGAATTATTGTTGCGTCCAACAGTCTATAGAATTACTGTTGCGTCCAACAGTCTATAGAATTATTGTTGCGTCCAACAGTCTATAGAATTATTGTTGCGACCAACAGTCTATAGAATTATTGTTGCGACCAACAGTCTATAGAATTATTGTTGCTTCCAACAGTCTCTAGAATTATTGTTGCGTCCAACAGTCTACGAGTTGTCGGTCCTAACCGAGGTCGAAATCAATGACAACATTTATTGTGTTAGAGGGGTAAGAAGTTATGTTTTATTGTTTTAATGAATACAGTTATCTCCCGCAAGGCAATGATGATGGTGGTGATAATGATATGGACAGAGCATGTCAAATAAAAGTTAGGAGGAGAGGGGTTAAATGAGCTGAGTGGCTGTTAATGGGGTTTCAATGACCGTCCTCCTGATAATGAAGAAAGCAGCTCGCTCTCTCGTAATTCTTGTTTTATGTTCCCATTTTAGTGATTTTTTTTAGATTTCTCTGTCGTCACGAACTGCTTTCTATTCGTTTTTGTGTGCTCCCTGTTTCTCGCAACCTTCCTTGTTCCATTGTCTGTTTTCTATGCAGTAGTCCTATTCAGATTCCTTTCTCCTTATTCCATTGTCTGTTTTCTATGCAGTAGTTCTATTCAGATCCTTTTCTCCTTATTCCATTGACCTACGTTTGCTTCCAGTTCCTTATTTTATGCTCTTTGATCGCAGGTTTCTGCCTCCCTTCTTCATGATTGCTGATTCCTGTCACTTGTCTTCAGTTCCCTGTTTTCTGTTTCTATATTTCTTGAATCCAGTCTATAATTCTCTATTTCCTGATTCCATCACTTATTCAGTTTTTCAGTTTGCCGTGTTATGAAAAATATTTATCGTCCACTTATTCATGATTTATGTCAATTGTTTCTTTCTCTATGTTTTCTTATCCTGTATTCATGATTTGTGTCATTTGGTTCCTGTTCCTTAAGTCATGATTTCTATCACTTGTTCTTTTTATTTTGATCCATATTTCATAAGTCAGGGTTTCTCTTTCTGATTCCTAATTTAGGATTCGTGTTTTTTATTTCGTATTTCTTGAATATATTTTTTAAATCTGCAATTGGTTGCCATCTCTCTTATTTGCACTCTCCTTTGTTCCTAAAGGAAGAATCCCCAATGCATAGTGCTAATCTCTTGTGGTCTTCCTGATTTTGTCTGTTTAAAGAAGAGCAAAGAACAAGTGGAAAAATAAGTATGCTATTATGTGTCAGATTCCACGTCTTCTAAAGATTATTCCGTTCTTTATTTTCAAACATTTTAAGGTTAGATATCTTTTCCTCTTCATAGGTTTATTTCTAATGCTATGTCTGTCAAATGAGGTCAAAAACAACTAAACGTGCTATTACTTATTTCATTTTAAGAATCGAATGGTCGACACGTTTCTCTGTATTATTCAGTCTCAATCCTTTCTGAAGTTATGGCTGTCAAATGAGGTCAAAAAGAACTAAACTTGCTATTACTTATTTCATATTTGATGTACATGAATATGCAATGTTTATTTATTATTTATTACTCTTTATTGATTATAAGGCACTGCTGGATTTGTGTGAGCTCTCGCGAAATATATATTACATTATTTTTTTCTTATTGTTTGTGTGTGTGTGTGTGTGTGTGTGTGTGTGCGTGCGTGCGTGCGTGCGTGTGTGTGTGTGTGTGCTGTTGTTCGTGGTTATCCGCATCCATGCGTACGTTCAATTAATTAAGATATAATACTGATTGTGTCTATTATTTAAATATTTTTCATATTTATCAAGTTTACTTTTCTGTAAATAGGCGTATCTCTCTCTTAAAACGGGTAATTTCAAGCTGGGTGAGTTAATTGACCATATTCAAATTGTATGCTTAACTTGCCAGACAAGGTCAATGCTCTTACTTGCTGCACGTGATACCCAAACATGTTTTAGTCACCACTTCCTGTAAACTCATTAACATAAGAAGATACTTTTAAAATAAATTCTCTTTGTTCTTCTTTGCAAACTGTGAAACAAGTATAGTTGTTGATTACTTATAGTATAGACGGTAGGTTGTTGTTTTTTGTTTTTTTTTTTTGGGGGGGAATTATCTTTATTTGGAGGAGGATGACTTGAACAGCTCACTATAAATTCCAGGAAAGAATTCTAACGACATGCCAGTACAACCAAGAGTACGTTGGAATTTGCTTTAAGATAATTTCTATTTCTCTATGAACACAAAACATTCTCTCTTTAATTCTCACGGTTCAATCAAAACAAAGACTTTAATTCTGATTTTATTGACAAATGTGCTGATGTTTTAGTGACTGCGGGTGCGGGTGGGCAAATATTTTCTTTTTCGTTTAATCGTCCTATTGCATTTTTTGCCTCGACTAAGTTCGTTTAGGGTTAGCGGGGTGGGTGGGGGGAAGGCTGGATGGTGTGTGCTTTTATGAATGCTTCAAACGCTCGATCGCGAACAGTAGACGTCACTCCTCAATGACATCACGCACGCGTCACTCCTCAATGACATCACACACGCGTCACTCCTCAATGACATCACACACGCGTCACTCCTCAATGACGTTACACACGCGTCACTCCTCAATGACGTCACACACGCGTCACTCCTCATCACACACGCGTGGAGTTTTTCGCGAATAGCTTCATTCCCCTTCCTCTCTCTCCACATTCGAGAAGGATATAGATCGGATTGGACAATTTTGAAAGAAACGTTTGCACCAAATGAACTTCCTTCTGTATCACACTCCTATAATAACCAAAGGGAAAATGGTTCTTCTGCTAAAACCCCAAACCAGGCAAATGCTATCTACAGATTAAGGCACCGTAATCAGATTGGTCGATATTTGTAGGGACTGCACGTACTTATGATGGCTGATAAATTTACTTCCTAGTGCTGCATATTATGGGATGTGTCCAAATAATTAAGCTAAGTAACGGTCGTGTAAATGCAATAATAGACCTTGCTGATTCTTAATGTTGACGGCAAATGATGCAAAAAAGGAGAAAGAGAATCTATACATCTGAATTATATGTTAGAGATTGTTTACACGATCAACCGATAATGCACAGAAAACGTTTCCATTAAACGCGACTAATGTCAAGGCCGGAAATAATTCACCAGCTAGACCACATTCTCGTCGATTTCAGATTGTTTTGTTTTCTCGACGGAATTATCAATGATGACAGTAAAACGTCATCACGCAAGGAACCGTCCTCGGAGTTTTGGTTAGATAATAATTAATGTATGACACACGTTCATTCGCTAATTTGTATAGAGCTTCTTGTATCGCTTTGTATTTTTTAAACATTGGTGGTGGTCGGACGTGCTTGTCATCAAATTCATTGATTGGTCCAATTACGCATTGTCTGTATCTCAGTTGTTAGACTTGCCATAAAATGTACAAAGTACAATTTGAAGCGCTTAGAAATCAACAGAATGAGAGCTGTAAAACGGAATTTGGTTGATTTTACAAACCTGCCAAATCTACCGTAGACAGTAAGGAAAGATTAAGTTAATACGAATACATTAGTAGTGAAACAAATAGATACCGAATACAAAACGAACTTTTTTATTAAATTCCAACCGAATAAAGTACACGACGAAATGAAATAAGATGAAGAACTAAAACAGACAATAGCAATAGAAATTCCAGGACAGAATGAACGATACGATTTGCCCTCCACGATCACACCAAGGTTACGGGACTTTCAATAAGATAATACTTCCGTTTGCCAGGAGTTCGTTCCCTTTGATGAAGGGATCTAATACAACATTATGTTGCTGGGGCTATGGCAATCCTCATTTCTAAAGCAAACTTGGGGAGAATTAATTCTTAGTAGTATTGCACATTAAAGCAGCCATCCTGTGTTCTTAGTGTTTGAGTGCCTCACATTCTAACCACGACCGTTTCGCAACATGCACTGTTAATTTACTTTAAAGGCAGTGTGTCCTTCTGTCTTTTCAACGACAACAAAGAATAACAGAAAACGAGGGACCCACCGACGGAGGACGGTTGAGTGTGTGCGCCAAACTGGTACGACTTTTCACCCCCTTCCGCAAGCCCTCCCGTCCTCCACCTCGGAACGCAATGTGAGGCTATGGGGGTCCCACTGGAGCACTCCAGATCAGATAACGTCTTTTGACGAAATGATCAACGCAAGCTCCAGTGGTGACAGCAAAACCACCACCACCACCACCACCAAAACAAAATCATTCATCCATAAATGTTCCATACTCTTCTATCGCAATGCATTCTGGGGTGACGTGTTATTGTAGTGAACTATACCAAATATTTATTAGTTAATGATATAAACATCTACAAGTGCCGATGCTATGGACCAATTGTTAAATATACATATCTGCAGCCTTTACGCCTATGTGCTACTAGGCCGCCGTCAATTTGACTCACGGCCCCCACTCAGTAAATAGACTGAGAAATTTTAAAAATAAATCTACAAATAGACGGACAGAGATCAAGTAAGAATTAAGCTATCGCTACAATTTACAGCAAACAAAAGAAGTCACGTTACACTAACCGATACGATAGTCTGAAACAATTAACAACAATTTAATTTAAAAGAAGAAAAAGTTTATAAATATTTAAAAGAACAAAGCAAACACACAACTGTTCTACTTTCTCATTATTGACATTTTAAACTAGCACTATTCTTTGCGAGTTCAGTTAATTACAAACCGCACTGGAGTCAATGCCCTTGACAAAAAATAACTTCACTCTTTTTCAGCATCTTTGAAACTGGCACTACAGGATAGTCACAGGAAGACTGGCAGACCTACCCTTTACTAGATTGGGCACCTACTCTTTACTAGACTGGGCGACTACCCTTTACTAGACTGGGCGACTACCCTTTACCAGCCATCAGTCTTTTACAACCTGGAATTCATACACTGCTCACCTTAAGAGTTCGTTTGTAAAGAGTAAAGAATTAGAATCTTGCACCTAGTTTTCTCAGACTAAAAGCCACGCCCATCCTTACCTAGACTGACTCATTTACTCAATCAAATTTAAAAATACACCGAGAGTAATTAATATTTATGACTTTCTCACGTCTTCTACACCCACATTTTGTCAACACACGTCACCTCTCCAAAAACAAGTTCACAGTTACATCAGGCTAAAGGTTGCAAAAACATCTAACTGGATAGATTGGAGATCTAACGTATAAGCCAGTCACTCTATTGCTTAGATACCAGGGAGCTAGGGTTCTCACATGCAATAACAAGAGTCCCACCCTGCGGCTACTACTCTATGCGCACTCGCTCGAACAGCTCGTCTTCCCCCCCCCCCATCCCTGTTCATCTTGGATTTTCACTTAAGAAATACACTTTATACAATGTTTCTAAATCGTACAGATTACAAATTGCATCTATTTTAGTATTATTGATTGAAAAAAATGAAAAATTATTTTTTAAAAATAAATGGGAGGATTCTCCATCCTATGACACCCTTATGTAGCGGATAACAGCCGATGTCACAAAGTTCGTGATTGCCTACTATCCGTTAGTTAATTCTCATTTGGCAATAGTCCAATTATGATAACAAATATGACGTGCCTTCATAGACACAAGAGAAGTTGTCGTTACACTCTTCATTAGTGCCATTTGCAAGTTGTGTACACGATAAAAAAAAAATCTAACTTTCTGACACTTTCAGACGAATGAATATTCATTGCGAGATAGGAGAGCCTTACTCGGGGTGTCCACATGCAGTAGACCAATAACGTACAGCAAATTGTAGCCAACTTTAAATATTAGGGTGTCAAAACCAACGCTCATTATAAAAACACGTGCTTAAATGTCAGTTTCAGGATTATGATATAAGTAAACTTTAAACGTGTTGAGCTAGTTGTCAACATAAATAATTATAAATGCTTGTGTCTTTAGTATCTTACTCGATCTTACAGTATTAAATCTTGACATCAGAGGTCTTCTTTAAACCTTAGTCTTGGCATCTGAGATTATTTTTTAATGTTAGTCTGGACATAATAGCTAATATTTAAATGTTAGTCTTAGTATCTAAGATTAACTTCTACAGTTAATCTTAGCATCTGAGATTATCTTCATTTGTTAATTTTATCATGGGAGATAATCTTTAAATATTAATCTCGGCATAGGGAATTATTTTTGATAGTAGCTATGATGAATACATTTGTCCTTGACCCAACTCTCATTTAACTTCAGCGCATCACTCAAGACCAACAAAACACCTATAACGTCATTGGCGCTACAAAGTAACATTATTTTTGCACCTTCAGTAATCTCTTCTTTTCTTTTCTTCTTTCATCTCTCAACCTAATTCGTGCATCTCCCGGTAGACGACGTCATGCGGATCGATGGGTTGCCTCCCCTCTGAGCGATTTAATGTCTGTTGTGTCTCGCTTTAAATGTTTCGAGTTCAAGTTAGACGGAAAAGGCGTCCTACAGTGTCTGTTTTCGGACACTGGGCACCTTTACTAAGCACATGTTTGCACTTCTCTCATGCTTACATCATCAATCTAAAAATAGACCTTCTAAAGAGCTCGGAGAACTAGGAGTTGTTTCGACAGCAGCGACGACTTCCGTTGGCACTCACGGTACTTTTGCAGCTAATCAGAAATGGTTTTGTTAAATTTATGGATGTTTTCTGTGTACACTGTCGAAATCAACACCATTTCCGTTGACAGGGAAAAGGTTTTATTCCATTTATTTGTGTTCTCTGTGTATACTCTGTCGAAATGAACACACGTTCCCTTGACAGGGAATTGGTTTTGTTCTATTTATGGGTGTTCTTTATGTACATTGTCGAAATGAACACCATTTCCGTTGACTGTTTCCCTGCTGTGTTTAGTGTCAGATTCGTTATGCAATCCTTTTTTAAGTTAATAACATTTCTATAGGATAATTTATTTCACTCGTATTCTGTTTCGCCTGTATAGTTTCGTTATGCTTTATTCTGTGAACATAGGTAGTTGCAATACGCTTTTCTATGAGCATTGGTAGTTCCTATATGCTTGTCTTCTGTGAACATTGGTAGTTGCTATACGTTTATCTTCTGTGAAAATTGGTAGCTGCAATACATTTGGTTATTGAGTGCACAGGTCTAGTGGACGTGCGCTAGATAGTGGTCAATTTGTAGTAGACAGACGGCAACAAGAGACTGGTTTGTATGGGTAAAATGGGAGAGAGGTAAGACTGGATGAACGAACAGTAACAGCGTCACTCATGTTTAAGAGGACGGTGAAAATACTTATAGAATTGGGGTGGACGAAATGGGTGAGGTCATATTAGAGTGGAAAGCGTGAATTTTGCTCATTAGGGGTGGACGTGCGCAAAGAGATCAAATTGGTTTGACGGCTGTAGACAACAGAACCATTGGTTAAACTGGAGTTGGTGACCTTCTTCCAAGAAAAGGTTTAGGGCTGTCGCTATACTGAGGTTAGATCAAGGACTGTGGTCAATGATGGTGGACGGTTGTGAACTGCGTATAATATTGAGAAGGATATGAAATTTGGTTATGATGGAGCACACAAACTGTGATCTGGGGTCAGAAACTACTTCTAAAAATCCTTGTTTTTATTCATTTGACGTTCTGTTTGGGGGCGTCTTGAGCTATGAAGATATGACGTTCTGTTTATGACGTCTTGAGCTATGAAGATATGACGTTCTGTTTTGGACGTCTTGAGCTATGAAGATATGACGTTCTGTTTATGACGTCTTGAGCTATGAAGATATGACATTCTGTTTTTGACGTTTTGAGCTATGAAGATATGACGTTCTGTTTTTGACGTCTTGAGCTATGAAGATAATTCTAACAATCCTTTGTTTCAATTGACGTTCTGCTTTGGACGTCTTGAGCTAGGAAGATAACATGGACATTGTCATTGAGTACTGCCCCCTGGCTAGTCATAGAGGCAGGCAAGTTGGCGAGCACACGAGCATAATTGAAATTCGATTCAGTGTAATATTTCACCTTCAGAATTTTATGGGATACGCATCAAGCACACGTGATTGACGTATCGCTCCAATGAAGCAGGTAATCCTTTGAAGTAAAACCTCTTTCAAGTTGATCTTGCCAGATAGCCTCAAGAGACGTTTTATTATTCACTCTTATTTAACAATAGTTGAACTGTGCACACAGCACACATACATATTTATGATCTTTATGCACGCACGCACGACTGTATTTTGTATCCCAATTGTCACGTGGTCTGGTTAAAATCAAGCAAACAAATAAGTAAACAATCATATCTTCCTACTTTCAAATTCCTGTGTTTTAATAAAAAAATGTTGCTTTGAGCAGCTTTTTATTATATTATATTATATTATATTATATTATATTATATTATATTATATTATATTATATTATATTATATTATATTATATTATATTATATTATATTATATTATATTATATTATATTATATTATATTATATTATATTATATTATATTACATTATGTCATATTAAATTATATTATATTACCTAAATGGTATCTGAAATTCTATCTTCAGTGTCACTGAAATCTATTCTTTATTCTTCGTCTGTGGTTGATTAGTAACCTACTTTTGTACAGTTTCGTTGCGTCCTTTAGTCATGAAGGTATGTTTTATATTGCAGTCACACCGATCGACCAGAAGACAGATTGAAAATAAACGTCTGAAAGTGTGTGTGTGTGTGTGTGTGTGTGTGTGTGTGTGTGTGTGTGTGTGTGTGTGTATGTGTGTGTGTGTGTGTGTGTACATTTGCGTATTATTGAGAAAGAATAAGTGAATGTATGTACATAACGAAAAGAAATATAGAGAGGAAGAAAGAAATGCAGAAAACAAGAAAGAAATGCAGAGATGCAGAGAGAAAGAAAGGCAGAAAGAAATGCAGAAAGAAGAGTTATCTATCCATTGATTTTGTTTCTAAGTGCTTTCCCATGTCGCATGTTTTTGTTTCTCCCTTGGCAAAGCATGTTATAACACTACCAGGAATAGGCGTCTCGAAAGAGGATCATACCTTTGCTTCAAAGGGCGTTATTCCAGCAAGCATTCCATTCAAACTTTCATTTCATCACAAGAGTATTGAGCATGTTTCGGCATTTGTGTGAAACCTATGAAGAAAATATTTTTAGAAGTTTTTAAAGTTTTCGAAAATGTCTGAGTTGAAGTAAACAGCTCCAGGCAAGAACATTCTAGATTGCTGACGCAATGCAAACTGAGTGAGTAGTTTTCTATTATCCAATAATCATGATTAACGAGAATGAGACTAGCCAATGGGTTGGGTTTAAGGAGTTCTTGTGCTGTAGAAAATTCTTCTCTCGAATCACTTTTGGATTTTTTGTGGAAGAATAAAGTCCGGCTTTGAAAGGCAGTCGTTAGCTTGATCGTGAGTTAAAATGGACTGATTAATAGAGAATGGACTTAGGAATATTTCATGCATTATCATTATTGTTATGTTAATAATCCAATAATCCTTTTCAATAAGAGGTGTGCCCGTCACAGACTGGATGTAACATGCATTCAGAATGTTGAAAATGCATGTCTGATAATGCGCACAAGCTTCTAGAAGGAGGGTAAACATGAATGCAATAAGACAGATACAAAGGGTTGAACCAGAGTCAAGTGAACATCAAAGAAGAAATGATTGACTAATGAAATAAAATTGAACTCTTAGCAAAGCTGCCTCTCTCTCTCTCTTTTTCTCTCTCTCTCTCTCTCTCGATCTATCTATCTGTCTATCTATCTATCTGTCTATCTATCTATCTGTCTATCTATCTATCTGTCTATCTATCCATCAATCCATCGATCCATCTACTATCTATCTATCTATCTGTCTATCTATCTATCTATCTCTCCACCCAATCAGCCACTCATCCATCCATCCATCTATCCATCCATCCAACCATTCATCTATCTATTTGTGTATATGTCTGTCCGTCTATCTGTCTATCTATTTGTTTGTTTATTTGTTGGTTTATAGAGGAATTCACGTCATAGTCCAAAACATATTTAAATCTCTGCAATTGATGTAACCATAATTCACTTTTGAAATGATCGATCGACCAGACAAGTGAAACTTTGATTTGTTTCAGTTGCTGTCAGATGTTTTTATTTTAAAAATACGCTGGAAGAATTCAACTTTCAGCAACACATACTCTGCCCATTTTTCTTCAGTAAGGCGATCCTATTTAGAAAAAAACAACAAACAAAACAAAAGTGGCACAAGATTACATTTCGCGATGTATCATTTCAGAACCGGGACATTAGGCATTACTATGTCTATTGATATACGTACATGCATACCACACTTGCTGTGAGTATTCGCGTTCATATATAAAGCACTAGTACGTGTGTACTCACATAAGTACACTTATGCTGTAAATATACACAAATACATGTACACATGCAGGTAAACATATTCTTGCATAAATAATATATATTAGAAACCACACAGCTTAATCATTTCTGCTAGCGGTTAGTCCAATCTGCTGGAATAAGAATTGTTTTCCATATAATTTCTATTGCTCTACATACATTTTACCCAAATCCATTTTTTAAATTTTATATCTGTGATTTTGCACTTTCACTGCTGACATCTGTATTTATTTATCTGTCCATGGTCAATATCCAGATCTAAAGCCCGGTCCGTTCACATAGGAGAATATTAACCTGCTCCTTACGCACACAACAATATAAGCCTGCTCCTTTACACAGAACAATATAATCCTACTCCTTGCACCAGGACAATATAAACCGGCTCCTTTCACACAGGACAATACAATCCTGATCCATTCACACTGGACAATATAATCCTGATCCATTCACACAGGACAATATAAGCCTGCTCCTTTCACACAGGACAATACAATCCTGATCCATTCAAACAGGACAATATAATCCTGATCCCACCATACAGGACAATATAATCCTGATCCATTCACACAGGACAATATAAGCCCGATCCATTCATACAAGACAGAATAAGCCTGCTCCTCTCACACAGAGCAATATAATCCTGTTTCTTCAACACATGTCCATCCACAACATTTAATACAACGTAAAATACATCATGCACCTTTAACACAAGACACAATGCACTTCCTATACTTTTAACACAAGACACAATGCACTTCCTATACTTTTAACACAAGACACAATGCACTTCCTATACTTTTAACACAAGACACAATGCACTTCCTATACTTTTAACACAAGACACAATGCACTTCCTATACTTTTAACACAAGACACAATGCACTTCCTATACTTTTAACACAAGACACAATGCACTTCTTATACTTTTAACAGAAGACAATATACGTCAGGCACGCCTTGAACAAAATACAATTTACACCCTCCACCTTTAATACACCTTTCACATAAGGCAAAAATAAAGCGTGCAAATATTAAACGCCAAAGTGAGGTTACATATAGTCTCTTTGATTCATAAGCAAAGTTTGAGTCCAATAGTCGACAGGATTAGCAAGAACTGCAGTCCAATAGTCGACAGGATTAGCAAGAACTGCAGTCCAATAGTCGACAGGATTAGCAAGAACTGCAGCCCAATAGTCGACAGGATTAGCAAGAACTGCAGTCCAATAGTCGACAGGATTAGCAAGAACTGCAGTCCCTATTCTCGTAAGATGATTTGCGTGCACTCTACCTCACGATGACTACAAGCGTACAAAAACAAATTACATTACTTGAAGTTCCCGACATTCTGGAAAATATGTGAAATATCTTGCAGCCAACCCAATTCCTTTCCTACTTTTCGATGAGTATATGTGGGGAAATAAAAAAAAGAAGGATTTAAAAATAACATTTAAACTATAGAGCAAGCGCCACATCTATAAATAGCTTTGTAAAGTTTAGCGTTAGAAAGAGTTAAACAAATATCCTTTGACGGGCCATAATAATGTTTACCCGCCTTATGTTTATTAGACAAACGAGAAAGACAAAGATTACCTTTACTTAAGTGTAGGATCACATTATGAGATTATATTACGCCTAGGAGCTATAGAAGTGTCCACTTCAAATGACACGAACACGTGTACGAACACAAATACACACACACATACCCTCACTCATTCTGTTAGATTGACAGACAGAGAGACCGACAGACAGACAAACAGACATAGATAGATAGATATATAGATAGACAGACAGATAGATATTTTCTATATAATCGAAACTCTTGTAATATCAATTAAAACTTTTCGCTCACTTAGCGTTTGACTAGGTATAACCTTAATTTCGGTCACTTCTGATAAATGACTCAAACTAGTGTTTAATATCTCCTGATTTTTCAACTGATTTGGTATTCCTTAATAGTTTGGACAGTGGAATCAGCAGGTATTTGCTTGAATTCATTTTCAACATGGATGCTTATATGGCCCATTGGGAAGTAGCTTGATATCCTGAAAACGGGTAGTGGTTTAAGAGCTGGTCAAAGAGCTGATATAGGAACTGGTCACTGAGCTGAGTTAGATTTGAAGAAGAAGCTGAGTTAGAAAATAGTCAAAGAGTTAAAAAGATTTAAATTCAGCTCTCGAACACGTTTTTTTAAACCATATATTTAACTAGTTCCTAATCAATTTAAATTTATGGTTTAAAAAACGTGTTCGAGAGCTGAATTTAAAGCTTTTTAACTAGGTCTAGGAAGTGAGTAGACGGAAGAAATTATTATTATTAAATTATTAGACGTACTTAGTCGTATCTGTACGATTACTGTGTGAGTGCGTGTAGGCGTTCATAGTCATATGTGTACGATTATTCTGTGCGTGCGTGTAGACGTGCATAGCTGTAGCTGTACAACTGTGTGTGTGTGTGTGTGTTTGTGTGTGTGTGTGTTTGTGTGTGTGTGTATGTGTGTGTGTGTGTGCATGCGAATGTGTGTGTAGGCGTTCGTGGTCATGTCTTTACGATTACTGTGTGTGCGAGTGTTGGCCTGCCTTGTCGTATCTGTACGATTGCTGATTTTGTGCTTGTAGGCCTGCCATGTCATATCTATACGATTAATGCGTGTGCGCCTATCTGTACGATTACTGCATGCGCGCGTGTAGACCTGCCTAGTCGTATCTGTACGATTACTGTGTGTGCGCGTGTAGACCTGCCTAGTCGTATCTGTACGATTACTGTGTGTGCGCGTGTAGACCTGCCTAGTCGTATCTGTACGATTACTGTGTGTGCTCACGATTGTGTACGTTCACTCTGAATGTAATGTGCACGAGTAATCGTGGAATAAGTAGTTATCATGTTCTTTAACGTACAAGCGAGTGTACTTTTCCGAGCATTTATCGAGCACGTGTTGCATGCCTTAGCCTGTGTGCATGCGCTGTTCACGTCACGAGTTTCCTTTCTGTGCATTCGTTACGCTGGGAGATAATTTTACCGCAATAATTTTTTTATTTTTAACAAATTGTTAATTTGTGGTCCTTGTAAATCCCATCTGCATCAGGCGCGCGAATAAACAATCTTTTAATTCCGATCATGCACCGAACCCACTTTTACGTGACGGCGTTGCCGATTCTACTGCCTCTTACCAAAAGTTGAAGTCCCTTCTTTGCGGTGCACTGAGCATTTAACCGAAGGAGGAGACAATTTCAGACTTCGGCTCAAGGGGACAGAACTCTTCAGCGCTTGATTAACTGGCCGTGAGGAGCATAAGGTAATAACGGGCAATCGTGTTTGCTGCCAGACTGTCTGCACTCGAAAAGCTCGAATGCTCGAGGGAAGCATGTCGATTTAGCGAGCTTCATGCAATGTGTTCAATTTTGTTAGAGCGCCTTTTTTTTTTCTTTTTTTTTTTGACACACACACACAAATAATCTCTTCGACTCTGCAGAGGAGACGGAATGCTGAAAGAACTCCACTGATTGAGATACAGATATTGTGATAAGGGAACAACACCTTTAGAGATAGATCAGATAAAGAGTGCACTTGGCTGTAAATATTTTACTACATCCGGCCTATTCTTAGATTGCAGTGAGAGATTGCGGAATAGGATAGGAGTTGTGTCCTAAGCACTGATTGGTGCATTTATGAGCCAATGCACAGCGACCGTATCGCTTGCTTACTCACCATTTTAGACAGTGAATCAGAACACGCAATAGTACAGTTTAAGTTTGCAATCTAAACCAAGGAACTTAAACTAAATAATTTAAAATTTTGTAACACGGCCATATACACAGGAAGAAGTTTAGAAAACACAATTAAAATCGTTTTTAAAATTTGCCTACTTATTACTTTTAAACAAAGCAACATTTAACCTGGAAGAAAAATTATATTAATGTAGTGAGAACATATGGCATAACACACACTAGAATCCAAAATTAGCCATCGTTTAGATTATTTCGCTTTCACGTTTATGTGCTGACAATGCAAATGTCATATATGTTTAGTAACATACGTCAAGCCTATGTAGTAATTATTCACAAATACATCATACATGTTTAGTAATTATTCACATATACGTCATACATATTTAGTAATTATTCACATATACGTCATATATGTTTAGTAATTATTCACACATACGTCGAAGATCTATCTGTCGTATTGTGGCGGCAACATCTGGATTCTATGATCTCATCACTAACATCGCGTAAAGAAACTGTGACAATTAAGAGATGAAGATTTATGTTACAATTACATTAGACCATTCAGTACAAACTGTGACAATTAAGAAATGAAGATTTATGTTACAATTACATTAGACCATTCAGTACCATACGCTAACTATCATACATTATGATATGCTAACTACAATACGCCTCACAATGATGCACTACACTACATCATTTCAAAATGTGCCTCATTATGATGCGCAACACTACATTACTCTGCAGTGTGATATGCTGTAATACATTAGTGTATTGTGCAATATGATACAGTGCACTACATTACTGTACTATGCAATATAATATGCTGTACTAAATTACTCTATGCTGCAAATTTTACGCTGTACTACATTACTGTATGCTGCTGTGACGGACACGCCACTTAGGTAATGAAAATTATTATTATTATTAATTAATCTTTCATAACTAATTGCATGTTATAAGAATATTAATTTTATTTTCCCTATTGATATATTAAATTATACTTGTGTTTTACTATAGATATATTATGTGAGTAGACTAGTATCTCTACATATTGTGAGCTATGATGCTTATGTGTAGTATGCTAAACACTTGACATTGCTCTAGTCAATCCACTCATAAAACTATTATACTGTATTTATTATGCTGTGTATGTGTGTATCGGGCTAATAAATACTGTTGCAGGAAACAGCAAGTTGAGACTTTAATATAAGAAAGAACAGAATTGGAAAAAAATAAACTGGAAACAGCATTTGTTCTCTGATTCTATCTTTACAGTGAAAGGACAGAATTAAAAAAAAATAAACTGGAAACAGCATTTGTTCTCTGATTCTATCTTTACAGTGAAAGGACAGAATTGGAAAAAAAATAAACTGGAAACAGCATTTGTTCTCTGATTATGTCTTTACAGTGAAAAAGCAGCGTTTCCTTGTGTTACTGGAATCTCCTGGTTCACTGATATTAGACTGCTACAATCTACCGGAGTCTGCCACAGTGTGTAAGTGTAAGGAATACATTGCATTCCACTGATGTATGGTGCTTAGGTATGCAAACTACATCAAGCAATTTCTGTCACAAAGAAGTTACTGGAAGTTGCTACAATTGTTGTTCTGCTTGAGGTGGCTATTACAGCAGAGCGCCAGATTGGCCTTGAGAGAATAGTAGTGAATCAGTGTTCTACAACAGGAGGAGGTAAACATGTGGAATTGATGTGAACAATAACTTGTGACTTTGTAACAAAAATGCAAAAGACTAGTGAGACAGGGTTTAAATCAGGTCATGTACAAACTATTATTGCTTATCTCTAATAACTCTATTTCTGTTCTCTGATAAGAACTATCCTGTGATTTGTATTGACACTAATCTATTGAATTGTGTGTTAAGATATAGATATGTATAGATATTAAAAATATTCGAACATGGTTTCATGGAAATATTGATGTCAAGTAATTGTTTTTTCATTGTATTTGTTATATGTATAATTGATTGTTGATTTAATAAATTTAATGTTAAATTTAATGACCTTCTTTGATAATCTTATGTTGGAGAAGAAAATGGGTGGATGAGGGCTCGATAAATAAAGATTAAAGATGGATTTTTCATCTCCTTTGGTAATAGTTTTCTACCTACGGAAATATTGTGTGACTATAAATGTCTTTAATGTTGTAGAAAAGAGAAAACGTTTACAGCGCCCTCATATCCGTCAAGTGAGAGAGACAAGTGGAGAATTATTAATAACATAAATTAATATTATCATCACTTGTAATTAGTTATAGATGATTAATTAATTAATTAATAATAATCATAACCATTAACTAAGTGGCCTTAGCGTGACAGTTAGTCTTTCTTTAACACCACTTCTGATTATTTCTTAACTGTAACGTATATGCCAAAACCATATTACGGTGTTCATTAAAATTTCGAAACGTCATTAAATAAGGGAATGTTCCCAAATGCAAGATATATTTATTTTATTAATATAAATTGTAAAAAACAAATTCTTTTAGGCACTAGTATTTTTCATTTCTTATATACTTGTCGAGTTTCACTGAGTATCCACGAAATTGTTGTTTGCACCTGAAAGAGTCCGAAAAATTTATTCATTAGGAAAATAGAGTACGTCCAAACTGGACGTCAGTGGTGAAATGTGTAGTAAATTGGTGACTTATGACTCTAACAAACTATGCTGATGTTTTCCTTATGACTCTAACAAACTATGCTGATGTTTTCCTTATGACTCTAACAAACTATGCTGATGTTTTCCTTATGACTTTAACAAACTATGCTGATGTTTTCCTTATGACTCTAACAAACTATGCTGATGTTTTCCTTATGACTCTAACAAACTATGCTGATGTTTTCCTTATGACTCCAACAAACACCCTTCTGTCAACCTACATCATTACTCTACACGCACACGCACACACACACACACACACACACACACACACACACACACACACACACACACACACACACACACACACACACACACACACACACACACACACACACACTGAGAACAAGTATATAAACTTCCAAAGACTCATCTGTGTCGCTCAAATATTAAAACACTAAAAACCTGATACAGACTAGTGATAATGGCTCTGAAGGAAACAAATGATAGAGAGATTGGAGAGGATGGTTGGATGGATGGAAAGAGAGAGTGGGAATGAGAGAAGGATAGAGTGGTCAAGACAAACAGTCAATAGAATACACAATTAAGAAATGACAATGACGCAGGTAGATAGGATTATGTTGATGGGTGGATAAATGAGAGAGTGAGATAAATAATATATGATTGTGGAGAGGTGGAGAAATAGACAGAGAATTGGTCAGACAGGCGTACACATATAGAGTGAGAGATCCAAAAGCGAACCAGCAAAAGCAGGATAGATAGACACCTAGAGAGAGCGAGGAGAGAGACGGGGAGAAAGAGACGGAAAGACAGCGAGACAGAAAAAGCGAAGTAGCGAGTGAGAGAGATACATGTGGAGAAAGAGAAAAGGGAAAGCACTGGCTGACTGTCAAGCATTTCGAAGGCATTAACACGCCATCCATATTCAATTTTCATTACACTTTGTCAGTATACCATTGTGGAAGTGGGGAGGGGGGAAACAGGACCGACGACTCTTGAGACTTTCCTCCGTGAGTAGCGTCCAGGATCGGACTAAGCTGCACAGCAAACACAGGCGTTGCTGTTATTGATTTTAGCGTTGAAACTCGGAAGCCTTAATTGAATTTGGTCCTGTTGCACTTCATTTTTTTCGTCTTAGTCGCTCGTCGTTTTATTATTTTAACCGGTTCACATACTGCAAGGGGAGAGCACTCGATTTGTCGAGATAACATTCTTTGAATGACGCCCATAAAGTTGTGCCAACCGGAGACTAGAGATGAAACATAAAAGCGACAAAATAAGGAGGTGAAAAAATATCCAAAAGGTGCTGAGCGAGAAATAAACATGCATGCACAACCACACAAAAAAAAAATACAAGAGAAAATAAATAATATAAAGTTATCTAAAATCTGTGAGCTATACTTTTTCCTAAATAATCTGTGGGTATTCAGTATTGGACTTCATTTCTTCAGAAGGTGTCTTTCAACCATATGACGTCATAGATTTTATCTATTAGATTTCCGAGCGGCTCTATTGTGCATGCTGTGTGCGCTTTTGGTGTGTGTCTGTGCTTGTTTGTGTGAGTGCGTGTGTCTCTGTGTGTGTGTGGCAGGCTATTAAAAGGAATCTGGGTGTTCTTGACAACCACTTAATTATTGATATGACCTTTCTCTTCGTGTTCTTTTAAAAATCAACTTCTAACTAATTACTTTTCTTCTGTGTTTATTTTTTCTTCCAGTTCTAATCATGGTTGCTGGTCTTTTGATATTTCCCCTTGGTCTTGGATCTAAGTTCGTCCGCCATTATTGTGGAGACAGTGCTGCCGCCTACAAATCCGGGCACTGCATCATTGGCTGGAGCTACATGCTAGGAATCATGGGAACGGCTTTGTCTTTCTTTTCGCCATTCTTGTCTCAGTTCACAGACTTGAACACTGCGGATATATTTTCATGACGAAACCTTACGCATGGGAAATAACTCGTAATCAGCAAACAAGAATGGCGGGTGGAGCAATACTGTTGTAATGCTTTGTGGAGATCTCTCGTATAATACCTACCGACAACAATCTTACCACTCGCTTTCTTTTTCTTAGAAACAAGATAATGAAGGTCAAGTTTTGAATAGAATGCATTTTGTACGAGGCAAGGTTTGCTCTGGAGTTGATCGGTTGCAGTGGAAGAGGTACATATAGAGGACAGAAATATGTGCTACCTTATGATTTTTTAATTTGAAGGGGAGTTCACACTATTGTTAGTGTGTTCTCGGAACTTAGTTACTACAGTGGATTTGAAACTTGTGTGAAATCAAACAGATCGTCGTGTGACTTCTCTTCTGATAACTATATAAAAATGTCTTAGTCGTTCCAAAGCCTTTTGTGGTTTTCGGGTTATTTCTTTTTGTTTGATCTGCTTCTCGACAATTAGAGTTTTCCATAAAGCGAACAGAAAACACAACAAAACAAATAGTTCATCAGACAGGAAAAATAAATCTAGATCAAGTCAAAAGTTACTTATCTTCAAGCACCATTGCAAAGCAAATAATAGAATGTCTAAATATTTCCAGTGACTCATATCCACGAATTGTGATGTAATGTGTAAGTGACGTCACGTACACTGAAATGCGTAACCAGTAAATAGGAAAATCAACGTCATGGCAACAAAATGCAACATAAAAATTTAAAAAATGGTATTTGCTTTCTTATTTCTGAAGTCAGCAAAATGATGAATATGTAGAACGTCATAATTATAGGGCAGAGCACAACTGGTGTATGGACACAATTATTTTATAATAATTTTCAAATAAATTATACCTAATTGATTTTTTTCAATTTTACATTCAAATAAGTTTCTTTTAATTGAATCTTTGTTTACTTTCTTTCTCCTTATTTCTCTCCCTCTTTCTTACCTCTAGTCTTCCTCCTTCCTATCCGTGTGTCTTTTATTCTCTCCCCCCCACCTCCCCTTTTCTCGAATCTATTGTTCGCATATTCTTTTTCTCTCCATCCACTTTTTCCTTTCTACCTTTCTCTTTATTCTCTTTCTCCATTTCTTTCTTTCATTTCTCTTTCTCTCTTTCTGTCTTTGTCTCTCATATTTCTCATTTTCTGTCTTTCTCTCTTATCTTTCCCCTTTTCTCTGTTTCTTTCCTCGTTTTCCCTTTTTCTCCGTCTTTGTCTCTCTCCTTCTCTCTCTATGTCCCCCTTTTTCTCTTTGTCTGTGTCTTCTCTCTTTCTCACTCTCACAACCATCTCTCCTGTTCCTCTTTTTCACTTTCGACTATCTCCTTTCTATACGTAATACTTTCTCTATACCATCTTTTTTCTATCTCTCATGTCCCTCTTCTTCACTTCCGACTGTCTCTTTTCTATACTTTCTCGCAAAACCATTCTCTTCTTCTCTTTGTCGTAAAGGTAGAAATACTTAATTGAATATCAATTCCAGATAACGCAAACCATTGCCGATGTTGTCTTTTTTTAATTCCACAAATGACATGCTTACGGAATAGTTTATCTGTTGGTCTGTATATCGAGATATTTAATCTGTAATCAATGACATAAAATAAAAATAAAAGTCATGGAGTTTCCTTACCGAATTAAGGGAAGCAACCCGCATAGTTTGCTGCGATTATAAAGCTTTTAAACCAGTTCTTTGAACACCATTAACCCCGGCAAACATTATAATTGCCTTATCGCAGTTCATGAACGAAGGTCTCCCTAACGGGAATTAGGTGCAGCAAAGACGTTTTCTCCATCAGGACTGGAAACCCCAAACGCACCCAGGGGAAATCATACCGCTGATTGTTGAAGATTTAAAAGGGGAGATGACAACTGTATATGAATACTCTTGTAGCCTCTCAACATAGGACATGTTTTCTCTTTTGCACTTCAGATTCTTAACATTTATCTGAGGAACAATGTGTGATTACTATTATTTTCCTCAAGAGTTACAACCCCTGTGTGTACAATGTCTACGTCATGTATTTTTTAAAGTCCTCGTTTTGCCGTTCTTCCACTGTGAAAAAGTAAAATATATAAAAAAAAAATTTACATAGCACTCGAAACATATCTATTTATTGTGGACACAGAGATAATGTATATATTACTTAAATTCATTCGAAATTGCATTTTTAAAACAAAATTAGTCCGAAAGTGTTTTACTCTTTAAATAGAACGATCGATTTTCCTTCTGACAATGAGTAGACGCGCCTTCTTCCTGTAATCATTCCGGGTATTCAGAGAGACAAATGGTTCCATAATGTTTCGGAAAAGCAAGATTCACCATCATTCAAAATCTACTCGGAAATAAGAAAATAAATTAGCCATTCTTTGTATAGCACAATAAGAGATACTTAGGGTTAAATTGTTAGTCTCTGCATAACTCAATAAAAGATATACTTAGGGTGAAATACGAGAATAAATTGTTTAGTCTCTGTATAGCATAATAAGAGATATACTTAGGGTGAAATACGAGAATACATTGTTTAGTCTCGGTATAGCATAATAAGAGATATACTTAGGGTGAAATACGAGAATAAATTGTTTAGTCTCTGTATAGCATAAATTATTTTCAAAGATGTGTACCATTTCATTTTCAGCGATGTGTACCACTTCTTTTTCAGAGATGTGTACCACTTCATTTTCAGAGATGTGTACCACTTCTTTTTCAGAGATATGTACCACTTCATTGTGGAAAGTTGCATACTGTGATGGGAACGGCACCTAGTCAATGAAAATGATTATTATTATTATTTATTTTTTCATAACTAATTACAAGTGATGAAAATCTTAATTTATTTTATTAATGATCCTCCAACAGACACCACTCGTCCCTCACTTGGCGGATATTTTGGCTTTGTAAACGACTTCCCTATTTTACAACATAAAACAACATTTACAGGCACAACATGTTTCCATGAGTGGAAAACTTCTTACTAAGGGAGAAGACAAATCCGACTTCTAATCTATATTTTGAGCCACCCACCCACCCACTTTCTTCTCCAACATAAGATAATCAGTATGAATAAGAGGACAGATTACTTGACATCAATATTCCATGAATTTACATTCAGATAATTTTATGTGTACACAGTCTCTCTCTCTCTCTCCCTCTCTCTCTCTCTCTCTCTCTCTCTCTTACAATTCTACAATGGAGTCAATATAAATTGCAGATTAGTCCTATCAGAGAATAGAAATGGAGTTATTAGGGGGGAGATAATTGAAAGTCCTTTTGACGTGACCTAGATAAGCATTGTTCAACAGTCTTCACTTGCTTTTGCAACAATGTCACAATGTCCCTGTCAACACTGTCTCCCACCACATGCTTGGAAACACTGATGTACTGTTATAACTGTTATATTCTCTGATGAACTTCGGCACTTTCATCACCTATCAGTTTCTTCAAGCAGAGCATGATGATTACAGTAATTCTGGCAACTTCAATGTACTAGAATTCTCCTGATGTATCCAACAAATACATCAAAGTGATTAGTGTACTCCTTACACTTACACACTGCAGTAGATGCTCCCATGCCTTCCTGGTCGTTCAGATTTCTAACCAATCAACATGTGAAGGATAACTGGAAACTTGAGAGCTGAAACCCCAAACTTGAACCTTGGAACTCAAACTCAAACCTTGAAAGTCAAAAGGCCGCTTGCTCACTGTAAAATATAAATAAGAGGTAAACCTAAGTTTCCTGTTCATCATAACTCCATTCTATCTTACATCCAATTCTCATCTTACAATTTCCTGTAATAGTATTTATTAGCATGATGCGCATATGGTAAAATAAATACAGCATATCAAACAATGTCAAGTGTTAGCACATTAAATGTGTGCAGCTTAGTTCAAACATTTGTAGAAATACAATTCAACTGAAAGTGTACATCTCTACACAAGCAAAACATATCAATAGTAAAAATTCATTAAATATTTTGAAGTCCATTATTTCTTAATCAGTCATTTTAACCTACCATCAAGCTAATGATTGCCTTTCAAAGCTGGACTTTCTCCTTTGCCACTCAAATTTAAAGTAATCAAAGAACATAATTTTCTACAAGTGAACTCTTTAATCTCATCCTATTGGCTGGTCTCTTTCACATAAATCATAATCATTGGATAACAGAAAACTATTCACTCAGCTTGCATTACATCAGCAATCTAGAACATTCTTGCCTTGAGCTGTTTACTTCAACTCAGAAACTTTCAAAAATAACACCTTGGGTCTGGTTGCTCTCACAATTAGCAATTTATATAACAATTTAAATTTAAAGATAGGAGTCACACATACTAATTCACTTAGATAGATTTTTCCCTGCACTGTGTGGGATGTGCGATCGTACTCCTGCAACATGTGATATGTGTGATGCTTGAAAGTTGTGTATCACTTCATTTGAGAGCTATGTATTGCTTTATTCTGAGGGTTGAGTAACTCCGGATTGGTGAGAGATGTGTACCATTTATTTTTATATCATTTAAACAGAACTGCAAGCCTCTTTTGAGAGATGTCTACAGATTATTTCAACACCATCTGAACAACACGGCAAGCCTCTTTTGAGAGATGTCTACAGATTATTTCAACACCATCTGAACAACACGGCAAGCCTCTTTCGAGAGATGTCTACAGATTATTTCAACACCTTCTGAACAACACGGCAAGCCTCTTTTGAGAGATGTCTACAAATATTTCAACACCATCTGAACAACACGGCAAGCCTTCACCAATATGACACACTGAAAACGTGAAAGCTAGAGACGTACCGTCAAACAACAACACCACCAACGCTACTATACAACTTTCCAGTCTATCGTCCTCTCATCTGTCTTTCTTCAACTCCAACAGCGGTAGACCTCGTGCCAGGCAGTGAAATCGACTCAGAACAAAAGCTGCTATTGTCCTAAATATCGATCGTTCGATATCACAGTCACGCACTCAGTTTACTGAAATTTACAGTCTTAATATCATACAATCACATGTCAGGATATTGAAACTCACAGCCCTAATATCACACGTGCTCAGGATATTGACATTTGCAACCACAATATCACACAATCACCCGTTCATGATATTTGAATTTACAGTCCTAATACTACTCAGTCACGCGTTCAGGGTATTGGCATTTACAGTCCTAATACTACTCAGTCACGTGTTCAGGGTATTGACATTTACAGTCCTAATATGCACAGTCACGCGTTCAGGGTATTGGCATTTACAGTCCTAATACTACTCAGTCACGTGTTCAGGGTATTGACATTTACACTCCTAATATACACAGTCACGCGCTCATAACATTGGCATTTACAGCCCTAATATACACAGTCACGCGCTCAAGATATTGACAATTATAATTCTAACGCCACATAGGCGCGTTACATTTAACGTTTTTCATATAACAAAATAACGCACTAACCACATCTAGTCATTTAAGAACTCTCAAATCTCAGAGTTAGAAGAAAGGTACCAGTCTTAGGAATGTTGTTCGTACTACTATCTCCAACTGCTTAGAATGTCGCCAGGAGGCGTTGATCATAAATGTACACGTTTTGGTGCTAGTCATAAGCATGCAGGTCACAGCAGAGATCAGACCTGTACGTATTATGCACACTGAGGTTTTTGCCGTAATACTGTTATGTACTTGAATGTACCCGAGTGTTAGCTGTGATCGTGTACCGTCTACCATTTTGGTCTACTTTGTCGCAATATCTATCTTGACTCAGACCCAGTCCTCTTCTAGCAAGAATACAAGGAACACTCAAAATCAATACTACACAATCATAACACGCTAACTTATCATGAGACCATGGAGAGAGACAATAGAAATTAGATAGATAGATAATTTTATGTGTGTGCCAGCGAGCGTGTGTATATGAGTCAGGAAGGAGAGAGAGAACAAACGATACCCCTTGGTTCACACACGAGATGACTAGCGTTTAGACTATGACTAGCGTCTAGAGTCTAGACTATGACTAGATGACTAAACAGTGAGTACTATAAATTGCGAAAGCAAGAAGAGTCTAAAAAGAGATTTCTCTAAAGCCAGTGATCACAGAGTAGGTTTAGATGGTGATATAGTATGCGGTTTCAAACTTTGCTGATATGTGGCATTAATTTTGATTGAATAAGATTGCAGAACGATAAAATATGACTAGAATAGTTAGGGCTAAGAACATAGTGAGGAAGATGTATGCTAAAGCCCTTATAAATTTTCTTTTACTTACAAAGTAATTACATCGAACGTGTAGCGTGTGATTGCACAAAGTTCTTAATTACAAAATGTGATGATGATACGCAAAAAGTACTTAGTTACATAAAAGGTGACGTCATTTGACGAATCTTGCATACTATAAAATGAAACAGATACTAATCTAGAATATCGGATTATAGGTAGGGCGTTACTCTGACCTGATTTTACTAGGATGTAAAAGTTAATTTAGGAAATCTTCCTTCCGCTTAATTCTTTCGCCCGTAGACTCGTTCATTATTTAGATCAATCAAATCGATGAAATAGAGACACATTTGATCCTGTTCCCCATTTTAAGGCTTTTGGTGTGACGACATAAAATGGTGTCCGTCATAATACATTTACCTCAGCATTGCTAACAAATGCTACACCACCATAAAAGTCAACAAACGATGCGCGTGACAAGAGAAAAAAAAATAATGCGATGACGTCATTCACGAAATGGAATTCAATATAATTAAATAGGAGAACGATTTTCACACACAAGTAAGAGCCAAAGGCATTCAAGACTTAAGTCACAATCTGCATTCTTATATTTAGTCATTAAATTGCGTTTGGGGGGTGGGTAGGGTGGGGTGGTGAAATAGCATTGACATACACAACCTTCCGGAGATATTATTTTTGAAGACAAGTCTTAAAAAAAAAAAATTACAGTATTTCAAGTAAGACGACCAACTTACTTAATATATGTCGATCACTTCCGACCTATGTAGATTTCGACTAGATGACCATGAAAACAGAATAGAACAATACTTCGTTTACTATACCTTTTACACTACTTCTACGGATGATGATGATGATGATGATGATGATGATGATGATGATGATGATGATGATGATGATGATGATGATGATGATGTAAGAACAATGCCATGATCATTTACTATCTACAAATTTGATATTTTTATTTCACTTTCAAACATTTTTTTAAACGGCAAAGTAATTATGTATTTTGAAAAGAAAGAAATGCAGTGCGAAAGAAAGAAAGAAAGAAAGAAAGAAAGAAAGAAAGAAAGAAAGAAGGATGGAAGGATGGAAGGATGGAAGGAAGGATTGAAGGAAGGAAGGAAGGAACAAAGGAAGAAAGAAAGAAATTTTAACAGTCATTAAAGTTAAGTATTCTTCGTCAATGCCGTGTTCATTTTTTAATAATTTTACTTTCTGTTTGTCAACTCACACCCCTCACCACCCCACCCACCCCACACACACACACACACACACACTTCATTCAATTCTTAAATCCAAGGGACGCAAGCATGTTTAACAATTCACTTTGGACGAGATATACTGAATTCTTTCCCTTGAATTACATTTGGTCGGAGACGCTCGTTTTATCTTGGAAAATTTCGAGCGTCTAATGTGTGCGAGTGTTTAATTGATTGAGGTAAGGGCGCTGTCTTAGAGATGAGGACATGAGTGGCCAAATGAATAACTTTGAAATAGTATATGGATAGACATTATTTTATTTTCAGATACAATATAGAGCGTGCACATAATTATGAAAGTATTATCTATAGTGCACTTGTGCATGTTACATGATATTTCTGCGTGCGTTTAGCAATGTGAGACAGACTTTATGCCGCTTCCTTTTGACAGCTGGGCGTGGTCTTTTATTTGTGATTGTTTCGGTCATCTGAGTGGTAATAAAAATGACCAGTCTATTGCTTGGGGTATTTTTGATCTCTGGCCCATAGCTTGAATATATTTAGATGTATTGACAATATTTAATGTGATTTTTGTTTATTGTAATGAATGCTACTTGTATATCAGTTCTCACTCTCTATGATCTTTGGCTAGCTTGGGTGAAAATATTAGAAAATAAACATTTTTGCTTTATTAAGCTCATTGTGAATCAGTAGCATTTCATTTAAAGAAATAAAATATGTTTTCGTAATTTGCTGTATTGATGTGACGTGTTAAAAATAAAATCTAATATTCATAAATGTGTTTTTCTGATGTACTTTAGGAATGATGTAATACCACATATATACATGTTATCTCGTGTCTTCTAGAACTCTTCAACTTTGGTTGAGCGTCGTTGTCTGAAAGTGTTGAATAGATGTGAATAATTAACGTGTTGAGTAATTAAAGTTTTGAATAATTAACATGTAGAATAATTAACGTATTGAATAATTAAAGTGTTGAGTAATTAACGTGTAGAATAATTAACGTGTTGAGTAATTAAAGTGTTGAATAATTAACTTGTAGAATAATTAACGTGTTGAATAATTAAAGTGGTGAGTAATTAAAGTGGTGAGTAATTAACGTGTTGAGTAATTAACGTGTTTAATAATTAACTTGTTGAATATTTAACGTGTTGAGTAATTAACGTGTTGAATAATTAACTTGTTGAATAATTAAAGTGTCGAGTAATTAAAGTGTAGAATAATTAACGTGTTGAATAATTAATTAAAGTGTTGAATAATTAACGAGTTGAGTAATTAACGTGTAGAATAATTAACGTGTTGAATAATTAAAGAGTTGAGTAATTAACGTGTAGAATAATTAAAGTGTTGAGTAATTAACGTGTAGAATAATTAACGTGGTGAATAATTAAAGTGCTGAGTAATTCACGTATTGATAATTAACGTGAGCACGTGGCATTGAACTCAACGATCGTCGTGAATGATCACTCGTTCCAATTTCCTGTGTGACGTCATCGACTCAAAGTGTCTTGCAAAGCATCTCTCCATGCTGTGCTTATCTGGTCACTCTTTACTCTGCCCTTCCCTCAATGGAGGTCACCAAGAGAGTGTTGTGCATTTATGTTTAATGTTCTTGCGGCAGGAAGTCTCGTTGCTTCGAGTGCTTACATTAACACAAGGACGAGACTTTCAACGAGATGTTAATGAGAATGTCTGGATGTTTGATTCCAAACGTTCACGTCCATGAAATCAACACTTAGGTCAACAGCACCCTACTGATAGAATCTCACCCTCTTCCAATAAACCTGCAAAAAAACAAATCAGCCTCCTTGACAACCGCGGGAAATAAAACTCTTGCATGTTGGTGTTGACGTATGATGTGAGTATGCATTTATGGGTGTATGGTCAGTGCAACAAGTTACACATTCAACTAAAGTGTTAATTCTCTCATTACTCGATTAATTAATTGAACAATAGTGTTAATTTCATGTATCACGTCTAAGAAATAAAAGCGGTACGGAGTAGCCTTGTGCTTTGATTTAAAACTTCACACCAGGCGGCGCTAAAGATGACGCCTTTGTTTCGTTTCTTATGACCTATAGCTTTAACATTGGAGAGGTGACTCTCCACGCATGACTGAAGGTATGGACCTGAGTCTTGGCTGTCCACTGTTAACTGCAAGATCAATCAACTATTGAGTATGACCATTATCTCTTGTTCTTTCTTTACTACACTCTTCGATGGAGTACTGCCGTTGTCATCTACAAACACTCTGCGATGGAGTGTACACATTGTCTCCTGTAGTATATATCACTCTGCGATGGAGTGTGGACATTGTCTCTTGTTTTACCTATACAGAACTCTGCAATTTAGTATGGCCATTGTCTCCTGTTCTACCTATACAACACTTTGTAATGGAGTATGGCCATTGTCTCCTGTTCTACCTATAAAACACTCTGCGATGGAGTATGGCCATTGTCTCCTGTTCTATAAAACATTTTGCGATGGAGTATGGCCATTGTCTCCTCTTCTATCTATACAACACTCTGTAATGGAGTATGGCCATTGTCTCCTGTTCTACCTATACAACACTTTGTAATGGAGTATGGCCATTGTCTCCTGTTCTACCTATACAACACTCTGTAATGGAGTATGGCCATTGTATATTGTACTATCAATACAACGCTCTGCCATAGAATATGGTCATTGTTTACTTTTCTATCTAGACAACACGATGGAGTAAAACCAGTGTCTCCACTTATACATAAACATTGTGACGATTAGTATTTTCAAATATTATGTAGCTCATTACACCGAGTGCATTATAATGATATTGCAGTGATCTTGCTTGTATTATTATTGCTGTTCAAAGTGAACGTTTGCTTATTGTTTGTACATTCTTTGCTCTATACTTACATGAAACGTTTTCGTTCATTCAATTGCGTCTGTATGCGTAATAGATGACGCATGGTGCAGGCTGATAATTTAAACGTAAGGGAATTACGTCTTTGTGTTAACGTATTTTTTAAATACTAAGTATCCATTTGATAGCTGAGTTATTCTTAAACATTTTATTCCAGTGCTCGTAGTAAGGTGATCGATGTTACATATATATAAACAAAATGAAAATTGCCAGTTCGGCAAAACAATGACAAAACAACACCACAAATAAGTACATCTCAAAAGAAACAGGCACACACCTAACCACACACATATTTTATTGTCCTCTCTCATGAGGTGTGCGTGTGAGGGTGTGCGTGCGTATGTGTGTGTGTTGTTGTGTGTGTTGTTGTGTGTGTGTATGTGTGTGTGTGTGTGTGTGTGTGTGTGAATGAGAGGGAGAGATTGAAAGAGAGATTAGAGTGTTTTAGGAAAGTTCATTTTTATGGGTGACGTGAGTTGGCTCCGCCATACTTTACTGACTATCTTCCTGTTTTTGTTAATTTTTTTGTTGTAATTATTTCTTTTCAAGCTGTTTTTCGTTTTTGTTTGTCAAACGTCGGAAATAGAATTGTAAATGAGGGTTAAGCACGCGTGCGCGTATTTGTATATGTATGTGTGCGTGCGTACGTATTCGTTATTTGTGAACGTGCAAGTGCCTACGTGTATGTGTGTATTCTAAGTGTTGATTCTGACACCGATCTGCTAACTCCTCCATTCCTCTTCCCAGCAAGCGTCTTCACTGTTCAGCATCCCCTTCACAAGCAAAACTCCTCTCTAAAGGCGTGAAGTCGCACACCCCACTTCTGCAATTTATTAGCAACTGGATCACAACGAGAGCACACTGCAATTACTAAAATCATTATTATAATGATGTGTGTGCAATCAGTAGCTTCTACGTGTGTGCCTGAGAGTCAGGATACAATTTCAGATCTAGGATTGCAATTTGGCTGGAGTTTGTTGTAATATTGACATTGTTTATTTAAATGAATCCTGAAAGAAGTGTGAATGGAAAAATATTTAGCTCTACCACCACCTCCCATCTACCCACTCCCCGGCTCGTACCACTAAGGACAACTAAGTACAACTAAGGACATCTAGGACAACTAACACAACTAAGAACAATTAGGGCCAATAAGGACAACTAGGACAACTAAGGACATCTAGGACCACAAAGGACAACTAAGGACCACGAAGGTCAACTGCGGACCACCAGTTTATATGTAATTCAATAGATGAATAGGCCTATAATAAATAACACAAGTTGTTAAATAGTTGCCAGATGACAATGACGTCTAAGGTAATAGTAATAAAAGACATATTTTTCCCACTATTTATCGGTTAAAACATACATTCTAGAGCATTTCCCTAGCATACAGTTGATAAGTTTACAGGCTTTATTACTTTGTACTGCTTTTCTTAAAACTGGGTAAAAGTTAAACATTCGCTTCAATCTTTTCTTTCAGTGATTTTTTTTGTTTAAATAGGCTATAGGAGAATTAGTATCTACAATTTATTTTGCCATAAAGTATGACTTTGTACGACTTTAATGAATAATCCCGTGAAACTCAAAGTGTGTAAAGTGTGTAAAGTGTGTAAACATTACAGCTCTGTGTTCAAATTCCCTAGTTCGATGTTTAAAGCACTTTGCGCAAACTTATATTTATTTTGGATTGTTTTGACACGGACAATCAAAAGTGTAGTGTGTGTGTGTGTGTGTGTGTGTGTGTGTGTGTGTGTGTGTGTGTGTGTGTGTGTGTGTGTGTGTGTGTGTGTGTGTGTGTGTGTGTGTGTTAGAGGGTGTTACTTTTTTTTTTACTATGAAAGTTTTACCTTTCTTAAATCTTCTAGCAAAACAGCGGCCACAAACTGAGAGATTAAATAGGAAGTCTTTGGCAAGCAAAATACTAGGCCATGCATAGTTTGCAATTTCGGGGAAAAAATGTTGAAGCTAACATCAAGATATAAATGAAAGTAAGAACCAGGAAATAAATTAATAAATAAAATACATACGACGAAAGAAAACTACGAAGAAAGAAAAAAGAAAGAAAGGAAGAAAGGAAGGAAGGAAGGAAGGAAGAAAGAAAGAAAGAAAGAAAGAAAGAAAGAAAGAAAGAAAGAAAGAAAGAAAGAAAGAAAGAAAGAAAGAAAGAAAGAAAGAAAAAAAGAAAGAAAGAAAGAAAGAAAGAAAGAAAGAAAGAAAGAAAGAAAGAAAGAAAGAAAGAAAGAAAGAAAGAAAGAAAGAAAGAAAGAAAGAAAGAAAGAAAGAAGTACTTTATTCCTGTGTTTGCCAATGAAGAGAGCATTCTGAGTTCAGTAAATTTGTTATTTTTGCTAAATGCAGCCAGAAAGCCAGGCTCTGGGATATAGATGTCACATCACTTCTCCATCTTCCCACAAAGCAAACGCCCGCAGGCACTAGGAAAGATCGATATAAACTACGGCCGGCCGTGGTGACCACAAAACAAACAGATCATGCCGAACGATGTGAAAACGGAGCAGAATGGCGACAGACAACACGGTTTGAGGACAAATAGCTTCTATAGGGCAACGATCTCTTTAGCCTTGAGATTCCGTATACCGATATTCCCAAATGGCGCACATAATTGGTTGAAAGGAGTTACGTACCTTTGCCCGTCAAGCAGAAACAGTGAGGCATTTAAACTATCCCTAATTTGAACTTTTATTTCTGAATATTCTTGCAATTGTTACAACAAACTGTGCAGAGACGTAAGTTTGTATAATTCATCAGTGAACTGAGTTAGATACATCTAGTTTAGTTAGTCTTTGTCTGTAACAATGAATTTTGCTAAAACATATATTTGCATTTTATTATAAATTCATGTGTTAACTTTTGAATTTGTTGTGAACTATTGTAATTTTATTCTCAACAGAAAATAATTTTAAATTGCAACGTTATAAAGAAATTAACTGTGAGAGTGGGAATAAAGTTACATACTTAACACTTAGTGAAACCGAGCATTGATGCGCAATATGATCCTGTTTTTTTACAGCTTTAGAATTCAGCATCTAGATCCCAGAATCTAGATTCCAACATCCAGATTTTACTACCATTACAGCCGCTGTTGTTACCTAGAAGCACAATGGAAAGCAGCCGGTTGGCAGATTATTCTCTTCAGAAACACTGGGACTTCAGCACTCTGGTGGAGGGGTACCTGAGACCGTGTGTGGACGATACTAGTGATGCAAGCAGTTGTCACTTATAGTCAGGGATATCAAAGGAACCAGGAGGATGTTGAAAAGTGACGAGATAGACAGCAGTTCCTGAGATTCATGCGTATCAGAGCTGGTACTTGTCTGAGCATGCTGAGCAGTGTGGAACTCTGTTGAGAAGTTCTAGTGACTGTCACAGAAAGGGCGCTAAGCAGGGTTGGCTAGGCCCAAGTGACTCTGTGAGCAGTCATGGTAGAGAGTATAAAAATAGGCAGGCTGCCTATCACTCTCATTCTCCAGTGTGAACAATGAACAAACAGTAACCAGTGAGTGTTTCACAAATTTGTGAACCTTAATTGTGAGATTCCTTTGACAATTCATGTGCAATTCATAAACTGTTCCATGGACAGCCCCAGCATTCCAGAATCCTTGCAGCTCATCTCCTTGACATCAGAGATGGAATCACCACACTTGGTGAATTGTATAATGCTCATTAAGTGTCTGTAACTTGTTCCATGATTATTTGTAATTTCTGATTTTTCTTATATTGTTTGTAGTGATGTAATCATTGAATGACTGTTTTGTTTCCTAATAGATTGTAGATTAGCCTATTTCTGTTATTTTGTTCCTGACATCTGCAATCTCAATCTATGTAAATTTATTGCCTTGTGAATATTATAAATCTGAATTTGTTTATTAATTGTTAATTAGTCTTTTAATAAATTTATTGAGGTTCACCTTTCCACTCTCGTTAATTTCATTAGAGAGGTAATGTGCAGGCAAAGTGGGTGGGGGCAGTCGAACAATGTAATAGTTAGTATCAAAGATGGTCACGGAGATTTTTAGGAGTAGGTCCTCGTGCTGGAATTGGAGTTTTTTTTTTTTTTTTTTTTTTTTGGGGGGGGGCGGAAGTAGGAGGACTTAATAATAATACGAGTAGATCGGGTAGTGCCTTTACTTTGGATAGGGGAGGTAATTACAGAGATTACATATCCAGGTCTTGACTTAGTCACTCCAGACCACAAAGACGAAGACCTCACTGAGGATGATTGATTAATCATTCTGGGGAAGAATAATGCTAATCTACATGTAATTTAATATTTAGTAACATAAAACATATTTATTACATAGTGAAAAATTATCTTTTTCACAGTATGCTGGGCACATTCTGAAAAAATTCTGGTATATTGAAGGTACCAGAATTATTGTGACCGTGTTCTGCTTGAAGGACGGACATGGTGAGCAGAACGCTCAAAGACGTTCGAGAGGAAAGTGCGCATCAATGTTCTCCACACTGTGGCGGGAGACACGTGGTGACATGCAGACATTTTGGCATTGTAACATTGTTGCAAGGTCAGTGAAAGACTATTGAAGCAGTGCTTAATCCAGGTCATGTACAAAATTACAATAACTTACCTGTAATAACTCCATTTCTATTCTCTGATAGGATCAACTTGTGATTTGTATTGACTCTATTGTTGAACTGTAATTTTATTTATTTATATAGAGAGATCATGTAAAGTAAAATTATCCAAACATTAGTACATGGAATTTTGATGTCAAGTAATCTATTTCACTGTAATTGTCAAAAACATATTTGATTGTTCATTTAATAAATTTATATTAAATTTATTGACCTTCTTATGCATATTGTTAATATTATGTTGGAGAAGAAAGTGGGTGGATGGGAGCTCGCTAAATATAGATTTAAAGTTGGATTTGTCTTCTCCTTTAGTAAGACGTTTCCACTCACAGAAAGATTATGTGACTGTAAATGTTGTTTTATGTTGTGGAAGAAAGAAAACGTTTACAGCGCAAAAAAAAAATCCGCCTATTGAGACAAGTGGCGTGTGCTGTGAGATAATTAATAAAATACATTAAGATTCTCATCACTTGTAATTAGTTTAGATTAAATAATAATAATAATAATAATCTTCATCTTCATTACTAAGTGGATTGTGCCTGTCACACGCACACAGTACACAACTAGTGGCAAAATAATACATTATTCAAACAACAAATCATGCACACAGTACACAACTAGTGGCAAAATAATATATTATTCAAACAACAAATCATGCACACAGTACACAACTAGTGGCAAAATAATATATTATTCAAACAACAAATCATGCACACAGTACACAACTAGTGGCAAAATAATACATTATTCAACAACAAATCATGCAGACATACGCAGAACATTCTAGTTTCTAATTAAGAGATTATTCAAAGAGCAATTCAATAATTAATAATTTTGCAATCTGCTCAGTTATTTAACTTATGTCACTCTTCCAATGAAATAATCACATTATCCTACTCGGTTCTTTCTAGTTCTTTATAACTGTATGTTGTGTCTTCTCAGCTTGGACTTTTAGCGTTAGCAGAACTGGTAAAAGAAAATCATCCAAAACAGTAATACGGGAGTGTAAGTTATTTTGGGGGAACGCAAATCACCTGATGTACCCCACTTTTGTAAGCTTAGTTTGCCCCTCCTATCGATTCACTGAGTTCGTGGTCCGTTCGTGGCCCGTCCGCATTATCTTTATCCATCGTTGTCTACAGTGGTGGAAACTGTCCTTGGACATGCAATTTGTCCCACTCACAGTCGAAGGATGGCACACTTTTTTCTGAAATGACTGCACACTTTTTCTGAAATGACTGCACACTTTTTCTGAAATGACTGCACACTTTTTCTGAAATGACTGCACACTTTTTCTGAAATGACTGCACACTTTTTCTGAAATGACTGCACACTTTTTCTGAAATGACTGCACACTTTTTCTGAAATGACTGCACACTTTTTCTGAAATGACTGCACACTTTAGCACTACTACGTAGCTCTGTTAATTGCTTTGCGGGTATTGAGACAATTGCGAGGAAATCACAGGTCTGGCACTTTCATGAAGGGACCAGCTGAAGAATTTGCATGTGGTGCTGAAAGTATAGAGTAAAACTACTAGATAAATATTGTAATAAATTTTATAATCTCATTTTATCTGTCTTTCAAATGCACGTCACAACGACATTAATTTAACAAATGTGAATGTTACATATTACAAAATCCTTATGATTAACTTTTAGGTTGGTAATTAATGAAAATAAAAGAGAATTCACTTCCACAAATCACTAGGTCTAAAAATAATTGTTCCCTCTCCCCCCCCCCCCCATTGGCTATCTGGTACAACTGCTCCAATTCGATACAAACATATTTTATTTATGCTTCCGAAAAATTGTTCAGCAAATGTTTTCAATTATGTATCTTGTATCTTGTTTATACCATTACTCAAATACCTAGCTAGGTAATTCTAGTTCTATAGAGTAAATAATGTAACTGATTCTAGCTAACAGCAATTTTACCATCGCCTAGGATTTTGATGTGTTCGGCCCCTTAAATAAATTAAATAGCACCCCCTCACACACACACGCACACACACACACACACACACACACACACACACACACACACACACACACACGCACGCACACACACACACACGCACGCACACACACACACACATACACAATTTGCTCCTTTCTCCCATCCCTCCATATCCTTTTATTGTCAGGAAAGTAAAACTTGGAATCAGCAATTTCATTTCGTACTTAATTAAATAAAATAATTAGAACTTAATTCCTTTCTTTGCGTTTACATTGTGTCACAGTTTGTGATAGTAGAAAGGTGTAAGTTGAATTATGGGTTATTTATGTTTAAGATTATTATTATTATTGCTTTAGATGACGATGTTGTCGTTGTAGTTGTTAGCCAGAAATGTCTGTTACGACTTAACGGGGGCGAAGGTGTTTCACTGCGCAAATACCTGACCTCGAAATACAGACGAAGCGTTCCAGTTCCCAAAGTGGTACGCGCGCATCACGTGACCCTGATTACGTGTTTGACATGGACATTGGCAGTTAGAGCAAGTCCAGGACACGGCAAAGCGGCACTGAGGGACGTGGACGGTCAGAGACGACGCTCAATCACTTAGGGAGCGGATTAACTAATCCGATTAAACATCGAGTAGTCGTAGTGACATGCCACGCCATAGTATGTGAGCGGTAGTGTGTGTGTGTGTGTGTGTGTGTGTGTGTGTGTGTGTGTGTGTGTGTGTGTGTGTGAAGAGATTTCTGGTTTCCCATGTTATATCCCAAAGGAGAATGCCATCTTGCATTACTAGTTCAATTTGAAGCATTTAAAGTCGGTGACGTGAATTCTCGGAGTAAAAAAAAAAAATTAATGTCTATGCCGTGGTCGAGTTTCATGTAACTCGGTCATTAAATAAAATCATCATCAACCATATTTTTTCTAATCAGCGAAATGAAATAAATTGTCAATACATTCTTGTCTATCATTACAATTAGCAATAAGTCTTGGTATGAGCCAATCTTGCCTGCCAGTATAAATTTCAACTAGAGCCAATCTAGTGTGTGTATCGGGATAATAAATACTGTTGCAGGAAACTGTAAGTTGAGACTTGAATATAAGAGAGAATGGATTTAAAGATGAATAAAATGGAAATGTAGCATTTGTTCCCTAATTACATTTTGCAGGGAATAAGGAGACTTGTCTAACCTGAATCTCCCAGTTTACTGATTTATAAACCACTACAACCATGATAGACACGAGAAGTATCTACACCTCAGTGTGAAAGTGTAAGGAATACACTGCACTCTGTTGATGTATGGTGGAAAAATATGCTGACTACATCATGAAATTTCTGGTACAATGAAGTTACTGGAAATTGTTACAATTGTTGTTCTGTTCAAGGGAGCTAATACAGTGGAGTGTCAAATTAGCCATGAGAGAATAGTGGCTAGTAAGTGTTCTACAACTTGTGAGGGTAACATGTGGGACTGAAGTAATAAACTGTACAATAAACTTGTGACTGTTACAAAAAACATGCAAAAATACTATTGCAGCTTCGCTTAAACAAGGTTACTTAGGAACTATTATCGTTTATCTATAATAACTCCATTTCTGTTGTCCGATAAGAACTATTCTGTGATTTGTATTGACACTAATCTGTTGAATTTTATCTTGGGATATATAACATTGGATAGGTATTAAAATTATTCGAACATGATTTCATGGATATGTTGATGTCAGTATGTCAAGTAATCTTTTTATTGTATTTGTTATATGAATGTTCGAATGTTGATTTTTTAAAAAATATTGTTAAATTTATTGACCTTCTTACACATATTGATATAATATTTTGGAGAAGAAAGTGGGTGGATGGGGGCTTGCTATAATATAGATTGAAAGACGGATTTATCTTCTCCTTCAATAAGAAGTTTTCCACCTATGGAAACATTGTATGACGGTAAATGTTTGTCTTTAATGTTGTGGAGAGAGAAAACGTTTATTTCGCCCGCATATCATCGAAGTGAGAGAGACGTGTGGTGTCTTCTGGAGAATTATTAATAACATAATTAAGATTCTCATCACTTGTAATTAGTTACGGGTGATTAATTATTAGTAGTAACCATTTACTAGATGGCATTAGCGTCACAGGGTGATGATTTGAGAATGTACATTTCAAAACTCTAAGATATGATAGCAATAAGATAGCAATATAAGATAAGATAGCAATATTGGAGTGATGACATCAGAATGTACATTTCAAAACTCTAAGCTATGCCAGCATTATTGGAGTGATGACATGAGAATATATAACGAACACACCAAGCCTGCTCAAGTCGGGCCATCCTTTCCCGAATTTTTATTTTTTTTAATCCCATGAGCCTTTCTCTAAGCGTGGATAGTAGATATTTCTGTACAAATATAATTACCTTACAGACAAACGCAAACACCACACAAAAGATATACGCACAGATGTTGTAAATAAATCACGTATGCACAGACCACACTCGTGTGTGTAAAAGTATGTGTTTCTATCTATCTATCTATCTATCTATCTATCTATCTATCTATCTATCTATCTATCTATCTATCTATCTATCTATCTATCTATCTATCTATCTATCTATCTATCTATCTATCTATCTACCTATCTATCTATCTATCTATCTATCTATCTATCTATCTATCTATCTATCTATCTATCTGTCTGTCTGTCTGTCTGTTTATCTGTCTATCTATATGTCTATCTATCTATCTGTTTGTGTGTGTGAACATTTTTGCGCTTAGTTATATATGATAAATAAACATTTTCACATGTTTATAGATTAAAAGGGTTGTAAATAACAAGTACAGTATCAACGCGATTGCACACAGGGTTAACTACAGAACCGGACAAATACTGTGACGTCACACACTAACCTTATAACTGTTATGTGCATTTAAACATTACGTATACCGGACAAATACTGTGACGTCATACACTAACCTTATAACTGTTATGTACATTTAAACATTACGTATACCCACATGTACCTTTACAAGAGTGGCTGTGTATTATAACCATACTAGTGAGAAGAGGGATTTTTATATTTTTAAAATAGTGATAACTACCCAAGGAAAAAAACACGTACGTATTCTTATATATATTTACACATACATAATTACATCACATACATACTTACATCACATACATACTTACATCACATACATACTTACATCACAGACATACTTACATCACAGACATACTTACATCACAGACATACTTACATCACATACATACTTACATCACATACATACTTACATCACATACATACTTACATCACAGACATACTTACATCACATACATACTTACATCACAGACATACTTACATCACATACATACTTACATCACATACATACTTACATCACATACATACTTACATCACATACATGCTTACATCACATACATACTTACATCACAGACATACTTACATCACATACATACTTACATCACAGACATACTTACATCACAGACATTCTTACATCACATACATACTTACATCACAGACATACTTGCATCACAGACATACATACATCACATACATACTTACATCACAGACATACTTACATCACATACATACTTACATCACAGACATACTTACATCACAGACATACTTACATCACAGACATACTTACATCACAGACATACTTACATCACATCACAGACATACTTACATCACAGACATACTTACATCACAGACATACTTACATCACAGACATACTTACATCACATACATACTTACATCACAGACATACTTACATCACAGACATACTTACATCACAGACATACTTACATCACAGACATACTTACATCACATACATACTTACATCACATACATACTTACATCACAGACATACTCTGTTTATACTCACACAAGCACACACAAGCACACACACGCACGCACACACAAGCGGACTGTGCCTACTTTCTGCTCTTCTGTCCCATCCCTTATTTCAGGAAGTTATCTTTCTGACAAGGGGAAATATTCGGTGTCCAGCATGCGTCCTCTCCCTTCCTACACCTTAACCCTCCCTCCTAACGCCTTAGCCCTCCTTCCCCACATCTTAACTCCCCTCCCCATACCTTATCCCTCTCTCCCTCCGTCTTACCTGGTCACCAGTGAGGAGGGAGAGAAACCATATTTTCTTGCATACAGAGAAAGACACCTCAGATTTGAACAACGGGAGCCAGGAACAGCACTGCAACAAAAAGGCTTGAACATTGTTTGCTACAACTGTATCAACCTTTCTTTAACTGACGGCACAATGATGGATTACTCCAGGTTGTTAACGTTGATGGCGTTTCTGGCACAAGGTCAGTGTCAAACTGTTTTAAATGAATTAGTGACTGGTAATTCAATCAAATTCACTATAAATTAATGTCATCTCATGTTTTGAATCTTTGTGGAATATGACTTATTATGTGGCACACGGCATCAAGGTTTTCAAAGTTTATTTTAAAAATATGACCAAAATCAACACAACCGCTGCAAACAATCTCTATCAGAACTGAGAAAACTGTAAAGTACAAATAAATTAATAAAGCTAAAATTAATATGTATATACCTTGAGTAATGCCTACGAGACATATGTTGTTCTAATAGCTCATTGAATGTTGAGGAAGTAGGCAATGTAAAACACACACACACACACACACACACACACACACACACACACACACACACACACACACACACAATCAAGTTATATTTAGCTAATCAGTGACTAATTCAGTCGGGAAAGAAAATTAAGCTTCAGCCGCAGTGTATTTCCCTGAACTCGCTTAGATCTAAAATCTGCATCTTAGACATGTTGAAGGATATATTTTCAAGGCTCCAAACTAGGTCATTTGTTTAAGAATAAATATATTGCGATTAAGAATTTGTCAAACAAATCAACAGTTAAGTGGTAGTGATCTTTGATCAATATTAACATCCGGGTTGAATGATAATACTGAATCACGTTCTCGACACGTTTTGTTTTTTTTTATTTCGCACGATCAAGACTCGCGCCATTTTTTGTGAAATTTATTCAAATGTAAATTATTCTGAAATGCTGAAGATGTAATAGTTTATTTCGATCTTCCTATCAATTTGTCAAAGGTCGAATAAATAATCTATGCAACATTGTTCAGCTCAATAATGAAATTTGATATTTGACATTAGCAGTACATAGTTTTAGCCTGGAACTGAAAGAAAGCAAGAATCAGTGGTCTGTCTAATTGGTAAAGAAAAATTGCATTCATTAATCTGCAAAAAAATTTCCTTATCCTCCACGAATCTGGCGAATCGATAAAAATCAGTTTAATTTACGATTGCGGCTACTTTAGGCCTATTTATGATGCAGCAGTAACATAAAAGTTTTTTTTTTAGAGCTCTGTTGAAATGAAAATATGGCGTCAGTCTGTGTCATTATTGAAAATATGGCGTCAGTCTGTGTCATTATTGAAAATATGACGTCAGTCTGTGTCATTATTGAAAATATGGCGTCAGTCTGCGTCATTATTGTAAATTCAACACATTTTAAGATTTTACACAACGACAAGATAGGCGTACGATTATAGCAATAAAAAAAAAATGTCAAATGATTCTTCTTGTTTAACATGTTAACTTGGCGGGACATAGCACCTTTAACATCAACCAACCAGTCGATAGAATTGTGTATGACACGCCTAGTTGATCCTGTTTCCACGGTGACTTTTTGTATGCTGTTCCGCCTTCTTTGCACAGACCGGTCCTGTTACGTTTGTTATTTTTTTCCTCACAGGTTTTTAGTTTATTCACATTATTTTTCCGAATTGCACCCATTGGGTTCACTTACACGTATTAGATCTGCTTGTACACGATTATTATAAAGATGTTGATGATGACGATGATGATGATAATGATGAAGATGATGATGACGACGATGACAATGATGATACTATAACAGCGACCACCACCACCGCTAATAATGCTGCTTCTACTACCACTACTGCTACTTCTACTGCTAGTATTACTATTACTACTGGTGTTTGTGCCTTTAAATTTTAAATGACCTTAGAAATTTAAAATGCGAATTGACGTAAAGGGACACGCAGTTCTATTGCCTGTGAAGACTGCTTAGAGTTGAAATACAAATTTACTTAAAGGAACACACAGTTCTTTAGCCTGTGAAGACTGCTTAGAGTTGAAATACAAATTTACTTAAAGGAACACATAGTTCTTTACCTGTGAAGACTGCTTAGAGTTGAAATACAAATTGACGTAAAGGGACACGCAGTTCTATTGCCTGTGAAGACTGCTTAGAGTTGAAATACAAATTTACTTAAAGGAACACATAGTTCTTTACCTGTGAAGACTGCTTAGACTTAGAGTTTAAATACATCTGTAGAAGTTCTTTAGATAAAAAGGTAAGGACATATTTTATTGCTCTGGGTGGGGTGGGGTGGGTGGGGTTTTTAAGAACTTCATAAATGAGTCTGACCTCTGCACGGTGACAATTCAGAGAGCTGTTGGAATGGTCCTCATACGAATTTTTAAAAATCGTTGGCCTTAAGTATTAGTTCTTATGACGGACGAAGTAGAAGTGTTTACAGCAAAAGCAAACTGTGACAAGGCAGACATGCAGCATAATACATGGCTCAGATCAGGAAGTGCTTGGGGCTAGAAGCTGAGAATAAAACAACGTGAAGAGAGGTAGAGCTTGATTTTAAAAAGAATAGGCAGCTACTGTAGGGAATGGTGCGTGTCTGTGGAAAGCCGTGCTGGATTATTGTCACGTATAAAAGAGCGAATGAAAAACTGTTTTCCCCTACGTGACTTTCTGCAATACATAAAATGTGATGAATAATTAAATTAGAAGAATTTTGCAATAGTTACAAATAAGGAGCGCACTTCCATCTACTGTTCACAGTTTCATGCCAACGCGTGTAGTTTAATTAATTTAACAATTCTATTCCCAATTTACCGGGCTTTTTTACTAATGCATCAAAGTTGTTGGCAGTTTACCTGGTCATAAAGTATGCTTTAAAAAATGCATATTTTTTGTTTACCTTTTAAAAATGCTTTAGCGTATGTTAAAAATTGTATATTTGCGTTGTCTGTTTGTACTTTTTTGTTGTTCCTCGTTGTCCTGATATCGGGTAAAATGCCAAATCGTCGACCTGAATTTTCGTAGTGCATCGTTCATCTCAGGAATTTCGATTTTTTTTTTGGGAGGGTGCATTTTATTACTGCTTCATGATAACGGATCTGTGTGTTTGTATGTATTTTGTTGCTCTAAACGTTCTGTGCGAGTTGCAAAACATTATATCATTCCCATGTGTGTGTGTGTGTGTGTGTGTGTTAGAGAATAGACAAAGAGAAAGTAAGTGAAAGAGAGAGAGAGGTAAAGATGAGGTAAAGAAGGGGGAGACAGATAGAGAAAGATGAAGTGGGGGGGCTAGAAAAAGAGATATATAAGAAAAAGAAAACAGCATAGAGGTAGAGAGAAAGGAAAAATGAAGGAAAAGTAGAAGAGTAGATTCAGAGAAAGTACAAATATAAAGAAGAAATGGGGAAAAAGAAGAAAATAATATAATGTAAGGAGAGAGACAATTGAAGATATAAAGAGAAAATAAAACAAAAGAAGAAGGAGAGGGAGGAGAAAGTGTGAGAGAAATGAAAGTAAAAAGAGAGAGAAAGGAATGGACAGAAATGAGAGAGTGATAGAGGGAGAAAAAAGATAGGTAAACAGAAAAGAATGTGGAGAGACGAAAGACAGACAGACAGATGAGAGAGAAATTGGGACAGACGACAGAGAGAAGAGAGAGAGGAGGAGAGGTTAGAGGAGAGAGGAGTGAAAACACTGGAGAGAAACGGATGAATGAGGGGAGAGAGGAATCATAATACTACTATTTATAGCGGAAGCAGATGAAGAAAAATCACGTTGGCGCTGAGAGTTTACCCACAGCCCCTCTCTGATTCAGAAAATGCGCCGCAGCTACACGTCATTGTAATCCAGGGGGTCTCGACCATGGATCTTTTTTTAGAGTTTCGGGGAGGGGGGAGGGGGGAGGGGGGAACCACAGACTCAAATTGCATTTTTTTTTTTTGAATGCACGGTCTGTCAAACAATTTTGGGAAGGTGGGAATGACATTTTCACAGATGGTGAAAAGGTCACATGGGGCAAGAAAAGGTTGAGTACCACTGAACGGATAATTATTCCGGCTTAGTAGAGGTGTCTTCTAAATTTTTCTGCGTAGATTAACTACATTACGCATTTCCTAATAATTACTTAGCACACAAAGACGTGAGATATAAAGGGTGTATTGTTATCTTTTCTGACATATCGCTTCCACTTATTTTTCACAACACTACCTTCTCTCTGTGGATCTTTCTAGATCCATGACTGACTTTCGAGATCTATGACTGACTTTCGAGATCCATGACTGATATTCAAGATCCATGACTGACTTTCGAGATCCATGACTGACTTTCGAGATCCATGATCGACTTCGCATATTCAAAAACGACTTTCAGGAAACAAGAATTTTCAAATCATTCTTAAATACATTTCACACAGTTTAAGTTCGAAATATCTACTCATGTGACCAGTGTGTGTCTACAAGTGATATCTTTTGTTATCATATAGATTGTACGATACGCACTTAAAAATATAGAAACTACTAAATAGCACTACTTTAAATATAGAAACTACTAAATAGCACTACTTTAAATATAGAAACTACTAAATAGCACTAATTTAAATATAGAAAATACTAAACAGCACTACTTTAAATATAGAAAATACTAAACAGCACTATGACAACGGTTTCTAGTTGATTGCATTTATTAAATCGAAACAGACCTACTTTACTGAACATTAAAAAGTAAAGTAAGTCTTTTATTTAAAAAACAATTCCAGCAACAACACTATATACGTATAATTTTCAATTTGCTAATTATGCTACTGAATAGTGTGCATTTATCCTGAGATCTAGAAATGTGGCATCAGATCTCAGCATTGATGACGTCAAACACTGGCTGATGTCTAAAAGGTTCCAATTTAAATTTCAGGGAAAAGATTCAGGACCAAAGTGGTATTATTTTTTTTGTCTTCTGCGTTGCAGCGCCATTTGTACAACTTAAAGTTGATGATAGTATGATGAATATGCTGTACCATTTGTACAACTTAAAGTTGATGATAGTATGATGAATATGCTGTACCATTTGTACAACTTAAAGTTGATGATAGTATGATGAATATGCTGTACCATTTGTACAACTTAAAGTTGATGATAGTATGATGAATATGCTGTACCATTTGTACAACTTAAAGTTGATGATAGTATGATGAATATGCTGTACCATTTGTACAACTTAAAGTTGATGATAGTATGATGAATATGCTGTACCATTTGTACAACTTAAAGTTGATGTTAGTATGATGAATATGCTGCACGAAACGCTGCACACTGGTTCCGTGACTCCAACACCATCTAGTTAATGGTTACGACTATTATTAATGAAATAATATTCCATAACTAATTACAAGTCATGAGAATCTTAATTTATGATATTAATAATTCTCCAGCAGACACCTCTCGTCTCTCTCACTTGGTGGATATGTAGGCGCTGTAAACGTTTTCTCTCTTCCACAACATTAAAGTCAAACATTTACCGTCACATAATATTTCTATAGGTGGAAAACTTTAAGGAGAAGACAAATCCGTCTTCAGTCTATATTTAGCAAGCCCCCATCTACCCATTTTCTTCTCCAACAAAAAATTATCAGTATGTGTAAGAAGGTCAATAAATTTAACAATACATTTATTAAATCAACAATCAAATATACATATAATAAATAAAATGAAGAAAGATTACTTGACATCAATATTTCCACGAAACCATTTTTGAATATTTTTAATATCTAAAAAGAATACAGTCTTACATCTTAAAATCAATTCAATAGATTAGTGTCAATACAAATCACGGGATAGTTCTTATAACAGAACAAAATGGAGTTATTAGAGATAAGTGATAATAGTTTCTATGTAATCTGGTCTAGGTGCTGTCTCAATAGTCTTTCACATGCTTTTGTAACAAAATCACAAATTTTTCTTCACATCAATTCCACATGTTTTTCTCATCACATTTTAGAACACTCATTTGCTGATGTTCTCTCTCTTGGCTAATCTGCTGCTCTGCCACAATAGCTTGCTCAAACAGAACAACAATTGTAGCAATGTCCGGTAACTTCCTTGTACCAGGAATTGCTCGATGTAGTCAGCATACCTTACCACCATACATCAATAGAGTGCAGTATATTCCTTACATTTACACAATGCAGCAGACACCTCTCGCATTTACTAAGGACCTACCAAACAGGGACCATGGGACATCATGAAAGATTCAACGGAGTCCCTTTCAAAAAATCGTGTTTAAGGAAAATTTATAGTGAAAATAGTATTTCCTTCACAGCCCCTTCCCCTTTGCAGTTTACCGCTTGTATCAGTAATCAATAACTCAATGAGTCCCTCTCACTTGGAAATTAAAGAATAAAAAAAAAGATACCACCGTTTTAAATTTATAAATGTGAAATATATTAAAAACAACAACAAAGCAAAGAGAAAACAAGAAAGCAAAGAGACAACAACAAAGTAACAAGACAACATCAACAACGAGACAACAAAGTAATGAGACAACAACAAAGTAACGAGACAACAACAAAGCAAAGAGACAACAACAAAGTAATGAGACAACAACAAAGTAACAAGACAACATCAACGATACAACAAAGCAAAGAGACAACAACAAAGCAAAGAGACAACAACAAAGTAATGAGACAACAACAAAGTAACTAGATAACAACAAAGTAACAAGACAACAACAAAGCAAAGAGACAACAGCAAAGCAAAGAGACAACAAAGTAACGAGATAACAACAAAGTAACAAGACAACAACAAAGCAAAGAGACAACAGCAAAGCAAAGAGACAACAACAAAGCAAAGAGACAACAAAGCAAAGAGACAACAACAAAGCAAAGAGACAACAACAAAGTAACGATTCAACAACAAAGTAACGAGATAACAACAAAGTAACAAGACAACAACAAAGCAAAGAGACAACAACAAAGCAAAGAGACAATAGCAAAGTAACGAAACAACAACAAATGGGCAACGGTAACGCTGAAGATGGTAACACCGCGAAAATTCCAGCATTCCATCTCTGCTGTCTTTCACTGACGTGCTTTTTGCTTTTTTAAGCCCCAGTTACCGCCCTCTAGCTCCCTGTCACGCTCGTCTCGGGCAAGGGAGATTAACAATTGGAACTCTTTTATCTCTAGATCCTAATCACCGCAGTAGCTGGAAGAAAAGAAATTCTAACAGAACGGAAAACAGTGCCGATTTGTTTAAGGGCAGGGTGACATTGTTTAGGTTGGAATTTGCTCAACGTCGATTGAAAGATTTCAGAGGATTTCTGGACTTTACTCGCCAGTTTCAAGGATTAGTGTGAATGGCGATCAAACATTTGTGTCTGACTTTTTATTTTTACCAAAAGGAGGAGAAGGAATCAAGAAAAATAGGCGTGGCTGAGATTAGATGGGACAGGGTAAGATGCAGTGGTTGGGTCAATGGTATACAGTATGCGAGTAAGGCATATAGGTTATTCATTAATATAACACTTACTCAGTTCATACTTTTTTTGTTTGTTTGTTTCATTGTGCTCAGTTGATGAATTATAACTATAATTAACTGTATAAATAATTGAGAAAAAGCCTGTGGTCTGAAGTAAAAGTCAACATTTAAAAGAAATCTTTCATAATTACTTTTGATATTTGTTTTTTATCCTAGATATAAAACTAGTAATTAGCATTTAGATGTGCAACGAGTAATGAACGTTTTTGATGTCAATCGAGTAGACATAAAGCGAGTAATTACACTTTTTGATGTAAAACGTGTTCTTGGTATACTTTATGTGTAAAAAGCAATGAACATTTGTAATATATAATTAGTCTCTTTGATCTAAAAGAAGTGAATTAGTATCTTTGGAGTAAAACTTGTGCTACTTGCCTTTATAACGATTCAGTATTTTCCTTGTTGTACTCGTGACATTTAAATCCTGTAAATGTGGTTACATTATTTCCTTGTTGTACTCGTGACATTTAAATCCTGTAAATGTGGTTACATTATTTCCTTGTTGTACTCGTGACATTTAAATCCTGTAAATGTGGTTACATTATTTTCTTGTATGACTCCCATTTATCCATTTACCCAATTACCTACTTACCCCAATTACCCAATTACCTACTTACCCCAATTACCCAATTACCCAGTTAACGTTTACGACCTCAAGTCAGTAACTCCATTGTCAATTTGTCATACAACTCCTTTATTCATCCTTTGTTTTCTAGCGCGTTCACGAGCCATTGCGCACATTGCAATACCTGAAAACGAGTATAGACTGTTGACTGAGAAAACACCACTTGTCCCAAACGCCACGGCAAAGGAAAAGAAGACACTGTCCTCTGTTTGAGTGACATATTTGGCTGGCGGATGACAAAAAGAAAAAGAAAAAGGACAAGAAGTTTGCTGTTTTCAAGCAAATTTCTCTCTTTCTCCATACGCCAAATTGCCGCTATAGAAATTGTATAAAAGTTATCTTCCATCACTGAATGCCTGTATATTTATTGCAAGATTCAGAGATCGAGTATTAATGTCAGTTTGTGATTATGCGTTATTAGGGTACACAACTCTCAATCATTCGAGTTTTAATGTTAGCGTTGTGACGGATGAGTTTAGGGTAGGCAACTCTCTAGTGCTGTGACTGAAGCATTATTAGGGTAGGCAACTCTCTAGTGCTGTGACTGAAGCATTATCAGAGTAGGCAACTCTCTAGTGCTATGACTGAAGCATTATTAGGGTAGGCAACTCTCTAGTGCTGTGACTGAAGCATTATTAATAAGGTAGGCAACTCTCTAGTGCTGTGACTGAAGCATTATTAGGGTGGGCAACTCTCTAGTGCTATGACTGAAGCATTATTAGGGTAGGTAACTCTCTAGTGCTGTGTTGTACAATGTATTTCTAACATTGAGTTTATAAGCAATTATGTGCTGTACAATGTATTTTCTTATTAGAAATTCACGAGTTGTCAGGGTTCCGGAACTATTTGGTTTTTTTTACAGCTTTTGAAGCCGATTAAACCCCAACAAAGTTCTCGCGGAACCAAAGGTTCCGTGAAGCACAGGTTGAAAACCCCTGGGGTAGACAACTCTCCAGCATTTGACTGATGCGTTATCAGGGTACTGCAACTCTGGATCAAGTTTTCAAAATTTGAGTTTAAAATTCATTCAGACGAGAAAATTTTCTCTAAAGGAATGCAGAGTGCCGTGTTGTAGGTGTCCATCATAACGTTCGACCTAGTGACCTAATTATTAGCGATCATAGTGTCATGCTAATAACAATATTATGGGTGTGTTGCCAAGGAGATTAATTTGAAGTTTAAACATGCTTAGAAAGGTAAGGTGTATGCATTTATTACTCAAAGCATGGTATTGTGGTACGTAATGCAATACACAGTGGGGTCATAGTTCATACCAATATTTGATTTATAAGTGATGAAAGTTTTGTTCAACTAATGGTAACTAAAACAACATTTAACCTACGAACACATAACAATGCTGCTTAGACACTCTGAAGTTAGTTTTATGGCATTCTAGTATTATATATTACAATATGCTCTAACAGCTTGCCTCTGGAGTATTTACTTATTGCGGTGTTATTTAAAGTCTCTTAAGCTATCTTTGGCACATTTGGTCAATACAATATTGCATAAGCACTCTTGAGTAATCTTGGAAACATTTGATCATTTCAATATTGTCTAAGCATTCTTGAGTGGCTTTTCTTTTAGCAGTCTTATGCATTAAGATGTTAATTAAAAACCCATAAATTAAACTGTGTGTACTATCGCACTGCAGTATTACGTGAACAATGCAAAAGCACGCCGGTAATGCAGTTTTTAACGTCATTATATGACGTCATTAACTCTTTATAAAGCGTATGTCATAAGTATTTATACTTGTCGTCATGATGCAATTCCGTGTTCTTCCAGATAGAGGTAAGACTATAATGACATGCAGTATGTCAACATTTACAGAGAAGCTGATTAGTTATCAATTCAGTAGTGATTACGAAAACATTGAAAATTTCTGACCAGCTACAAATAAATGTTAAAACCAACTTTGTTGTACTCTACGGGGTACCGTCCGGTAGCCCAGAAAATAGTCCAATACTAACACTTTCCCGAAATGACTGACAGATAACTTTTTAAAAAGATAATTACCAATCTTCCCCTTTTTCAAGCAATATGCACAACAAAATCAGTAATAAAATTCAAAATGAAAAATGAACGCTTGACTGTGTTTTGTCTCAAGTCGGACATGTTGTCGGTCAAGCGTGCAACATGACCCAGGCTGCAGCGTGTGTGGTTGCCATGGAAAAGGCCATGGGTCGGGTTCTAGAGAGTGCGTCTGGGGTCACCAAACAGGAGACTCTACAACGACTTTGCTTGTGAGTACACTAGTGCTTGTAAGACATACATGAGGAGAGAAACTGTGTACACATGAAATCCGTGTGTGTGTGTGTGTGAGAGAGAGAGGGAGAGAGAGAGAGAGAGAGAGAGGGAGAGAGAGAGAGAGGGGAGACATTAATGAGATAGAAAAAGATAGTAAAAGAGTGGTTTATCTATATATCATGAAATGAAATGCTTTCGAAGGATGCTTGGCATTTCGTATAGAGATGGCGTCACGAATGACGAAGTGAGAAACAGAATTAGGCAAGCCATTGGGACTTATGAAAAGTAATTGGCCATTGTGAAAAAACGCAAAATGAAATGGTCTGGGCATGTCACATGATCAACAGGGCTTGCCAAGACAATCATGCCAAGGTACTGTGCAAGGAGGGCGAAGGAGAGGAAGACAGAGGAAAAGATAGGAGGATAACATCTCATAGTGGACAGGACGGAAGCTCAGCGATACAGTAAGAGTATCAGAGAACAGAATGGAATGGAGGAAGCTGGTTGTCGGGTCATCAGTGGTGCCCCAACGGTCAGCAAGACCTAGGGATCTATCTATCTATCTATCTATCTATCTATCTATCTATCTATCTATCTATCTATCTATCTATCTATCTATCTATCTATCTATCTATCTCCAGCATTCAGTCTATTTATTTATCATATACAATCAAAACAAAAACTGAGAATGAAAACTTTATTCAGAGTAAGAAATTAGAACTAGGACTAGATCTAAAGTTGACAATCTACATGGGTCAAACTTGACTGATAAAAAATTAGTTATCACTCTCTCCAAAATACACAATTCTTCTTGTCGTTTGACACCGCTTAAAATGTTTTCTGTTTCACTGTTTTTAAGAACTTTCTGGATGTTTTATGTTGTAATGCTTTGGAGTGGGTTTAAAGAAACTTGTAAAAGATCTATGCGTGCGAAATAAAGGAATAGAGATATCTGAGGGAAAGAGAGACAGAAAAACAAAGAGAGAGGGAGAGAAGTAAGCATGAAGAAATAAGTTTGCATTTTGCATTAGATCTTTATAAATTTCTTTTCCTGATAAAGGGATGTAATCAAGGGCAATAATCTCACTCAATGCTACCTCGAGGCGACAGGAGGATGTGACCCGAACACCGGTGAGTCTCCGACATCAGCAATGCAGAACTGGGAACGCGTCATGCAAGACCTGTACCAAATGTGTGACGGAGGTACACGTTATCTGTTTGTTAGTGTGTATGTATGTATGTCTTTTGAAGTCCCTGTATGATCGTATATAGTTAGCAATAAATCTTAGAACATTAATCACATCCTAGTTGTAAGAAATCACAAGACAATTCATTTACATTTTCCTGTATTAAATTGATTTTTTTTTATGGAAGGGAAACAACTCTTTCAAATGTCTTGTGATTCTAGTTACTGGAGTAGTGTCCCTTGTATTACAATCTTCTGTACTTTCTCAACAAAATTCTTTTATAAATAATATAGAGAACCACATTCTTTCATATCAACCCATTATTTGAGTAAACAACCTTAAGCAATATTATACATTATAATAACAACAAAAACTAGAATTATTGGCAATTTCCATCAGTTATGAAATTCATTTACACATTAATAAATGCTCATTAGATGTACTTCGAAAAAATAAATGTGGATGGGTGTGTGTTTGGTGGGTGAGTGTAAGCTTGATAAACTTTCATAAGTATATATTTAAGTGTATGTATATTTTGGAGAAGACAAATGAAAGGGAGAAATGATAGTAGTTGTGGTGGTGATAGCAGTGTAGTAGAAGTAGTACACTGTTCTGATATACACGTGTTCACTTTTCAGCTTGTCCCAACTTTCTGGAGAGAACAGTAAACATCACGCAGTGTACAAGTCTAATCCGATTCGACGAACTCTATGACAACTCATACCTATCCTTTTGCAAGTAGGCCCACATTAAGGATATGTCCTTCTCTCTCCCTCCCTCTCTCCATCCATCCATCCATCCATCTATCGGTCTGTCTGACTATCTATCTATCTATCTATCTACCTATCTACCTATCTACCTACCTATCTATCTATCTATCTATCTATCTACCTATCTATCTATCTATCTATCTATCTATCTATCTATCTATCTATCTATCTATCTATCTATCTATCTATCTATCTGTCTGTCTGTCTGTCTGTTCACACGACAGTTTATGTATGTATTTCTATGTCTGCGCACATGATAAACTCATCCATCTTTCTGTTACACGCTAAATTTTGATTAAGAAAAGAAATCCAGCCTCACCACAAAATGGCTTTGTACCATACATCTAATACGAATACTTAATTACCATATTGAAAACTGATTACCATTATAAATACTTAATTACCATACTGAATACCTGATTACCATCATAAATACTTAATTACCATAGTGAGTGCTGATTACCGTTATAAATACTTAATTACCATATATTAAATGCATAAATTACAATTGACAATTCATGATTAATTTTGAATTGTTTGAGTGCTATACTAACTGTCTGGTTACTTTGGAAATCAGTTCCCTGAATGCCAGTCTGAAGTGCTCCCAAGAAGTGTCTGGGGAATGCAAGCTATTTTCACAGCTCTTCTATGATCTCCTGCCAAATGGAATTGACCAAACTGCGAACACAATATGCTCTTCTGGTGAGTATTTTGGCATTAGTATTATACCTTTTGTATTTTAAATTTGATCTGTTCTAATCTATTCACTCATCCCATAATTGTGTAGTACCAGTACCCCTTTAGTTAGTATTAGTTATAAGCGTCATTTCTGACTACGCCCACCACTCTGAAGAACGTCATCTTTAACACCAACCAATGAAATACGCATTCTCCGAGAGATGGTGTTTTAACGCGATCATTTCTTTAAAACGATAAACCTCGTGTCAGCTCGTCTAAGGCCAGAACAATATCAAGGACAATTGATATCAACAGCGACACCGCAAAAATTACATGATGAAGCTACATACAACTACATGTTGAAGAATTAACACAGAGATGCATGGAGAAAATAACAATTTATTTTTGTAATAGGAAATAAGAATATTTTTTTCATCCAATGTGCGTGACCTAAATCAATGAAGTATTGCACAGGATGCTAGTTTTACTTTGTTTCTGGCCTAAGAAGTGAATGTAGTCCATCACATCTAATTGACATATTTCTCTGATTTTCTAATTAACCTACACCACTAAGTTGCATTTGTCGGGACAGAATCTTTACATGAGTCTGTTTGTCGGCGCAGAATCTTTAACATAAGTCTGTTTGTACTTTGTCTTTAAAAATGCTACCGATTGTAGGCCGATATTTGTCGGCGTTTCACTTTTTACACAACACTTTCTGTCTACTTTCTCTGCCAAAAATTATTTTCTTATTTGATGCGTCACTAGTGCTTGAATCATATTTTCATTTAGGAGCCATGATACAATCTAATACTTCAGAAAATATAAAAAATAAGATTTTAAAGCAACTCTTAACTTACTATCTTCATATTCCAAGATTTCAGAAGGTATTGAGACTTCGACTGACTAGACTCTACAAATAAATATATTATCTAGAACCATATACCTCAGAAAATAAAGATGGATCATTTAAGCTAATCGCGGATCATGGTCACCTCAGAAGATCGTCTTTAACTTGTGACTCCATTGTCACCAGCAGGTTGATGCCATTCCAGAGTCACCAGCAGATTGATGCCATTGCAGAATCGAAGACCAATGTAATATGCGTAGATTGTTCTCCACGGATGAGGGTTGTTTTGAATGACAGAGTTTTCACACAATCAAGATTGTTTTTAATGACAGAGCTCTCACACAATCAAGATTGTTCTGAACGACACAATTCTCACACAATCAAGATTGTTTTTAATGACAGAGCTCTCACATAATCAAGATTGTTCTGAACGACAGGATTCTCACACAATCAAGATTGCTTTCAAACAATCATTTTTTGAAGAGTAAGTGCATTGATTTTATTCCCTCTTAGTATGTCTAGCAGTCGCTTACGTACACGCCAATAGTATTTTTACATCTTGAAACGAAAGATATAGTAATACAAGTGTGTTTGTTGGTCACATAAAACGCTCGCTTATATTCAGAATTCGTTTAATCGACTCATGTCACAATAATAACTACCCTATCGCGAAGGTTGCAATGAAACAAAACATGAATATACAAGAGACTCACGTTCTCTTGTTATTGGTTCTGATTTTCAAAGCATACTCATATGGTTAAGTCGCTTAAATGTTTCTTTTTTTCTGGGTAACTTTCCAGCTTGGTCTTAAGAGTAATCCTTTGATCTTAGAAGCTACTGTTCACTTAAAAACAGTCAGAACATTCCAGTCTTTCATTCTTTACAGGGTGCGACAACTTTGATGGGGCGCTGCGGATTTTGGAGTCGTGCAAGACATATGTTTCCAACCTTCCCGAGGATTTGGATGCCGCTTGCAGGTGCGTGTAAACGTGTGTGCAAGACGTCATCTGCAATAGATCTACTTGCCGTAATGTGTGCTTGATTTACCTCTTGAACAGATCCACCGGCCATAGTACGCCCTAATTATTCAAATCGTCTGGGCCAGTTACAAATATCTGATTTGATATGCAAAGCCTTTGAATCACAATACCTTACGCAGTATCTTGCGGACGGTTTAAAATCGCCCTGCTTTTGGCTGTACTGCATATAATGGGGAGCACGCACAATACCAAAAGTGCTTATACACAATCTCGGGTTTTTGAACAGTACTATTAGAGAGCTACATGTTTGCGAAATTTTTTACATTGTTGGGTAGATGTAAATGTGTATGTGTGTGTGTGTGTGTCTATGAGTCTTTACGTGCATGTAAAATGGGCATCAGTGTGTGTGCGTAGTGTAGTGTGCGCATGTGAGTGCGGACGAGCGATAGTGTGTGAGAGCGTGCTGTCAGGCGTGAGTGTTTGAGTGCTCAGCGATCGGGCGAGTCTGTGAGTGCATGCAGTCGGGCAAGAGTGTGAGTAAGGACGGGAGTATGTGCGGGAACTGGTATGTGTGTGTGTGTGTGTGTGTGAATGCCTGCGGACGGGAGTGCCTGGGAGTGTGTTTGGGTTAGTGTTTCTGTCTTTCTTTTAAGCTGTCCAGGCTCACTCACATCAGGACTTCGAATATCCTTCGAATATTTGTCGACGCCCGACTTTTCAAATTAATGACGTCATCACTTTATGTAAATATACATGACCTAATTGATGTCTTTCTCGCGCTCTCTAATTTGCATACAGAAACAAATGTTACTAATTTAAAACGAAGAACATCGTTTACTTTTTAATAGTTACTAAATGATAATCTTACATAATCGACAGGAAATAACTGCCAAATGTTTCGGTGAACACAAGAGTAAGGTTACTCTTAGAAGAAAGATATGTTCTGGTAGTTTAAAAAAAAATCAATATGTTGTCTTGTTGACTTTGGCAGTGAGCGAGGGAACTGACTGATATTTCTATTTATTTTGGTTTTGTTTGAATGTTTGTGGCATCACAAACGTCTTGTAGATGTAGTACCCGATCATAATCATAAAAAACAGCCGCCATATAAACTAAACAAATGGAAAATAAATATTTTTAAAAACAGAAACAAACGCACAAGCTGATAAACAAAATGCAAGAAAAATAAATGTAAAAACTTAACAAATAATTAAAATCAATGACACCAAACAAGAGCAAACAAAAAACAGATAGACAGTTTGGCGGTGTAAATTTGCCTATCCCTATTTCTAGTCTTAATTGTTATATAAATTGTTATATTGTCGAAAAAGTGACCCAACCTTGGGCACTCCTAACGATGTTATTTTTGTAAGTGTAATAGTTGGAGTAAACAACTCGACTTGAGATTATGCTACAAATTGCTGATGCGCTGCAAATCAGTTCCAACCGGATGAGTAGTTTGTATTATCCATGGTTAAGACTTATGGGAACGAGACCAGCAAATGTGCTGAGATCAAAAGTTTACCTGCTGTAGAGAATTCTATTGTCTAATAATTTTGGTGTAGCAAAAAGCCCAGTCATGAAAGGCAACCATTAGCTTAAAAGTGAGTTAACTGTCTGATTGAGAGAGAATGGACTTAGATATAGTTTGTGCATTGTTTGCTTTTAATATATTATATTTGCATTTTACATAGAGATGTATTATGTGAGTAGACTATTATTTCTACAAATTGTGTACTCTGATGCTTTTATGTAGTTTGCTAAACACTTTGCATTTTTTCTAGTGAACCCGATCATAAAACCTTTATGCTGTATTTCTTATGCTGTGTGCATGTATCGGGCTAATAAGTACTGTTGCAGGAAAACTGTAAGTTGAGACTTGAATGTAAGGAAGAATGGAGTTAAAAGTGCATAAACTAAAATCTTAGTGTTTGTTCCCTGATTATTTTTACAGGGTAAAAGCAGCCTTTCCTTGTTTTATCAGAATCTCCTGGTTTACTGATTATAAACCACTATGACGGTGCTTGACGTGAGAAGTATCTATTGCAGTGTGTAAAGTGTAAGGGATACACTGAACTCTGTTGGTGGTAAAGTATGCTGACTACATCTAGCAATTCCTGGTACAAGGAAGTTACTGGAAATTGATACAATTGTTGTTCTGCTTGAGGGAGCTATTACGGAAAAGCACCCAATTAGCCCCAAGAGAATAGCTGCAAATCAGTGTTCTACAATGTGAGAAAGGAAACACTTGGAATTTACAGTAATAATGTAAACAACAAACTTGTGATATTGTTATGAAAAGAGCATGAAAGACCATTGTGGTTTCATCTATAAAAGGTTATGTAGAAGCTATTGTCACATCTCTAATAACTCCATTTCTGTTCTCTGATAAGAAGTATTATCCTGTGACTTGTTTTAACACTAATCTATTGAATTGTATTTTAGGATGTAAGACTGTTTAGATATTAAAATTATTCTAACATGGTTTCATGGAAATATTGATGTCAATTAATCTATTTCATTTTACTTGTTATATGTATATTTGATTGATGACTTAATAAATTTATTGCTGAATTTATTGACCTTCTTACTCATATTGATAATCCTATGTTGGGAAAGAAAGTGGGTGGGTGGGGGCTTGCTAAATATAAATTAAAGACAGATTTGTCTTTTCCTTTAGTAAGACGTTTTCTACCTTTGGAAATATTGTGTGACAGTAAATGTTTGTCTTTAATGTTGTGGAAGAGAGAAAACGTTTATAGCACCGCATATCTGCCAAGTGAGAGAGACGAGTGGTGTATGCTGGAGAATTATTAATAACGTGAATTATAGTTCTCATCCTTTGTACTTAGTTATGGATGATTAATTAATTAATAATAATAATAACCATTAACTAGGTGGCATAGGCGTTATGAAAGATAGATAGATAGATAGATAGATAGATAGATAGATAGATAGATAGACAGACAGACAGACAGATAGATAGACAGATAGATAGATAGATAGATAGATAGATAGATAGATAGATAGATAGATAGATAGATAGATAGATAGAAACAAACAACTCACACTTAAAAATTGCATTAGCACTGTTCTGCTCTTTGCGCACCATTCATTCTGGACTTTAAAAAAAAAAATGGATGTTTCCTTTCCACTTGCAATAGTCGTGCCAACAAGGCGACCATTGTGGACATTCCGGTGAAGTGTATGTGTACCCATCAAACGTTAAATCAAAACGGGTGGGTAGGGTAGATAACAATGCATTGTACAATTTTCTTAAAACCAATTGTGTGCAAATTCTCGCCTAGTCTGTTGCGCATATGGAAGTCAAAGAATACTTCCCTCAGTGACTGTTGATTTTTTTATTTAAGAAATTAACTCCCTTTGGACGACAAAAAAATGTGACATCCAAACGTTTTGATCACTTGCACTTTTCGCGCGCGTTAGGATTATTTTTTTTAAAAGTAGGATTGATACGCATCTCGTAGTTCATATATCGTCCATTCTGTTGTGTTTTCTTCCGTCTACAACTCTAGATGACACTGATGTCCTTCATCAAGCTGTAACAGTCAGTTACTAGATTTCAAATGTAACCTTTGAGCATTATTTAGTTTGTTCTTTTGATCTCTGTTCATACGTTTAACGCCCAGTTCACAACAATTATGCCCGGCTAAATCACTCGTTTGAGATATTTATGGGATGGTGATTGACAAATTAACAATACTATGAATGATAAACATTCGGACGACCTTGTATAAGCTCCCATTATAAACAATTAACAGTACAAAAGCAGTACACGCATAACAAAACGAAGTTACCTAACAATTAACAATACACGCATAACAAGACAAAGTTACCAATAACAATTAACAGTACAAAGACAACACACACAAGACAAAGTTACCACTAACAATTAACAGTACAAAGACAATACACACAAGACAAAGTTACCACTAACAATTAACAGTACAAAGACAATACACACAAGACAAAGTTACCAATAACAATTAACAGTACAAAGACAACACACACAAGACAAAGTTACCAATAACAATTAACAGTACAAAGACAACACACACAAGACAAAGTTACCAATAACAATTAACAGTACAAAGACAATACACACAAGACAAAGATACCAATAACAATTAACAGTACAAAGACAATACACACAAGACAAAGTTACCACTAACAATTAACAGTACAAAGACAATACACACAAGGTATTGTCCACATTTGGTGTGCTTCGTCATTTAAATTGTCGTAAATAATTGTCGTCCACTTTCTTGTTGTTTTTTCAAACTTTATTTTCAACGTACACGCATAACTAAAACTTAAATATTTTGTCTGTAGAGAGTGTGTGTGCACTGACAGTTGTTTTACCGGCGGTGCATTTCAGAAGTTCAGATACGCACTGACTCTGTCCAATTGCCACTCTATTGACTACTAATTGGCAAAATGGCATTTGTTTGATTTCTGTTAATAACAGTTCCAAATTCTCTTCATAACATTTTACAAATCTGTAACCTAGAGTTCACTTGGTACTAAAAAAAATGTTTGATATATATATTATGACTGGGTGGGCGAGTGTACTAATGTGAGAGTAATCGTTTTAATTTCCGAAATGACACTTTATTACGTTTGATTACTATCTAGATGACGTCACTCGTATACTTCTAAGTGCGAATACATAGAGTTTTAAAAACTGCAGGCTGATTAGAAGGAGAAAACGTGTTTGTCTGTGCATATGTGCCTGTGTATGTGCGATGTGTCGTATGTGTGTATGTATGTGTCGTATATGTGTGTAGCCAGATAGGATGGATGGATGGACGGGCATAGATAGATAGATAGATGGATGGATGGACAGACATATATAGATGGATGGACAGAGGGATAGATAGATAGATAGATAGATAGATAGATAGATAGATAGATAGATAGATAGATAGTAATGCATGTTGTATGATGGGGAATTGTCCCATATATTTTATATAAATTTTCACTGTCGCATTTAAATTGAACGTTATTGCAATTTGAATGACGTGTGCATATTGCGTCAGTGAGGTCCTGAACGAATGAGTGTGCAAGCGGGTAGATTTACTGACCGGTGTTTGATGTTTGCGGCAGATAGATGATCGAGTGTTTGTTGTTTAAGTTGCGTGATCAATGACCCATACTCTGCAATAGAACTTGTAGATATCTTAGTAATTAGTTATGATACATTTGATATAATTCATTATTACAAAGTCACCCCAGGGTATAGCGGCGACAATGCATCATTTGAAAGAACGCATCATATTTAATGTTGGCCTAAGTTGAAAAATGTAGTTAGAGGGAGCCAGCCTTACATATCACCGGCCAGTGGAAGCTAAAGTGGGGGACCACTGTAGAATCATAGACAATTTTGCACTGACTCACTGCCACTAGACCATGACAAATAGTAGATTACATGACACCGAACCCTGATAATGATAGGGTATAAGAGAATTTTAATGACAACCACATACAGAAAAGAATAAATACACACAAACAGCCTAAAATCTCTACTTCCAGTTGTGGCCATTTCATGAACAGGGGAATGTCCATTATGTAAGTCACATATGAAAGGAATAGAGAGTCAAAACAATTTGACTAAGATAAAAGAAAGACACGGCAATTAATCTTTCTTGTTTTCTCATGGGCCAAGTATCTGACGTTTACAACATGCTACCTCATGATAACATAAATAATTACAATACTAAAAACGTTTTTGTGATGCACAGAAGACAAACAATCTGACACACGTGCAGTTTCGTGCAAACTCTGTAGTTTATTTGAAAAATTGGTTACTATGACTGAGATAGAAAAAACGTACATAGCATTAAATAGAAGTTATAGAGAGCTACGGACCAGAGTTAGTCACATTTTTTAGCTGAGCAAAAATATAAAACAGACCAAATTGCAGAGATTGCAGAACGATATGATAACAGCACACCCAGTACAAAAACATGCAAACCCAAATAAACACCACTCTGGGGGCAAGAAAGAGCAACAGCATGATGGGTGTGAAAGTAAGAATGTAAGGAATAAAGACCATGATCATTGTGAAAGGGATAAAGACAATGCCCTGATTGACAGAAGACAGTATGGAGATGAAAGCAAAATGCTGCAAGCGAGCAGAAACCAGATGCAACAGTGCAGCCCGTTATTTGCAAGAAAACAGGACAGAGTGCGTGGTTGCAGAAGTAGACAAATTAATCAGCTCTGTATGGTCGGTTAAACCAAGGAAGATGGGAAATTGAATAATAATATAGCCAGAGGTTCAGCAAACAATAAAGAAATTGACTTCTTTACACAGGAGGGTGGGAGGCAGTTTCCCCGTATTGTTACATGCCAGTCTTGTAAGCAAAGTGCATGCACAGGAAAAAGAGTTACAGTAAAATATGACAAAGTCTAAAGATACTTTACCAGTAACTAAGTTACACAATCAAACTCAGTATGTGACCAGCACTTTATAAGCTGCGATTTTAACAGAGTCCAGTCACAAGGGAATTCTGGGGAGTAAATACATTCTACCCAGGTCTAGCCCCGGAACCCATGTCACTGACACTACAGCCCATGTCCGTAAGTGAAACAGGGACTGGCGGTAAGGCACACGAGGGCCAGCCATTAGTAAACATAACTTGTATAATGACTTCACCTAACAGGTTCGGAGACCTCCTGAAGACAGATTATACACTGACCTATATCCATACATTTGCTGAAATGAGGCACATGATAGAGAGCGCATGGAGCCATATAGCGTAACATTATAGGCAAGGAATTTAAGGGAAGCAACTAACGAAGTTCACTTCACAAAACAAGTTGTTATGCCAAAATCACAAAAGGAAAGAGGTTATTGTTTAGGTACATGTTTTTGTTTTGAAATGTACTTGCAGGAGTGAGAAATAAAACTATTGAGAGGATCAAAGAAGAATAATTTGGGGGCTAGGGATGTTTAGAGTATTGTGTGTCCACGTCTGGCATCAAGATCTACACAGAGATGTATATCAGAAGATGAGGCACCATTGAATAATAAGGTCAAAGGGAGACAAGAGACGTATTTTAATCAGAAAACCAACCACAGGCAGACTGCAGCAGATGACAGACAAATAGGAAGGAAGAACAGTAACACATTTTGACCTAGCGACTATTGTACACACCGAAACGACAAATAGTGACAATAACGCAAAGACTAATGACGCGTTAGCTTTCAGGAATGACCTAGCGACTATTGTACACACAGAAACGACAAATAGTGACGATGATGCAAAGACTAATGACGTGTTAGCTTTCAGGAATGACCTAGCGACTATTGTACACACCAAACGACAAATAGTGACAATGATGCAAAGACTAATGACGTGTTAGCTTTCAGGAATGACACGATAGTGGACAAACACCCAAGAATAGATTACAATCTTCCACTGAGGTCACATGACATGATTAGATCAGAGACAGAATCTGACATCAATTTCCTGTATGATGCACAGACTAAATATAAATCAGAGATTAGATCAGAGACAATTTTATATCAATTTCCTGTATAATGCATAGACTAAATATAAAGGTGACATTAAAAATAGAGATTCAGAGGTGAAACACATACACCTGGGTACGAATATAATAAACTTTGATGTGAGTTCGCATACTGATCCCACACTGAGGGGTGGAGGAGAAAAGTACATCTACTACTCACTGGATCTCATTACATTAGATTGTAGTTTACTCAAGTGTAACGACAATCCGCTGCACTCAGCAAACTTTGAAAGAAGAAATGAGGAAATTCATTTTTTTCTGGAAAGGCACAAGTGAACTAAGTGAACAGTTGGCGCTAAGCAGTCTACATTACTCAACGACCTGTTCATTTCTTCAAAGAATGGCCACGTCCCCAGCTCGCCAGGTCTGTTTCACATGGAAAAAATAATTAAACTGACATATTTATGATTTTTAAAATAGCATCTGCCATGTGAAGTCCAAGAGAGCAAAATAAATCATTTCTATAATACGTCGATATCATGAATATTATTTTTCAATATCTGACTATAACAAATATTCCATCTACTTCCGTATCTTGAAGCAAAGGGGAGTAAGTCTAATGCTTTGTACGTGTTTTGATGATGTGATCACTCGCATAGTTACGTACGACGTTTTGCTGTCATCTTTGTCTGTACGTTTGGTGTTTTTTTCTGAAAGTTGTGTAGGTGTACAAAGTTTCGCAGACTGTGATTATTATTCAATTGATTACAATGTATAATGTGAAGATTGGTGTTAATGACTGTGAAAGCTGTAGCAGGAGCAGGAAAGAAAAATGACGACTGCATTTGGGTCTGAGGTGGATTAAATGGATTACTACATGAGACAGATGTGAGTTTTGGGCGACAGTGTACAGTGAATAAGAATCGCGTTTAAACAAATAGGTCAATTTGCCTTAGCTATTTTTATCTGTTGGTGCTACAGTTGGTTTGCTTCGTCGACATATTTGTCAGCAAAGAAAATGCAGCAGATGGAATTTATACCTTAAAATAATACAGTGACAAAATAAACAGGAGAAAGACTATAGAACGTCTCACTCAAAGTAGGTTAGATAGACAAAGGCACCAACAATAATACGTTACTGGTTACGAAACATCAATCAGGTGTGTTTTCATTGGCAACGCACGTCACCGACACATGAAAAATCTGCAACTTTACCTGCAGTTAGAAAGCTCTTGGTGTTGACCAAAAGAAGTTATTCCGTTGCAAAAGAATTCTCTGGGAGATTATGAAAAGGTGTATGCACCGCTTAAGTCAGTAGACGTGTTTTCATCAAATGTTTAACTGTAAAATGTTTTAAGGTAACATTGAATTGATGCTTAGTACACATATTTGAACCAAACTTTAAATTAGAACTTCGAATGATATGTCAGATTGTTTAGTTTTGTAGTACATTGTTGGACACATTGGCACATATAATGATGACACATTGGCACAAAATGATGACAAAATGTGAAGAGGGCACTTATCATGCTTTCGAGACTCACTGTCATTACAGTCCTTACGTCACTTTTGTTTTAAAACATAAATATGTGCCAAGTACAGGCATCCACAAATAAAAGAAAGCGCTTTATAGCGTGTATGTATTAATAGGTTCGTTTATTCATATTTAAACAATTCAGTTATTTTCAAGCAATATTACACTACTTAAAAAAATATCTCATGAAAGTCTTCAAACGCTGTCTATTCAAACTGGTTTCTATTTAAACGCAGTATATCCAGACTGGTGTCTAAGTTGTGAGGTAGTGATAGTTTCCTCGTGAATGAAGACACTTTTTTTTAAGATCCTTTTTCCGAAGAAAGCGGTATACTTTTATTTTTAAATTACTGCAGTAAATTGAACAAAATTTCGAAGTCACCAAAAACCAGTAACTGGAGTGCAAAATGGACAAAGAAAGTATCGTGTACCTTAAAATAAATTTCTGGGTGACCTAGTTCTCCTGCACCGATCGAAGATCGGCTTTTAGTTAGAATAATTAACTTAGATTAGAAGATGTTGACAATGTTAAGATGTCAGAAGCACTTTCAAGATTTCGTGGACTTTCAAATTCGACTCAGTCATTTGGGGTGTGCGCGGGGTTTAAGTTTATGTGAGCGCGACCGTATGTATGTATGCGCGTGCGTATGTGAGTGCGTGCGTTGCATGTGTGAGAAGCAAAGTGTTCTTGTATCAGCACTGACTTGTTGTCAAGGTATCGCGCACCCTTGAGTGAAGACTCTGGCATTTTAAGTAAGTAGAGGAGACTCGGTGGCTCCAAACATCCCACTAAACGATTGTCTTGGAATTTGGATAACGAACGGCGAGATTGGAAACAGAGGTGTCTGTGGGCTTTTCTTTCTTCTTCCTGAAATACGTTTCTTGTTTTAAAGTCTAAAAGACTTAGAGTACTTAAGATCCCAGACTACTCGCATTGCTGGTCATGGCGGAACCACAGACCTGTGATGCCATCACTGTCGCAAAGAAACAATGTCAGTAGTGTTTTATGCGCATCTCTGTTGCTCTTAGTCTATTTTCATGCTGGCGTTTGGTAGTGTTGATGGTGTGTTAAGTAGTACTGCAAAGTCAGCATTCCCCAGTACAAGAGTGAGTGAAATCAGTAATACATTCAATAGCTTTCTAATCACATTTTTTTCCCGTTGAGGGCAGATACTTACTGAAGGTCCTCAAATAACCGCTAGCGGAATCAATATGTGCAACTTAGTACAACAGACCACAACAGACCACAACGGACCACAACAGACCACAACAGACCAAAACGGACCACAACGGACCACAACAGACCACAACAGACCAAAACGGACCACAACAGACCACAATGGACCACAAAAGAGACCACATTGTACCACAACAGACAGATCCACTCACCGACATATTAGTAATTAACAAATACCTCTTATAAGAATGATTCGAAACATTGTTGTTTAAAATAGATCATTCCACTCTTCAAGTTCCCAGTCCAATAATTCTTGAAAGGAATGGTTCATTAACGAATATAAGCGCAAATAATCAAACATCAAATCAGTGACTTGTCGTGGAAATATGTGGGGGGGGGGTTTGTGAGAGAGGGGTGGAGAAGGGTTAAAAAGACAACCCCTACGTGATTACTCAGTCAAGGTCATGAATGAGAAAAGAAAGAAATCTTTTCTCCTCAGTTTTCTCATACTTAATTGACATTCTTTCACGTCACAAAGGTGTGATTCAGGCTTTGCTTTCTTGCTTTGCGATCCGCAAGCCTCTTGGTAAACTGTTTAATGGAATAGGAGGAAACTATTCAGGGTAAGATACCCAACTCCACCCACCGTTTAACTGATAAATTAAATGTGCAGAAAAAAACGTATTTAAATACATATATTACTGTGAAGATTGAAATGTAAATTGTGCTATCCCCAGAGTAGTATGACGATCTCCCCCGTTAACCCCGCAGTTCCTCAAGATCAATTCTGCGCCTACGTAATTGTGGGGTAGATTTCTAGTTCTACAGTTAGAAACCTGAAGTATTTTTTAAGTAAAAACGATTAATATAAATAATAAAATACTGATTGTGCTGTATTTTAATTAACTTGTTTAACATGCATATCATATTGTAAGGGTTTATCTGGTTGCGGCCAGATATGTCAGCAACCCGAAAGAACACTAATTCTCCATCATGGCCTGCAGCGCTTACCGGCAGTTCCGGACGTGTCTCCGTGTGAGTGATGTCCCTTTGACGTGTCCGATGTTTGGCGCCCTAATGGACGTGTTATACCCACAGCACATCTTCGGACTGTACGAACAGCAATGTAACATCACAGAAGATGAAACAACACCGGGTACGTTACTCTTAATATTAGGTGAAACGGAAATTGACCGAGATTGGGTTGGGTTTTTTTTGGTTTTTTTTGCGTTTTGAGACAAACAATACGTGCTGTTATACAGGGGTTTGGTGGTAGTTTTCCAGTCTGTATATTGCCTTTTAGTTATCGACTGGCGTAATGTGATCTGCAAGTAATTTAGGTGAAGTATGCCTGAATACATATTATTTTAGGATTTTCATTTCATGAAACTTTTTCTTTCTTTCTTTCTTTCTTTCTTTCTTTCTTTCTTTCTTTCTTTCTTTCTTTCTTTCTTTCTTTCTTTCTTTCTTTCTTTCTTTCTTTCTTTCTTTCTTTCTTTCTTCTCTTATAGTTATTTTTTTCTTTGACTTTCCTATATATTTTATCTTTTATTCTTACATCTTTCTCTTCCTTTCCTTCCTTCATTCATATTTCACCATTTCTCTTTCTAAACTCTTCCCTATTTTATCCTACATTTTTCATACTTCTTTTTTAATTAATTCATTTTTTTCCATTCTATTTCGATACATTATTAGGGTCGTCAAAGATATGCGTCCCTTTCTTTTTTAGTTTGCTACTTTGCTCGCTTGTTAATTAAAGAAGAAACTGCCAGTCGCGAGGCCGACATTGTATAATAAGAAATATTAAACGTAATCGGTTATAAATCAAACACGCTCGTCGCTATCTGTCTCGCACACTTGTACATACACATATGTGTAGGACACGGTACAGGTGGGCGTCACCTAAAACATAGATAGGAAAAAAATACTTTGTTTTGCCTCGTCCAAAGATTGTTTTGAAACTCTGTGATAGGCATTTATTGTCTTATTGTCGCAAATGCGATTTGATTTTTTTTAAAGTTTTAATTAAGATCATTATTTATAAAACTCATTTGCACATCACGAGGAAATAGGATTTTACTGTTTTACTTCTACTATTCAAGGACTGCGATTAAAAATTTGCTCCTCGAAGTACAACGGGGGAAAAAAGAGAAGAAAAGAAAAGTAATTTATTTATAAACGGAACCGATCCGCGATTCAATGTTAAGCAAATTTGCGTGCGTTCTGTGTTATCAGACCTCAAGAACCGTTTTGAAATAGTATTATTTTGTTTTTGTTTTTGTTTTTGTTGCTTTAGAGGTGGGAAGGATGAAAGATGTTCACTTAATAGAAGTGAAGTTTCCTCCTCTTTGCCTGTAATATTTATTCAGACAGGATGATAAATGGCTAGCCGAAACTTCTTTAAGTTTCAAATTTGTGAAATTTGTATGCGCAGATCTCCGGCCAATTGAAAAAAAAAATTCAAGGGTGTGAGAAAAATAACGATTAACCGCTGACAATTCAAATTGAATTAGTTTTTAAATTTATTTATTTATGGAAAAGTGGGTTGGGACTGGCTTCGGCGTTTTTAAATTTATTTATTTATGGAAGAGTGGGTTGGGACTGGCTTCGGCTTTATCTACTGCAAATTTGCTGAGTTCGCAAAGTTTCTTCTGATTAAAAACAATGCAAATTTATGAGATCAGTAAAAGCAGCGCTAATTCAATTACGCGCGTGCACGAACGCACACGCTCACACACACACACACACACACACACACACACACACACACACACACACACACACACACACACACACACACACACACACAGTATGATAACTGGGATGATTTAGACTTAGCTTAAATATACTTAGACTTAACAAACCAATCCACGTATAGATAGCAATGCAGATAATGGATTATGTTTATTATTAGATTTAACATACCAATCCACCTATAACTAGCATGCAGGTATTGGATTATGTTTATTATTAAACTTAACATACCAAACCATTTATAACATTGCAGGAAATGGATTATGTTTATTATTAGACTTGACATACCAAACCACTTATGTACAGCATTGCTTATTATTAGGTCTTGACGGTCTGGTGTTAATTGTGATTAATAGTCAGCTCATCACGACCTCCACAAAGTATTCCGCCACACTTATAATACGTGCACTAAGTGTAACACGCGTGTAATACATGTATGATGTTTATAATAAGTGCAATACGTGTGTAATGTGCATACAAAGTGTATAATTATTGTAATTTGTGTACAAAGTACCTGTAATAAGTTCGTAATAAATGTGCAATATGTGTAATAAAATTGTAATTATTGTGAAAAGTGCTTCATCAGTGTATACAACGGGTCGTAAGTGTGCAAAGTGTTGTAAGGGTATACAAATTGCCATAAGTGTATACAATGTGTCATAAGTGTACACAACTAGTCGTAAGTGTATACAACGTGTCATAAGTGTATACAATGTGTCGTAAGTGTATAGAACCTGTCGTAAGTGTATACAACTTGTCGTAAGTGTATACACTGTACCATACATGTAACACATAGTGGGATGAATGTTTCCATTATCACACGTGCTTTATGGATTTGAACAGATGGTTGTGGTGAACGAGGGGTGGCCAAGATAGACCATTGTCTTCGAATCTTCGCGATTGCATGGCCGTCAGGCACCGACTCCAAACTAGTGACGCAACAGCACTGCAGGTACAAAATCATATGCAAGAGGACGAATTGTTTGAGCATCTGTAGGATGTGCGTATGCATGAGTGATTGTGTGTGTGCATGTGTGATTGTGTGTGTGTGATTGTGTGTATGTTTGATTGTGTGTGTATACAATACAACTTGTTTAAAATGAAATTTTCAATATAAAATTTAAACAGAATTCTTTCTTTCTTTCTTTCTTTCTTTCTTTCTTTCTTTCTTTCTTTCTTTCTTTCTTTTCTTATAAGGAGGAGTGAATTTTGCCGTAAAACGCATCTCGTGTTCGCTTCCAAATTTGTCTGACACTTTAATTTGCCCCCTGCCTCCCCTTCCTATTCTTGCGCTTTGAGTAACCCCTAGATTTTAATGAAGCATAAATTTAGGGAGACGTGTTCTTAACTTACAGGCCGACAGCTAGGAAGCTACTTCTGCTTGGCAGTTAGAAATTACGTCACACTCTCGTGCTTTCAAACTATTACTTATTAACAGTCAAACGTAAGTCATCCATAGAGACAATGACGACTCACGTGACCAGCTGACACAACGGTGTTCCAAGGTTCGTTTCCAGTGCTTTTAACTCGAAAGGCATTCATTTACTTTATTTGCAAGACAGATTTTGCGGACACGTCACCGGGCCGACAAACGACTCCAACGTAAGTGATCGTGTTCTAAAGCATGCCTAACTGGGACCTTTACTAATTGGTTTGCTTCACATAAGTGTCCCAAGAATGCAAATGGAAAGAAATGAGTTCGGTGGGCAAAATTATTGGCAAAAATACGCTCTCGTCTCTGACTCTGTGCTCAAGACGGCAAAGAAAATAGCAGACGGCAAAGGAATGCTAATGCTAGCTCCGTATAGCGATTTTTTAGTGGGAGCATACATAAAGTAAGTCGTACGTAAATTTACGTCTGTTCTAGAGAAAGAGGGGAGACGATCCGAAACTTCATACGATTTATATGGAGCACGTAGGATGGGGGGAGGGGTGAGAGTAAAAAAATATTATGCCGCAACGCTAAGAAGGAAATAGAGCTAGTTCACAAAGATTTATTATCAGTCGTATATAAATTAATTAGATTTTGTTTAGCCCTTGTTTATTCTGTATATTAAGAAATTGAAATGACTAGACACATTCTGAAAAAATTCACTTTAGCATCTTTAAATACCTTTGTGAGGCATATGATGAAGCAATAAGGCCTCGTTCCGATGGAAAAGTTTTTCCGAAGACATTAATTGTAGTTTCAGTGCGTCTTTTCGTATGTGTGTGTGTGTGTGTGTGTGTGCGCGCGCGCGTATGTGTGTGTATGTTTGTGTGTGCGTCCGTACGCGCGCGTTCACGTATGAGTCTGCCCGACAAAGGAAGAATTTGTTCTCTCTACTGTAATGGCAGTGAGTAATCCGGTGATCTATGGATTATTCATCTTAGGCAGTGGTTCTTGACCATTTTTCACTCACAGACCCCTTAGAAAAATTGTTACATGGACCCCTTTGAAAATCTCGTGAAAGCTATGGACCCTCTCCCTAGAAAGATGCACAAAAGCAGAATATAAAAATATAGCGAATATTTGACTTTCACGGATCACCTGAAGCCCATCAATGGACCCGTTGGGGTCCATGGACTCCAGTTTAAGAACCCCTGATCTAAAGGGTGGATGAGAGTGTCGTACAAAGCTCAAGCCAGTACGAAGCCACGCCTGACTTTAATGTGTACAAGACCGGGATATCCAGTACGAAGTCAAACCTGACTTTCAATGTGTACAAGGTCGGGATATCCAGTACGAAGTCAAACCTGACTTTCAATGTGTACAAGGTCGGGATATCCAGTACGAAGTCATACCTGACTTTCAATGTGTACAAGGTCGGGAATATCCAGTACGAAGTCAAGCCTGACTTTTTGAATGTGTACAAGGCCGGGATATCCAGTACGAAGTCAAGCCTGACTTTCAATGTGTACAAGGCCGGTATATTCATTCCTTGCTTCATATTGTCCGTCCTGATGGTACTTGTTGCTGAGAGCTTGTTTCTTTGTTTTTGCCTCGGGTTGTTTCCATTGGGGTTATTTTTTTTCTCTAAAGTGCTGTTGGAAGTAGCACGTAAACTGCAAAGGGGTAGATGGAAAAAAACACAGTAGCACTGTTGGTAGTTTCAATGTTGATTTTTTAGCCTTGTATATTGTTACTATCCTAGCCTGTCTTTGACAGTTTCTGTCGCTGATGATTTGTGTTGTTGTTGTTGTTGTTGTTGCCCCTTCCTGATAGGTGGAGGTGGTCTGCGTGTTTTCTGCGTCTTGGAATTTTGTTTAGGTTGAGACTCAGATTGGAGAAAGAGGGATAAAAGGGGGTTTCATGTTAAACAAATCAGACATGAAATTGTCGTCTCCTGATAACCAGCTCTCTACTCATATTTCCGTTAGTGTCTTTTTCTTCAATTTCGTTTTTCTCTCTTGTTTTTCCTCTTTTTTTTTTTGTTGTTGTTGTTGATGACTTAATCTAATTTCTGGATCAGTCTTGTTGATAGAGAAAAGAAAATCATTGCAGTCACTGTTGCAGTCATGGTGCTTTTCGTTTTTAGTTTTGTTGGTGATTGTGTTTGTGTCCCGGCTTACAATGTTTGTCATCACTTGAGCTTTAGCTGTCGAGGTGTTGACTGATAGTGTTTGTGATGACCGTCAGAGGATATGAGCTGGTCTATGGCGACAGCATTAACTTCTGCATGAATTTTCCATTCAGTATTTCGGCTGATTTCTTTGTTGACTGTTGGGGCTTTATTTTTATAAGTCTCCATATTTGTCGATTGTACTATTTCTTCTGTTTGTCGGTGGTGACGTCTGATCAGTTCTGTCAAAAATCAGGTATAAAGGCCTGCTTCATATGTATTTCCTTGCTACATTTGTTAGAACATTGTCAATTTTAATTTTTCTGGCTGTTAATTTCAGAGAGAGTGACCGTTGCTCAAGTTTGATGGGTTTTTGTTTTACCAGAATGTAGCAATCCTTTCTGGGATTGGTCAAAATGTCTTCAATTCTCTCAATCTCTCAGTGTCAGTCTGTCTGTCTCTGTGCGTAATCAGGGGCAATGACCTTATAACATTAACCTGATAGCTTTACTTGTGTAGCATCAAGCAGTGATTTTAAATATTAATCTAATAACTATAACGAGCAATGGTCTTAAGCATTACTCTACTAGTTTTCCTCTTATCATTACGAGTAGTAAGCCTTACCACGAGTAGTGACCTTAAGTATTAATTGAATAGTTTTACTCGTATCATTATGAGTAGTAAGCTTTACCACGAATAGTGACCTTAAGTATTAATTGAATAGTTTTACTCGTATCATTATGAGTAGTAAGCTTTACCACGAGTAGTGACCTTAAGTATTAATTGAATAGTTTTACTCGTATCATTATGAGTAGTAAGCTTTACCACGAGTAGTGACCTTAAGAATTAATTGAGCAGCCTTACTCACACAAGTGATAAGTCCTGTTATTCGTTTTTTAAATAAAAAAAAACAACTTCAATATCCATTATTTCGCTACGGGTTATTGACATAATTTTCTCCATCCAGTGTGAAAGCAGTTCTCTTGTTCTGGTGATTATAATTACTTTATTATTCTTTACTTTAACAATTCAGTAAACAGTGTACGTAATAGACATAAATTTGGGCTTTTTTGGATCCTCTATCAATATCTGGTCTTTAAAATGGTTGCATGATTAAAATTATATCTCTGGATCCTATTTATTTTAGGTGCTAAATTAATTGCATATAAAACTGTTCTTGTCTCTTTTCTGGTATGCACTGTTTACGGCAGATCCTTTTGATCTCGAAAGACAATGTTGACTTTTAGTATTCTATTCGTGGTTGATCACGTCCAGGACAGACATACATCCGGATTTTCTTACGTAAATGGTTATATTACGGGTCATTAGTTCATTCGTTTGTGTTTTCTAAAGATCTTTCACGTTCATTGCCCTCAGTTCGACAAGAAAGTTTATTCTGGTGGATCAGATTACAGTTAAGAAAGTAAATTTTAGAACAGAAATATTTTGCTTAAAATTACTTTGAAAGGATGCTGAAGCATCTTGAATTAGAAAACGAATTTCATGTGCGCAATCTGTTTGATCTAAAGATGCAAATATATATATTTCCCTTAACTTTTGCCAAGAACGCGAATGCAAAGAGAATTTGAAAAATAATAATAACAAATAATAATGGTAATATGACCAATCTATTCAAAACAATAAAAATGGGGTTCACCATATGTTTTAGCAAAATGTTGTTTTACATATCTCCAAACATCGGTACTGATCTCAATTCAAAACGTGTTTCATATTCAAGTCTATTTCTGGAAACGGTTGCTGAATAGGTTCAACGATTTAAAAGAGTTGTCTCCTTGACTTACTTCAAGATCCTCTCCCGTTTCTGTTGTGCATTCGCGCAGTCATTCCTGCAGATTCAGGATTACCCAGAAGTTGTAGATCGGGAGCGCAAGAACTCCTGAAATACGCATGACGTAACAAACTTGTGCAATGGGCTGGAATGGTGTTTTGAAACATGTTTGTTTTTCATCTCTCAGCGACTTCAAAAGTGCCATGCGGTGTTTGGAAAAGTCGAGCTTTAACGAATGCCCTAGTCTCCAGCAGTATTTTAGTGAACAGACTGAAAGCAGACAGAAGTACAAGGCCGTTCTGGAGCACGAGTGTTCGAATTTGTCCGAGGTTGTGGAGAGCGGGACTTCGGCTGAAGAAAGTTTGTAGAATGTTATGTTCTTCAAGTCGCTCTCCGCCCTTTGCTGCTTGTCTCTCTAACACTTCTATCTGACCCTTTCTGACTCTTATGGAAAATTTATGTTGCTTTCACTTTCTTGGAATTCTGTCTTTTTGAAGAATTAGTCCGATACTTCCTGACCTTGTGTGTCCCTGTCTTTCTTCCATCGAAGATTTCTCTTTTCTTTAATTTGTAGCCTCTCCATTTTTTATTTCTCTATGCTTCTCTCTCCTTCTTCATTACATTTCTTCATCTCTTCTCTGATTCTCTCATATATTGGCTCTCCTTTCTTCGTTTCTTTATCTCTCTGTTTTCATCTCTTTCCTTCTCACATTCTCTCTTTATCATTATTGATACTTTACTGCCTTTCTGTTTCTTTACAATTCAGTTTCTTTTTCTCTGTTCTGCCTTCTTTTATTTTCTTGTTTTCTCGTGTTTCTCTGCTTGCGTTGTCTAGTATAAATACTCACTTTTTCTCCGAATTGTTTTTTCCCCTATTTCCTTCTGCCCAAATTCTTTTCCCTCTCTCACTAGATCTTTCTCTGTCAAACATTTCATCTCTGTGTTTCTGCCTCTGCCTGTCTTCTCTCTTCTAAAATGTTTCTGGTTATCATCAGATGACATGACAGTGATCTTATCACCGCTACAGCGACTGACTAACAACTGAACGCACTCTGAAGACATACATTCGCTCACCGGAGCGTAAACTTTCCACACTTGAAAACTACGCTTTAGACAAGACTAGACATTGTAGAATGCTTTCTATTATTAGTCCGCTCGTTCTGTCATAAATAGTTCTAAAATCAGAAATGAGAACTTTACGACATTTGCTTTGTAAAATGTCACCTGCACACACAAAACTAACATCACCACCACAACTGTCACTCCTTCAAATTAACTCTTACCATTCTCATAAACTTAGTGGTGAAGTTAAGGCTGAATTCACTGTGGTGAGTTTAATGTGAAACGTGATAATGTTTATTTTGATCAACGATGAACATGGGACTAAGCACAAAATGTCTGATTGATATGACATGATATAGTCCAATTGACAAGAGAAAGAGAACATAATGACAAACAAAAATATTCAAGCAACATTTGCTAACGAATTGTGTTTGTCTAATGAAAGGAGTAAAGAATCGAAAGAGAGAAGAAGAAAAAACAAGAATTAGACAGCTGCTACTATACCAACAACTACTGCTGTTAGATTTACTACAGCACCTTCCACTACTATAACTAGAGTTTACCACTACTACATCAACAACTACTGCTGTTAGATTTACTACAGCACCTTCCACTACTATAACTAGAGTTTACCACTACTACATCAACAACTACTGCTGTTAGATTTACTACAGCACCTTCCACTACTATAACTAGAGTTTACCACTACTACATCAACAACTACTGCTGTTAGATTTACTACAGCACCTTCCACTACTATAACTAGAGTTTACCACTACTATATCAACAACTACTGCTGTTAGATTTACTACAGCACCTTCCACTACTATAACTAGAGTTTACCACTACTATATCAACAACTACTGCTGTTAGATTTACTACTGCACCTTACTACTATAACTAAACTTTACCACTACGACTGTTATTACTATCACTGCTATTGAGAGTGCCACTATGACTACCGCTGATACTAATAATATAGCTATCACAGATTTTATAAGATTGATAGTTTTATGAAATCTTTCATCATCATCGTCGTCATCGTCATCATCATCAACGTCGTCGTTGTCGTCATCGTCATCGTCGTAATAGTCGTAGCCATCGTCGTCGTCGTCATCCTCATTATCATCATCACTTCTACTACTGTCACTACTACATTATTAATATTATACAGCTAGTACATTGCTAAATAGAATTACAATGAAATATGCAGTAGGACGAGGATTTTAAAAAGCACTATATGACGTCTATGATTACGTTCATAAAAACAGTCTCTATTGTGTTGTCTTACTTTCGTTAACATTGTTTCATACACAGAGTCCGTTGCCATGCTAACGCTCACGTGCTTAGCGACTGCACTATCTCTTGGCATCCTGAATGGATGAAGCTTCAAGCAGCAACTTATCGACATTTTTTTAACAAAAATAATCTTTCTACTTTTCTTGTCTGAAATAATTTATTAAAGTAATGTTTTCGTATGTTTGAATATTTGTAGGGAGGTCTATTGTTACGTGTGGTGCGAGTAGTGTGGGCTGAGAATGCATGTGCGTTCTGAATGATTTATTTTTAGCATAATGTGCGATCATCATGTGTGACTGGTTTGTGTCTGATTATCATGTGTGACTGGGTTTTTTTTAGCCTGATTGAACTGCATGACCGATGTGCATGGCCAATTATGTTAGCTTCAGCTAGGCATATCATTTTGAGGAAAAAATGTCAGGGTAGAATCTGGGGTGTAGAAATTATTCTTGATTTGTAAATATATACATGATATATTTTATTCATGACAAGAAAATAAATTTTAAAAATCTTCAGGTGCGTTTCTGTTGATATGACTGACGTGATGTTGAGGTGCGATTTAGTAAAGAATGTGTGAGGTGCACCCTGTTGCTGGTTAATAATAATAATAATAAATATAAATAAATACAAGTAATCGAGAATCTTAATTTATAGTTATTAATAATTCTCCCACAAGACCAAAAACGGGTCTCTCACTTGGCGGATTATAAGGGTGTTGTAAAACTCTGCTCTTTACACAATAATAAGATAGACAGTTTACTGTCACATATGTTTCTGCAGGTGGAAACTGCTTATCAAAGAAGTAATAAAAATCCGGTCGCTTTACGATTTAACAATTTATATAGCGATTAAGTTTTAAGTTATTTATACTGCATACGTTGTGGCGAGTTATAGCTCATAACGAACGTCATTTGAGCACATAACGTATTCACTGCTTGCTAAGGGGGGGGGGGGGAGGGGGCGTGCATTCAAAATTCCTATGTCGAGATGTTCTTCCGTGCTGCTCTTGCCATACAGTTCGTACGTCACTATTATTTATCGCTTGCATACAAAGCAATTGACGCGTCACTTCGTACGTCACATCTATTTTCCTCTTGCATATAAAACAATGAACACGTCACTTGTTCTTCCTGGGTGCAAGCAATTTTTTCGTCACTTTGCTTGAAGTATGAATGAGATAACTGCTTGTTTTAGGTATGGATATTAATGACGTATGAATTACGTGTAATAAATATGGACAAAAGTGACGCATGAAATGCTTGCTTGAAATATACCTACAAATGATGACTTTAATGTTGGCAGTGAACAGAAGAAACGGATAACTATTTAAACGATCTAACTATTTCAATTTTAAAATGGATAAATTTGACAATTTAACTGATTCTTTGCAAGAGGATAAAAGTGACATAAATTGTCTGTATTAAGTATAATTGTCAGTACCCTTTTAATCTACCTGAGGTTAATGGATAAAAAAGACCCCAACAACTAAACACTTGCATCTAATTTTGGCAACAGTAGAGAATTTCATTGCTACATTAAAAAATATGGGTAAAAGTTATTGAAAAAAGTGCTGGCAATATTGATAAACGCGAGAAATTCATTGCTCATATTAAATATAGATTAAAGGTACGAATCAATTCCTGTTATTAAAGTGATAATTTACATAAAGCTTAAAGTGACATGTCAGCTATTTTGCATGAAAGTGAGATAAGTGGTGAGTAAATTGTTCGTAGTAAAGGAAGACTCGCTTGACGTATTAACTGTTTTGTGTTAAAGAGATCAAAGTGACGTATTAACTGTTTTGTGTTAAAGAGACCAAACTGACATATTAACTGTTTTGTGTTAAAGAGATCAAAGTGACGTATTAACTGTTTTGTGTTAAAGAGACCAAACTGACGTATTAACTGTTTTGTGTTAAAGAGATCAAAGTGACGTATTAACTGTTTTGTGTTAAAGAATTCAAAGTGACGTATTAACTGTTTTGTGTTAAAGAGACCAAAGTGACGTATTAACTGTTTTGTGTTAAAGAGATCAAAGTGACGTATTAACTGTTTTGTGTTAAAGGGATCAATGTAAAGAACTATCTGTTTTGAATTAGAGAGATCAAAGCTCTCTACTGTGTGTTACAGAGTTCTTTACTGTGTGTTACAGAGTTCTCTACTGTGTGTTACAGAGCTAAAAGACAGAGGAATCACCTTTGTATATGTTTATACAAGCAATACATGTTCTTTGTATTATTAACAATATATACATTTTCCCGTTTGCATCCATAATTCAAATAATGTGAAATATTAGCCCAAAAGAAAGAAAGAAAGAATTGTACATATGTATTGTTGTTTTTTTGGCATGTATGAGTATTTGAGTGATAATGTACGTGTGTTTTATGTGTATATGTGCTTCAGTGTGTATGTACGTGTGTGCATAAACATATGTTTCATTTGTATATGTGCGCATTAGAGTTTTTCATCATTGACCTCTGAACCACAGAAAACTGCAATAACTTTACGACTTCACCCGTCGTTCTCATTTTTGGTGTGTTCCTCGTGAAATGTGTGTGTGTGTGTGTGTGTGTGTGTGTGTGTGTGTGTGCGCGCGCGTGTGCGTGTGCGTGTATGTGTGCTCTCGTGTGCTTGCGTGTTTGTGTGTGTGTGCTCTCGTGTGCTTGCGTGTTTGTGTGTGTGTATGTGTGTGTATTGCTCTTTTCAATCAGCACGAACAAGAAAGAAAGTTAAACAAATATTTAAAGGTCTTCCATGTGAGGACAGTTATCTATAATAACATAATTATATGATGGAAGCCTCTAAAGCAATGCGCACACGGCAACAACAAAATTCTAGGTTAGACAAAGTGTTGACTGAGTTACAGCCTCGCCTTTAAGTACTTAATATTGACCTACCATTCTAGGATGGGGGAGGGGAGGGGAGGTTTTTAAGTGTTAAATAATCATGGAAAATCCCCAAACATGTCTGTTAGTTCGTGGGATGAATAAGTAAATGATTAATCAGAAACTATTAATACAAGTTGCTAACTGTTGTTTGCTTCACTACGTGCTAATAAGCAAACATAATCATGAACTAATAATGCAATTCTTCTATTATAATAATAACTCATAATAGTTCTTTGCTTGGTAACATGCTACAGGAGCTGCGTCGATAATGCATGTAAAAGAAATATTCAACGAAGTTTATTTAAAATGATACCTTTGAATACTTTTTAATATCCACTTAGGTAACAAATTGGGGTGACGTTTCATATAAATAAACTACATGTACTGGCAATATTGCAGGGTGACCGTGACCTACATTCACGTGATGACCCATAAGTGAAACCGTGCACGCTGAATAATAGAAAGAATAGTACATGCGACCTTGGCGACTCACTACGACATAATAGCTCGAATGAGTTCTCTCCCCATAAAACTTAGAGATACCTTATGTCTGAAGAAGAAAGGGTCCTCTGTTTTGAATCAGAATACATATGACACCCAAACGTGTAATTTATAAAGGAAAAAACAAATAACCTCTAACAATTTTCTTAATTTAATGTTGGAGAAATAAGTCTGAACGATGTCACATCAATATATATATATCAACTTCCAATATAACTAGAAAGTATATCTGTAATGCCAATGCCACTTAGTTAATGGATATGAGATTAATTAATGATGCAAAACTAATTTCAAGGGATGAAAATCTTAATTTATTGTATTAATGGTCCTTCAACAGATACCACTTGTCTGTCTCACTTGGCAGATATGCGGGTGCTGTAAACGTTTTCTCTCTTCCACAACATTAAAGATAAACATTTACGGTCACACAATCTTTCCATAGGTGGAAAACAACTTACTGAAGGAGAAGAAAGATCCATCTTTAAGCGATATTTAGCGAGCCACCATCCACCCACTTTCTTCTCCATAGGTTATCAATATGAGTAAGAAAATCAATAAATTTAACAATAAAATTAAATCAGCAATCAAACATACACGATCAATATATTTAATAAATAGATCAGGTGACATCACTTATTTCAATGATACCATGTTTGAATAATTTATATAACTCACTGTCTTATGCCTATAATACAATTCCATAATTCAATACAAACGACAGGATAGTTCTTATCAACGATTAGGTATGGAGTTATTAGAGATAAGCAATAATAGCTTTTACATAACCTGTGTTAACTGCTATCTCAATAGTCTTTCACTTGCTTTTACAACAGTGTCACAAATTATAGCTCAGTTCAATTTTCATGTGTTTCTTTCCTTTGAAAACTGATTCACCACTTGTTCTCTCAAAGTCAACATGGGCTTTTTCCACAACACCAGTTTGTTCAAGCAGAACACCAATTGTAGTAACTTCTAGTACTTCCCCATACCAGAAATGTTGTCGATGTAGTCAGCATACTTTGCCACCATATATCAAAGGAGTGCAGTTATTCCTTTATACTTACACTGCTTCTCTCCTCTACCATGGTCAGTCATAGCAGTTTACAATCAGTGAACCAGAAGATTCATATCACACACAGTAAAACAAGCTGCTTGCCCTGAAAAACATAATCAAGGAGCAGTACTTAGTTTCCAGTTTATCGCTTTATAACTCCAATAATTCAATTCTTTCTTATATTTCATCTCGATTTACAATTTCCTGCAACCACATTTATTAGCCCAATACATGCACACCGCATAATAAATATAGCATACGAAGACAATGTCAAATGTTTAGAATACTACATATGAGTAGTTTAGTTCAAACATTTGTAGAAATAACAGTATACTCACTAAATACATCTTATTAAAGCACAAGTATAAAATAGCAATTGCGAAATGCACAAAATATTTCTAAACTCATTTTCTCTCAGCCAGTCAATTAACTCACAATCAAGCTAACTGCCATCTTTCAAGACAGACTTCTTTGACATTTCAAATTCAAGTGATTAGACAATAGATTTCTCTAAAGCAGGTAAACTTTTAAATCTGAGCCCATTGGCTGGTCTCGTTCTTGTAAATCATAACCTTTGGATAATAAAAACTACTCACCCATTTGATCTAGTTTGCATTACATCAGCATTTTCAAACATCAACCAGCTATAAATAATAACTTACAAGTAGCAACATACATCAACCAGCTATAAATAATAACTTACAAGTAGCCACATACATCAACCAGCTATAAATAGTACCTTACAAGCAGCAGGCAGAGACTAGTATTACCAAAGATACGAAATGCAAACAGCATCAAGCAACAAACAGTAAATTGTACAAGAACAAAAAGATATCAACTCAAAATACAGCATAATAATAACTACCATCATGCACAAAATATTAACTTCATGCAATCGCATGATCTACAAACAGCAACATTTAATCAACAGGCAGACATATAGCAACATTGTGAATGAATATGTAACAATATAGCAACATCCTTTCAAGCTGTATACAATAAAACAGAGCATCAATTAGTAAACATGCAATAAAACAGCAAATTGCAATTTACTTACAATGACATATAATCGACATGTACCAAAGAATATCAAAAAGCAAAACATACATTTTTTTTATAAAAACAACAGCTACAACATTGCAACATCCTACTGGCTACATACAACCGAAATAACAATCTCACGCAACCAACATGCAAGGAAATTGCAACATCCTACAATGAACATGGGCAACAAAATTGCAACATCCTACACTCAACATGCCTTAATAATATTTAACGGGAAAATTCCCTGCCCTCCTCATGCAAACGCTTTTTAAAAATATAAAATATCACAGTGGAAGTCTCTGTACATCTGGAAAAGGGGAAGAAAAACAACTTAAAGAACGTTATTTTCCTTAACGAATACTCTTTGAAGTTGAGAAGGAAAACCCTAAACATGACTGATTTGTAAACACAGGAGGTTAGCGTACCTTTTCGCTCGTTCCGAAAAGAGGGATACGCCCCAATTTTCCCCCTTTCTTATTTATATTTGTTTCTGTTTTATTAAAATAAAATGTTTCTCCTTTAAGTGCATTTTAAGCATGGTACAAAAGACGACAATCACTGCCTACATTTTCCTAGGGAATTAAAACTGCTGGGGAAATAGCGCTAAACTCAAAACTTACTCTTTGCACTGAAATTAATTTGTTGTTTATCTTACACAATAAATCTAGCTGGCTTCCTGGTTTTGAAAATTTCAAAACGTTAAGTTGAGTTTTACTATACTGAATTCTTTTGAGTAAAATACAACCTCGGTAACAGGCTCAAGATAAAGTGAGAATTAATTTGTTAACAAGGACTTGGTTTGTCAAACCAAACCGCACCAACATTTCTCTGCCAAATTCAGTAGACTGTATCGTGTGCACACGCTTCTTCAACATGCTAAAGCAGGCTTGTGTCCCCCACCCCGAAAGCTCGCTAACATAAAACAAGACATTCGTAACATTGCTTTGAAGAAGACTGATGGCGTGCATGCGTGCGTGCGCGTGTGTGTTATACGTTGGTGACGTGTATGCAGTGAGCACATTATTGAATTAATAAACAGACCACAATTATCGTGGCTCAAGCTTTGATAACAAGATGCTTATATTCCCAATGAGTCGCTCAAACAGGCTGGAGAACTGAGTCAAACCACATTTACACAGTCTTTCGTTTGGCTTTTAACCTAAAGATAGTAAACCTAGCTAGTTCAAAAGCGAGCTAGTCCAAATGAAAGCATTTCAATAGCGAAACAGTGCAAAAGTGATTTAGTCCAAGAGCTAGTCAATCTAAAAGTGATTCATTCCAATAGAGTCAGTCCAAAAGCGGGCCAATCCAAAGCGATTCATTCCAAAAGCGAGCCAATCCAAAGCGATTCATTCCAAAAGCGAGCCAATCCTAAAGCGACTTTCCAAAAACAATTAAGGCGCAAAGCGAGCCAATCCAAAAGCAATTCAGACCAATAGCGAGCCAATCCAGAAGCGATCCAGCCTCAAAAGCAAATCAGTCCAAAAAAAAAACGATTCAGACCAAAAGCGAGCTAGAAGGAGCCAGTCCAATACCGAGTCAAACCGGACTTAATTTCAAGCATAGGAAAACTGAAACAAGTCAGCACAAGCTTTATCATTAAACAACATCTTCCTGCTTAATAGTTTGTTTTTTAAGTTTATTTTAAAATTTATTCTCGTGAAAATAAAATTAAATGAATTCACATTTTCCCTTAATACGCATAAAAAATTTATAACTTAATATAATACCGATTAAGATATGAAAATAATAATAAAAATAATGTATCTGTAATGGTTGAAACTGAAGCGATACATTTTGCACATGTGCTGTAAAACTGCGATTACGTTTGTATTAAATGGATAAGATTACAAAATTATTTAAGGAATATGCATGTGACATATTTTAAAGTGAGAGATAAAGACCAGAGGCATGCGCACATGCACACACACACAGATGAAGGCGATTGCGTGTAACAATTTGGAAGCAGTCTAAATGTAAAAACTGACAATTATTATTATATATTATTTGGCGGTCTCCTAGAAAATCTCTTCACCCTCCTGACCTAATTCTATTCAGTCACGTTGTGTAATCGTGACCTCCTTTGACCTATTGTCCAACAACTGTCATGCAGGAGTTGTTGACAGAAAAGACTCATTGTTGTGACAGAGTTACCGGCTCTCTCTTGGCTATCGCCAGTCAGACGGGCGTCAAGGAAACCAAAACAAACCGTACGTCTGGAAAAACCTGTCACTCGTTATGGTTTCATGCAATTTGTTTACTTAATTTTTACAATTTTTCCCCTCATAATTATGCTCTGTTAAAAGTTGCTATTAATATATATATTACAAGCTAGAAATTTATTGGTTACGAGTATTCACCTCTGGCTATTGATATATATTTATATTACAAACTAGAAATGTGTTGGTTACTTTATATATAAGCTAGAAATTTATTGGTTACGAGTATTCACAGCTGCCTATTGATATATATATTACAAGCTAGAAATTTATTGGTTACGAGTATTCACAGCTACCTATTGATATATACATATATATTACTAGCTAGAAATTTCTTGGTTACGAGTATTCACAGCTACCTATTGAAATATACATATATATTACTAGCTAAAAATTTCTTGGTTACGAGTATTCACAGCTACCTATTGATATATACATATATATTACTAGCTAGAAATTTCTTGGTTACGAGTATTCACAGCTACCTATTGATATATACATATATATTACTAGCTAGAAATTTATTGGTCACGAGTATTCACAGCTACCTATTGATATATACATATATATTACTAGCTAGAAATTTATTGGTCACGAGTATTCACAGCTACCTATTGATATATACATATATATTACTAGCTAGAAATTTATTGGTCACGAGTATTCACGGTGTTCGCTACCATGTTTTTCTGCTAGTATTTCCGAGACACATAAGCACGTTAGCGAAGACAATTGAGATTAAATAGAAACAGTGCAAATTCTAGGTCTGAAATAAGATAGTCTGCACATCTCTCTCTCTCTCTCTCTCTCTCTATCTATCTCTCTCTCTCTCTCTCTCTATTTTGTAAGGAAACAAGATCGATGTCGTCATCGTTAACTGCGGGTCAACATGTCTGTGGTGTGTGATTAACAGGGCAAAATGTCGCTAGCCATCTTGTGAGTAGCCACAGGATATTGTTTTGATAAAGTAAAACAATCCTACGCGTTGCGTTGCTTTCCCGCCCGTAAAGTATAGCACGATCGTCTCCAGCAACGCGTATGCTGAGCGTTGGCTTGTCTGGCTTCGTCTCGAGTAACGCGTATGCTGAGCGTTGGCTTGTCTGGCTTCGTCTCGAGTAACGCGTATGCTAAGCGTTGTCTTCTCTGGCTTCGTCTCCAGCAACGCGTATGCTAAGCGTTGGCTTGTCTACCTTCGTCTCCAGTAACGCGTATGCTAAGCGTTGGGTTGTCTGGCTTCGTCTCCAGCAACGAGTATGCTAAGCGTTGGGTTGTCTGGCTTCATCTCCAACAACGCATATGCTAAGCGTTGGGTTGTCTGGCTTCATCTCCAACAACGCATATGCTAAGCGTTGGGTTGTCTGGCTTCGTCTCCAGTAATGCTTATGCTAAGCGTTCGTAAGCTGAGCGTTGGCTTGTCTGGCTTCATTACGTCATGTAGCAACGGTATGGAAAGAATTTAAGTAACCGTTGTGAATTGCAACAAAAATTTTCACAACTCATCGGGAAAGGGAAACAAATGTCTGTGGCTGAAGGGCGTAAAATTTTTATTTACTTATCAAGTTACCGCATGATGCAAGACTAAAACATGTGGACAATAAATTGCTGTATCTCTCTCCCACCCATACACACACAAACACATATTTAATGTCTATCTAATACACGCGCGGAACAGGACAAACGCACACACATTCTATCCATCCATCTGTTAACCACAGTCGTTAGGTGTTACACTTAAATTCCAAAGCTCTTAAGCGTCTAACACATAAGTGTCAAGGACAATGAATTGAATTGAATAAGTAACCGAAATACCTGGGAATTTGGTCTCTAAACCTGACTATTAAACACGTTACACTCACAGTTTTTAAATGCGTTAGCCCGTTCAAGGCTTGTTTTCCAATAAACACGGACGTTAATAGCACCCTGACGGTAATTTTACAATTAATGACTTTTTTTCCAAACCAATTTACTGCCTTCACAGAGCTAATAAACGTTTTTCAACATTGGTTCTGAAACTGAAAGAGTTTGGGGTAATTAGAAAGTTAGTTGGACACAGGTAATTAGAAAGTTAGTTGGACACAGGTAATTAGAAAGTTAGTTGGACACAGGTAATTAGAAAGTTAGTTGGACACAGGTAATTAGAAAGTTAGTTGGACACAGGTAATTAGAAAGTTAGTTGGACACAGAAAAATAAAAAGGCAGTCAAAATCAGACAGATAGATGGCCAGCCAGCCAAGCCAGATAGAGACAGATGGACGGATGGAGTAGGTGGGTAGACGGATGGATAAATGGATGGGTGGAGGCAAGAAAGGAGGGATCACAAAGTACCCGTATATATACATATCTCACCATCACAAACTTATCCGCCATTAATGTCAAAACGTTGCAACATAACTTATTATTTATTAGGCAATTTAAGTGAACTGTTTAATCAGATTGCTGAGGTTATAGTTCATCTGCTCTTAATAAGATTAGAAGAGAACAGAATGGAATGGAGGAAGCTGGTTGTCAGGTCATCAGTGGTGCCCCAACGGTCGGCATGTCTAAGGGATATATATATATATAATAAGAATTTCCAAGCATGGAAATAAATGAATGAATATACAATGCCAAAATACAAACTATTTGAAATAAATTAATGAACATGCATTGCCAGATTACAACCATCGAAATACGTTTATGAACCAAACATTGCCAAAACTAAAAGGTATTGAACTAAATTCATGAACAAGCATTGCCAGACTACAACCATCGAAATACGTTCATGAACAAACATTGCCAAAACTAAAAGGTATTGAACTCAATTCATGAACAAGCATTGCCAGACTACAACCATCGAAATTAATTAATGAAAAATTATTGCCAGATCACAATAATCGAAATAAATTCATGAACAAACATTGCCAGACTACAACCATTGGAATAAACCGTCACTGTAGTAAGAGACGACGCATTCGATGATTGACCCCTGTCTACTGGGTGTTTTGTTTGACCATCCCTTAGTAAATTATCTGGTGTTCGTATGGAACCATCCGTGATGTCTAGCTCTACAATGAAGTCATTGCCAGTAAATGATACCATATTCCGCCATTAGTAACCACGACATTCACATCAGACATTTCAACAAAACCAAAAAGCTGGCCTTGTTTGAATCGTGGTCCGTGTAGGACACGAGTGAGCGGCCTTTCATTCTGCTAAAACGTGTAATGCTCAGTACTACATTGGATGCTTCACTTACTATGAGGTGTGTAAGTCTGCAAGCACTATTAGTTTTCAGTTTGAACTTGGATCGTTCAAAGACAGTAAGTTTGTTAGCGTGCTTATCTCTAAACTTGGACGCATTGTGGACTACAGAAACCGTAAATCTGCAAAAGTGTGCTTTTAATGTGTGTTTGCTGAATTTGTTCCTTTATTTACGGATGGATTATAAATGCATCTACGCTTAGCACCGATAATTGCTTTTCTTGGACAGTTGCCAGGGAAACGGCTAAAAGCTCGTTGATTAATTATTAATATTCAACATAGCTGCTAACTCAGTGTTTTCTGCCTCATAATTTCCGGAACGCGATGAGTTTATTTACTATGATGAACGTGTTTGTTGTGTACATACCATTCGTCTGAAAAATGAAATGTGTCAGAGAGTAAGTAATTCGTCTGAAAAATGAAATGTGTCAGACAATAAAGTGAAATGAAATGAGTCAGAGAGTAAGTAATTCGTCTGAAAAATGAAATGTGTCAGACAATAAAGTGAAATGAAATGAGTCAGAGAGTAAGTAATTCGTCTGAAAAATGAAACGTGTCAGACAATAAAGTGAAATGAAATGAGTCAGAGAGTAAGTAATTCGTCTGAAAAATGAAATGTGTCAGACAATAAAGTGAAATGAAATGAGTCAGAGAGTAAGTAATTCGTCTGAAAAATGAAATGTGTCAGACAATAAAGTGAAATGAAATGAGTCAGAGAGTAAGTAATTCGTCTGAAAATGAAATGTGTCAGACAATAAAGTGAAATGAAATGAGTCAGAGAGTAAGTAATTCGTCTGAAAAATGAAATGTGTCAGACAATAAAGTGAAATGAAATGAGTCAGAGAGTAAGTAATTCGTCTGAAAAATGAAATGTGTCAGACAATAAAGTGAAATGAAATGAGTCAGAGAGTAAGTAATTCGTCTGAGAAATGAAATGTGTCAGACAATAAAGTGAAATGAAATGAGTCAGAGAGTAAGTAATTCGTCTGAAAAATGAAATGTGTCAGACAATAAAGTGAAATGAAATGAGTCAGAGAGTAAGTAATTCGTCTGAAAATTAAATGTGTCAGACAATAAAGTGAAATGAAATGAGTCAGAGAGTAAGTAATTCGTCTGAGAAATGAAATGTGTCAGACAATAAAGTGAAATGAAATGAGTCAGAAAGTAAGTAATTCGTCTGAAAAATGAAATGTGTCAGACAATAAAGTGAAATGAAATGAGTCAGAGAGTAAGTAATTCGTCTGAAAAATGAAATGTGTCAGACAATAAAGTGAAATGAAATGAGTCAGAGAGTAAGTAATTCGTCTGAAAAATGAAATGTGTCAGACAATAAAGTGAAATGAAATGAGTCAGAGAGTAAGTAATTCGTCTGAAAAATGAAATGTGTCAGACAATAAAGTGAAATGAAATGAGTCAGAGAGTAAGTAATTCGTCTGAGAAATGAAATGTGTCAGACAGTAATTCGTCTGAGAAATGAATTGTGTCGGACAGTAATTCGTAAGTGAAATGAAATGTGTCAGTAATTCGTAAGTAAAATGAAATGTGTCAGTAATTCGTAAGTAAAATGAAATGTATCAGACAGTAATTCATATGTGCAGTAAGCTAAACTCTGAGACGAGAAACGGACTGAACTTAACACGTTGCCAGTGATAATTCCTAGTTGAAAAGTGGCACACACATGTGGCCATTAGAGTGTTCCTGATTTACTTCTCAGAAAAAAACATAATTCATTACAACAATTTAGTAAAGCGTCACGTTGTTTTAGCTATATATACATATGCTGCAAAAATGGAATTATAATACAAAAATAACTACAAAACCAAAATATGACGTGATAACAAAGGGTAGGGCTACAGATTGCAAACTCGTGACTCCGTCCTATCTCCTTACACATTCTCAGAATTGTTCTTTGAAAGGGAGCTAACCTAGAAAGCAGGTCATACAGGATGGGTGAAGAATGTAAGTTAGGAACGCTGAACACTGGATGCTTAAGTGTGAAAATATTCTCAGTGTTAATATTGAACTATCTTTCACTGTAAAGCAACATCATCCTTCAGTGTTAATATTGAACTATCTTTCACTGTAAAGCAACATACATCCTTCAGTGTGATAGTGAACTACCTGTCACCATGTCACTGCAGAATGCAATATTTCTGCCTGCATGATGTGATGTTAGATTTTTTCTCCTTAGTGTCAGTGTTAACTCAGATCTGCATGAGAGTCATCGGATGTGGTCAAATGTTTAGTACAGCGCATGTATTAAAAAATCAGACAGTTCCTAATAATTGCTCTTCTCAGCTGAACTGTTCCTGTAGCCAAAACATTCTCAAAATCTTCACGGTCTCTTGAAAACTTCCTTTAGTCAAAATTCCTAGAGATGAACATAATATCCTGAAATCCTTCATAATCCTGCAAGTTCCTTGTGTTGTTTCTCAAGCAGAAGACATCTCATAATTACGTTTCTACAGTGCTCATCAAGTAGAAAGCAGTGTATATTTTCACTCTCATTTCTAGAGATAGATGCACATCTCTGAGCTTGCCTAAGTATGACTGAATGATTGTGTCATTTAAAAAACATAATGAATGTTTCCTAATTACTACTTATCAATAGGCCCGGCCTCAATAAATTCACCAATTTTACGGGTACAATCCCATCTGCTTCCCTTGTGGTACAAATGCAGAATCACAGTTGTTCAAAGTTACCAAACGCTTACGACTTTCAGACTGTACTCATTAATTAGACTTTCAGAGTGTACCCATTAATTAGACTTTCAGACTGTACTCATTAATTAGACTTTCAGACCCTAGTCATTAATTGCCTTTATTCATATCTCTCTTTTTCTGCATTAATTTTTGTAAGAAGTTACTTGCATAATATGAGCTTGATGTTTGGAGATTTTAACCTAACTGCAGCATCTTGCATTCTCACTATACCTTTACTGATTGGACACGAAATGTGCGTGCAGTCTCACTATACCTTTACTGATTGGACACTAAATGTGCTTGCATTCTCCCTATACCTTTACTGATTGGACACAAAATGTGCTTGCATTCTCACTATACCTTTACTGATTGGACACAAAATGTGCTTGCAGTCTCACTATAGCTTTACTGATTGGACAAGAAATGTGCTTGCAGTCTCACTATAGCTTTACTGATTGGACAAGAAATGTGCTTGCAGTCTCACTATACTTTTACTGATTGGACAAGAAATGTGCTTGCATTTTCTCTATGATTCTAAATGCATCAGTTTAATCTTTGACCATCAGGTATATTTGATAGTTGATTTAATATATTTATTATTATTTTAACTCTGTCACTTACAAGGTGAAGGACATATCACGTTGACCTTTAAACTATATAATAATGATTATTAAATATAATTATAATAATTATTTTTTTTTAAATAGGGACAAACAAATTTCCTCTGCCACACGATGTTATGACGAGTTACATGTTCACTGATAGAGTACTTTTCCCAGTCTTTGTAATTCCCTCAGCCTTATAAATAACCTCTACTTTATCACGTGACATAATAATTCCTGCCATGTTGAAATGAATTATTTTTCATAACACTTTAATATCCCCAGTGCTGCAGTAGACTCTCTAATGCACACCATTCTGATTCTCTCTGGAAGGAATGTATTTCTTCAACACATTAAGTTGTGATAGGGCTGTTTAGGAAAGTAATTGAACGACATAAAATAATGAAAAGATAAGCGATAAAATGAAATGCTATTGGTAAGCAAGAAAAGTTAAGATCAAAATATAGGACGGAATAGAAGCATCAGTTGTGGATGTTGATGGGGACGTAATTTCAATTGACTTTTAAGAATGACCTCCCCTTCAGGCCGCTATCAGAGGCCTGAAGTTCTCATGCCGCGTCGATCACTGATGCTTACTTTGAAGAGGAAAGGATGGCGGCAGTATGGGTGTGGACCGGGTAGATTTTGTTTTTAAAGAGTGCGTGTAAAGGTGTGAATTTTATTTTATGCACTTTTACTGTTTTTTTCCCCACCACCGTCAATAAATTATGCTTTAAAACGCTTTAACAGATTTAAAGATTAAATTGATATCTACCTGCGGAGTGGTGGGTGGTGGAGGAAACATTTTTCTCCTTGAACTACCGTACTCTATCTTCAAACTGTATCGTTTTACACAGAGGTAAATCAAAGAGCCCACTACAGCTATATATTGATCTACTGTATGATGAGGAAAATCACGGGAACTGTTCTGTCTGTTCTGCCTTTTGAAGAGGAAAATCAAGTGGAGCTTTCTGTCTTTTCTGCTGTGTGATGGGGAAAATTATTGCGACTGTTCTGGTATTCTGCTTTGTGAAAAGGAAAATCAAATGGAACTGTCTGTCTATTCTGCTTTGTGAAGAGGAAAATCACGGGGACTGATATATCTGTTTGGGTACAGTTTTAGACAGAAGTATACCGTAGTTCCTGTTTTTTGCTTTAAAGCTCTAATCTGTCTGTAGAAACGAACCTTAGGGGCTATTGTAGAGAAATAGTGTACTGTTTTAGGAAGAAGTAATTGTAGGGATCTATAGTATACTGTTTTAGGAAGAAGCAATTGTAGAGGTCTAGGGTCAAAAATGTTAGTTTGTAAGGGGCAAAAGTCAGGGCTAAAGTTATTTCTAAAAGCACTCAGCAATTTTTCATCCAAGTCGACAGATGCATGAATCCATGTTGGTGCACATGTTAGCTAGCCAAAGCTCTTATTGTGAGCACGGGTTAGCTAGCCAAAGCTCTTATTGGGAGCACGGGTTAGCTAGCCAAAGCTCTTATTGTGAACACGGGTTAGCTAGCCAAAGCTCTTATTGTGAGTAATTTGAGTTTTATAGCAGATTTCGAACTTTGTAATATTTCTATACCTCTTTTCCAACTACTGGTATGCACGTATATTTATGTTATATTCTGAGGCACTGTATGTCATTTTCATGGTATGATTTAATTCAGTAGAGATTGCTACAAGAATTCTTGTAAATATATATTTTGTACCTGACGTGTTTACTCATTGAAATGATATTTCACAGCGTCATTTAACTCGATAGAAATATATTCTTTATGTTATACCTTTACTGGTTTGGAGATCGTTTAATGTCATTTAATTTTGTGAAAACACTGGACATGTTTAATTATATCTTTTTTGTGTGTGGTCTACTTTACAATTTAATAATAATAATGATTTATAATGTGATTTATTTAGATAAGACTTGGCTATATTAGTATGATGGCTATATTACTGTGATGGCTATATTACTATGATGGCTATATTGCTATGATGGCTATATTGCTATGATGGCTATATTACTATGATGGCTATATTACTATGATGGCTATATTACTATGTATTCTTGTAGAATGAGGGTCGTGTGCAAATTGTTTATAATTCCTTTAATGCAGAATTATCAGGCATATTACAACGTGTAAAACAATGTTCATGCAATTCATAGATTCTACGGTGTTTAGATGTTTACAGTGTTACTTTAGCTCTGAACAAAATTATTTCGACTATAGGACTGTCCCACCATGTTCTCCACTTTTATCACCATCATTCACATCGTCTTCCACATCATTATTAATGTCGGTTACTGATTTCATCGACGTCATTGTCTGTACAGTTGTCTTTATTATCATCCTGGCTGAGTAATCGTCATTGTGAGTATCAGCATTACAATTATTGTCAATACGATCGTTTCTATTTAAGTTCAGAAACTGCGCAATTTATCTGCATTTACGTCAAGCCAAACTAAAAATAGACTGGAATGCTTGTTGCAAAACTTCTGTTACAATAAAAAAAAAAATCCACCAAACATCTATTTTGATGAGGGAAAGAACGAAAATCCCGAGGATAGGCAGCGATCTTTAGCTGCAATGGACGCACGTGCATACGCTCGCACGCACGCACACAATGACAATAAACACTCTGAAGTTTACCGTCATTCTCCATTACATGTTTTGTTTTGAGTTACTTTGTTTTATTTCAGTATTTTTTTCTTTTCTTCTGCTTCTTTTTCATTTCTTACGTTTTTAAATCTGTATTTTCTTTGTTTTTTTCTGGTCGCTTGTTTTGGATTACTTTATACATAATTAGTAGATTGATGTTCAGTGCATCTGACAGCATGGCAGTAACTAAGCTCATTAACTGCATTGAAAACTCATTGCAATGGCTCATTTCATCAGCAAAGTGCGTAACAACACATTGCATGATGAATCACACACACACACACACACACACACACACACACACACACACACACACACACACACACACACACACACACACACTCACACACACACACTCACACACACACACTCACACACACACACTCACACACACAATATGTCGATTAAAGAGTATTTAAACTTACTGCACTATATTAACATGATGTTATAATTGTCATGCACACAAGCGCACTTAAATGTCTAGGAACTCTCTGCACCTTACTGACACGCTGCGTAACGGTCATGCACACCAGCCTGTTTAAATGTCTTAGAGCTCTCTGCGCTGTATTGGCAACCTGTGCTATGTTAATGCCAACAAGCAATTTTAAATGTCTTTCAATTTCTGCACACTTAAGTTGAATAGTTAATGAACTTTTTAATAGTACGAAACGATCATTAGTTTGGATGAGAATTCTTGCAAGGTCAACTGCATTAACCATTTATTTCGTTATGTATTGTTAATAGGTGTTGTTAGTGAATAGAAAAACATACAATCACTATTTTCATTAGCACCAGGGAAAGGAAGAAGGTGGTGGGGACGAAATAATGTAAATTAATATCGGTCGCATAGATTTGGACCAAGGACCAAGCCATAAAATATGTTCGCCTTGCTGACTTAATTTTCAACATCATTTCAGTGAGTTACCTACCCTGTACAATCGTTGCTTGCATGTCGACCAATCAGCTTGTATTCGCCCAGTTACGTCACCTATAGAATTAACTGAGATCGTAAACAGGCCTCCTTTTTCAAGTGTTGTGTTTGTTTGTATCTTTTAAACGATGAATAACAAATTTTATTTTCAAATTGAATCTTGTTCTCTACTCTAACGCACTTCCTTTTTCAGAACTGGATTCATACGGGCTGCGTATCCTTTCGAGAGACGAACACACTATTTTTTGTCCATTTTATGAATTGTGTTTTATCTTGTCTTGCATTTTACATTTTTATTTATTTGAATATGTGTTAAAATATATATTACTAAACTGCACAGAAGTGGCTAAATGAAACTTGTATAAATCCGATTAAGAAGTATCCAAGACAGAATAAACTGTCAACAACGCTAAACGACAAATGAAACATAATGCCTTTATTATTATGTATTTTAATCGTTTGGGTAAAAGGCTTATGAAATTATGTTTGAAAATCCGTTTGGCAACACGCCACCTGTACACGAAATTTTAACACACTTAAGAAATCCCGTTAATGGAAATCTTCAATCGATTTCAAACTGTTTCAACAAATTGCGTAAAACATGTCGTAATACTTAAACCTAAATAAACAGAGTTCTTTCATCTTCCGAATGCCCCTCCCACAAAAAATAAATAATGAAAATAGGGGAGAGATGGATCAGAAAGAGAGAGATAAAGAAAATAAGGGGGAGGGGAAGAAATGAAAGACAGAAAGAGATGAGCGAGACAGGGAGGAGAGAGAGAGAGAGAGAGAGAGAGAGAGAGAGAGAGAGAGAGAGAGAGAGAATATAATAAACAACACAGACTGGTTGAAGAAAGAGAAAGAGAGAAAGGTACAGAGTGGAGATTGTAGAAAAAAGATAACAGTGAAAAGAGAGAACTGAGAGACAGACAGAGAGGGCGGGTAGACAAAAGAAACAATAGAAACAAAAGAGGAGAGAGAGAGAGAGTAGGCAGCAGAGCCAAACGAAACACAACAGGAGAGAAAGAGTAAACAACAAAGCCAAAAGAAACACTACAGGAGAGAAAAAGTAAACAACAAAGCCAAACGAAACACAACAGGAGAGAAAAAGTAAACAACAAAGCCAAACGAAACACAACAGGAGAGAAAAAGTAAACAACAAAGCTAAAAGAAACACTACAGGAGAGAGAGAGAGTAGACAAAAGAGCCATAAGAAACATAACAGGAGAGAGAGAGGGAGAGAGAGAGAGAGAGACAGACAGACAGACAGACAGAGAGAGAGAGTAAACAGCAGAGACAAAAGAAACACAACAACACAGAGAGATAGTAAACAACAGAGACGAAAGAAACATAACGAGAGAGAGAGAGTTAGTTAAATAACAGAGACAAAACTAACACAGCAAGAGAGACAGAGAGTAAAAAACAGAGACAAAAGTAACACAACAGGAGAGAGTTAGTTAGAGTAAACAACAGAGACAAAAGAAACACAAGAGAGATAGAGAGTAAAAACAGAGACAAAACAAACACAACGGAGAGAGAGAGAAAGAGAGAGAGAGAGAGAAAGAGAGAGAGAGAGTAAACAACTGAGACAAAAGAATTACGACAAGAGAGAGAGAGAGAGAGAATCACAACAGGAGAGGGAGGAACGAAAGAAGAGGCAGTAGAAAGAAGCACGACAGAGGAGAGGGGAGAGAAAAGATTGGGGCTAAGAAGGAGAAAGACAATCGAGAGAGAAAGAAAAGCAGACAGTACAGACAGTAGAAATAAACACTACATTTGTGAAAGAGTAAAAGATGGAAAAGAGAAAATGAGAGAGAAGGAAAAGTAGACAGTATAGATAATAGAAATAAACGACAGTTGAAAGAGAAAGGAGAAAGATGGAGGAAAGAGAAAGAGAGGAGAAAGATGGAGGAAAGAGAAAGAGGGGAGAAAGATGGAGTAAAGAAATGAGATGGGTGGAGGCTTTGACATTGTGACGTATGGAAGGTTGCAATGCTCGGTAAACAGTTATTTAGCACTGGGCGGAAGCGCTCACATACGATATCTGTGTTACACAACAGTCTCCTTGCATACATGCAGATGTTAAAAAAGAATAACAACCGTGTCCCTATCACTTGGCATTCCATAAGGAACAGTCATTACAGTTTAATATGAAACACTTAAATTGTGCTTATTTTTTATTTAAAAAAAGATTTAAAAAAATAGTGCGCTTTCAGAAAAATAACTGCATATCTGTCATGAATATGATCATTCAGAAAAGATTTAGACCACTAATCTATTTACAAGTAGGTCTGCGCGTCTGTTTAAGTGCCTTTCGGAATTTCCGTATATTTATGTGTCCGCCCTCAGTGAAATGTATCAACCACATCCTTCCAGGCTTTTAATCCTTCATTCGAGTCAGTTATTTAACCGTTCACTTCTTTTTATATATCTCTATGATGTTCAACAAGAAACGCAACCCAATGGTGTTACGTGCTTACAGTAAATCACAAAGATTGTTGAATAACACCCTCACGCTATGCGTATAAATGTTTTCAATGAATCGTGTTTCCAACACATTTCTCAATATTTCAGTTGGTATTTCATTGATAATAATTACACTTACAGTAATATGTGGATATATTATTTCCATACATTCGCACATTCATTCATCGTGATGAAACAAATTCACGCTATTTAATTTTTAATCATTTTTACATATTAATGCATCCAAGACTAATAGTAGAATTAAAAAATAATGTGTAATCATGTAATGAGTAACTGTGACCTTGCACCTCTAATAACTAGTGTGACCTTGTACTTCTAACAGCTAGTGTGACCTTGTACCTCTAACTAGTGTGACCTTGTGCCTCTAACAACTAGTGTGACCTTGTACCTCTAACAACTAGTGTGACCTTGTACCCCTAACAACTAGTGTGACTTTCTATCTCCAATAACAGGTTGTCATTAAACATTAAAAATACCGTTTGTTTGTACTGTTTAGATAAGCACTTAATGTTTCCATGGGGAAACCATTTAGCTTGTTTCTATTCTCCAGAAAACGATACGTCCAGTTTTCAGCTTGCAACATGAAAGTACAAGATGTTAGAGAATTCAGATACAGATAGACATTTTTCTAGCATGAACGTTGGACATCTGAAGGACGGCCATTGTCCTATGACCTCCAGGAACTGCGCATGATAGTTCACTAAATGATATCCCGCTCTCTATGACATAAATGATCGATAACTGAACTACATCCACAAGTAAAGAGATCAGCTGACGGATTACTGAAAACGAGTATTGTATACTTCTAGTAGATACCCAGTAGGTCGAGTCACGTGATAAGAGTGGTGGCTGATATGCCACTCAGGACAAGATATTATAAACATTAATTTTGAAAAACTTCAGTGAAGAGATAAGGAGAAGGTTTTTACGTTACCGTTGGAGACCGAGTTTAACCAATGGTCAGGAAGGAAATCCCGTAGTATGTATTTAAAACGTCTGCCCATAACCAAGATAAGAAAACCCCATTCTGTGATTTTAAAACGTCTGCCCATAACCAAGATAAGAAAACCCCATTCTGTGATTTTAAAACGTCTGCCCATAACCAAGATAAGAAAACCCCATTCTATGATTTTAAAACGTCTGCCCATAACCAAGACAAGAAATTCCCGTTCTGTGATTTTAAAACGTCTGCCCATAACCAAGATAAGAAAACCCCATTCTGTGATTTTAAAACGTCTGCCCATAACCAAGATAAGAAAACCCCATTCTGTGATTTTAAAACGTCTGCCCATAACCAAGATAAGAAATTCCCGTTCTGTGATTTTAAAACGTCTGCCCATAACCAAGATAAGAAATCTACGTACTGTGGTTTTAAAACGTCTGCCAATAACCAAGGTAGGAAATCTACGTACTGTGGTTTTAAAACGTCTGCCCATAACCAAGGTAGGAAATCTACGTACTGTGGTTTTAAAAAGTCTGCCCATAACCAAGGTAGGAAATCTACGTACTGTGATTTTAAAAAGTCTGCCCATAACCAAGGTAGGAAACCTCCATAGTATGAGTTTACAATGTGTTCCCATTAGCCCAAATCGGTCGATTCAATAACTGTCCATGGGCCAGTATATTTAAAACTCGAATCTCCAAAAGTAAAATATGGATTGTTGGAATGAATGACAATTACAACATTTTTCACTGTTTCAGACTGTAAATCTTCCAATGCTTTTATTCCATTTTGGCTAACAGTATTATCCTTTTATATAATTAAGAAGAATGTAATGTGCAAGTGTGTATTTTATTATAATAAGGTAAATATGAATTGCATGAAGCGGGATTGAAATTGTATATGCATACTATCTCAGGTCTCTCAAACGTGTTTCATTATAAGACTACGGGTGTCAAGTTAGTTCAAGTTGGGTTCAAGCTTGACTCAACTTTTGATTCAAGTGTTTACCACGTTGGAGGTTGCGCTCAGATTTTGAATTCTTTCATTCGATTTTGCGACGTGTTGAGGATTTGATTTCGATTTTGTGACGTGTTGAGGATTTGATTTCGATTTTGTGACGCGTTGAGGATTTGATTTCGATTTTGTGACGTGTTGAGGATTTGATTTCGATTGGAGTTCACCGTCGCCTTGTGTAGACTCGAGTAGACCAAAGCGAAATCTAATTTTGAACTGCGTTCATTAATTTTATTCTGATGCAATCGCGTATGCTTGCGAACTTTGATGTGTCTTCACTTAGCGCTATATCGGCCGTATCACACCATGGTTACCTCTTCTAACTACGTCACTCGGTGTGTTTTGCCTCTGGTCATGGGTAAACATTCTTTTCATGCAATTCTCGCCATTACTCGACACTTCTGAGGCCTATAGATGTATTTTCAGTTGTTTTTTTTTAACTTTTAAATTTGTGAAAAAATGCAAATTATTTGAATCACATTAGCACTATAAAAGCGTATGAATTTCGTTAGACTAATTGTTTCGTTTGTTCACCAGACGCAAACTGACAAGTGCGGTGATTCAGCGCTCTCTGTCAAGTTAGGGAAGAAAGAGGGTAAAGTTTCAACCACCACCTTTATTGTTAAATGAACGTTTACTATGCATGTCGTAATAACATGTTCTTAATTTTTTTTTTTTATCATACATGTTGTTCTATTCTGTTCTTCACTTCTGAGTTTGATCCTTATTTAGTGGGTGAGGTTTGGTTGAAGTTAAGTGAGTCGGATCATTAGTAGGAACTTAATAGCTATAGCCTTCAGCAGTATCATGGATCTACAATAATATTCATACAAGGCAAATAATCTTCGGTTTAATGACATGAATTCTTCACAGGTCGTACTTCAACGTATTGCAGCTATGTCAAATTTAATAACTTAAAAATTATTTATATAACTTATCTTTATATTTTAAGTAATGCCTTCCTCCATGATGCTGTGTTATTACAATGTTTGTACACGAAGCATTAAGTAAAGCGAGAAAGGTGGGAGGGATGAGCCACACCCATTTTTTAACGTTATGTGTTCAATGTTCCCATGCGCTGAGCATCTATGTAAACTATATCCAGCAGTGCCGCAACGCCGCAACCAGTTAAAACAAACTTTAAAACACGAGACTAGAACTGAGTTATCTTTCGTGAATTCACGCATGATGTCTCCATCAAGTTAACTTTCAACAATCTGTCTTTTCCCCCATTATCGTGAGATGTCTACTGTCAACCTGAAGTTGTAGCAAGCACTCATAGTGACTTCTGACTCACTCACTCACTCACTCACTCACATATGTATAATACAAATGCACGCTTACAAACAAATTTAAGTATGCATGCACAGAAACGCATCCTCCAAGGAAATAATATGACATAAAATGCAGAAGATAAACTCATTGTTCAAAGAATTTTAAGAGAGAGAGAGAGAGAGAGAGAGAGAGAGAGATTGTAGGAGATAGGGAAATTTTGAAAGAAAACAAAATGCTCCTATAAACTTCGTTAAGCCCTTTACATTCTAGCCATTAGAACGCAATGCTTAAAGCTTGTCCTACAACTATCTGCAACTCACATTGTTAAAGCGTGTCGTACAACTCTCTGCAACTCACATTGTTAAAGCGAGTCGTACAACTCTCTTCAACTCACATTGTTAAAGTTTGTCGTACAACTCTCTGCAACTCACATTGTTAAAGTTTGTCGTACAACTCTCTGCAACTCAGATGTTAAAGCGTGTCGTACAACTCTCTGCAACTCACATTGTTAAAGTTTGTCGTACAACTCTCTGCAACTCAGATGTTAAAGCGTGTCGTACAACTCTCTGCAACTCACATTGTTAAAGCGTGTCGTACAACTCTCTGCAACTCACATTGTTAAAGCGTGTCGTACAACTCTCTGCAACTCACATTGTTAATAAACAGTTTAGACTTGAGTTAACTTTCGAAAATTGAATAGAATAATGTGACTTTAGATCCCCGTTCCTGTGTGTAATAAATGTCTTCTAAAGTATTTCATGGGTTAGATTCGTGTCTGAATATTTGTTTATTTAATTGGAGATACGAATGAGATTGCTTTCACAAGTGATCCACGTAAGGGTGCTGTGATTCGTAATTGGAATGAACGGACACACATTTTGAAATGAATATTGTTGTAAAATCTGTTCTCAGTAAACGTGATGATAAAAGTATTTCATAATAGGAATGTTTTTTTATAGTATGCTAAAAATAATAATGAAAATTTATTGACTAGGTTGAAATTAGAGATTTTACTTTGGATTAATTAAAGAAATGCATATTAATTCACAGTAAAAAGTTTTTTTTTTTTAAATTACATGCCCCAAACTATTTTCTATGGTGTTAATTATGCTTTCAAGCTTAGTTTCAATTGATTATAGTAAGACCTGATTAATCGCTCCACTAAAAACACTTTGTTGAATTGCTCTTATATCTTTCCACAGCAATTTCATTCATATCACTCTTTCCTCTGCGATGCTTGATACTAGGTTTAGAGCGAGGGTACAAGAAATTACATAATCCCTCCAATTTTGACTAAAGACAGATAAAATCATAATATACTTATTTAAATGTGAAGGTAAATGTATATTTTGACTAAATGAGAGATGAAATTATAAATATACATATTGAAATGTGAAGGTGTAAGTGTATATTTTGACTAAACGAAAGATAAAATAAAAATTATTCATATTTAAATGTGGAAGTTAGTGTATATGTTTACTAGAGGTATTGTCAGTGTTTAAAATTTGTTGATGAGTTCATTACCATTCTTCATACTCAACTCTATTGTGTTTACTAATAGAAACACTCTCCATATTAGGTAGTCTAATCGAAATACTCTCCATATTAGGTAGTCTAATAGAACCACTCTCGATATTAGGTAGTCTAATCGAAACACTCTCCATATTAGGTAGTCTAATCGAAACACTCTCCATATTAGGTAGTCTAATCGAAACACTCTCCATATTATATAGTCTAATTGAAACACTATCCTCATTATGTAGTATAATCTAAATACTGTCCATATTATATAGTCTAATCTAAACACTGTCCATATTATGTAATCTAATCTAAATACTGTCCATATTATATAGTCTAATCTAAACACTGTCCATATTATGTGTAAACGGAAAAATGCTAATTACCCAATTAATTTAATTAATATAATTAATTTCGTTAATTTTCAAAATTTGTAAATCAAATTTTTGATTTGAATTTCACAATTCAAGTCTGAGTAAGATTTGTTTGACGTAAACAACATCGACCCATATCTACAAATAAAGGGAGTTGGAATTACAGGTCACAAATTCTTATGTAACATGGGCATATTCCTGGCACCACACACACTTAGTCTATTATGTGTGTGCATTCAGCCATGACTATGGAGTCAATAGGCACAGGAAGAAAAACAAGACATAGCCAGAGGCTAAGAAATTCTAGAAACTTCCATGACCTCTGAAAATGGATAAAAGAGCAGACTCAAAATTCTCTACACTCTTTTACACAAGTTTGAGTCCCGTGCCGGCTCATGGTCAGAACTAAGGAAAGGTATGTCCGATGTAGGAGATTGTGTTGTGGATGATTTTTACATTTGATTTTTTAATAATGTTGAATCATGCTTCTTGTAAATATAACGAATTTAAACTATAATGCTTTTATTTCGTTTAGAGAGAGAATCAGATAAATTAAATTGTTAAAAGGAATTGTAATGAGAAATAGAAATGTAAGTACAGATTACAGAATTATAAAGCATGATCCTGATATGCGCCATTACATTGATCTATTGCAGTTCAAGCCGTCCAGTTCCAGGAGCTCAGTTCCATGCGTTCAGCTCCATACGTCACACGTGCGTGCGTACTTGTCAGTACGCATTGTCTTCAGTTATTCATTTTTGGATTGTACCAGTTGATCCTGGCGTCTCAAGTTCCAGTTGTCTAGTGTTGACAACGAGTACTGCCACTTGGTCTCTACATGTGTTTAGGGCCAGTGTGGAGGAAATTGCTTGTGGATTCTGTTTGTATCAGGACCATCAAGGGAGACGGTATTACGAAGTGGGCTGCTGCAAGGAGCGTGAGTCTGACCCACTTGTACTACGTAGACAACTATCTAACCAGTGAAATTGAATATACTGAACTGTGGATAACTATGTGTTATCAGTGTCTGTGAAAGGATTACAAATTACAGACTTTGTTTAACTTTCTATGGACAAATTGTTGTGTAATTCACGGAACATTCATTTACGTCACCAGGCGGGCTAAAACCACGAGACATTTAATTGTCAGCCACCCTGCCGAGAACGAGGCTACAACAGAACAAGGCCATAATCAGGTGATTCAATTACATGAACTTTCTGTGTAATCTGTACATGTTTCTGTGATTTTCATTCCTTGTTCTATGTCTGATTCTTCTATGTAAATTCTATATTTTCTAAAGTGTTGACTATGTAGTTGGCTTATGTATGAAGAGTAATTGTGTAAGCTTAACTAAAGTATGTAATAATGTCACACGGAATTCTCTAATAATTATTCTCTAAAACTATATTGATATATCTTTTCATTAATTGTAATTCTGGAAGTCTTATGAGATTTGTGATTTCGGAATCGCCTAGTGTGTGATTTGAATTCAATGTAAATGTATTGAAATTGTTATCTTTATTTCTTTTTAATAAATTGTTTTCTTTTAAAACTATTTCCTCCTTCATTTCTTGGAGGTACATGTGTAATGATGGGTGGGGGCAGCCAATGACATAATACAATTGAGAAGACGGTCTAGACACATGTTTTAAAATAGTTCCCATCATTGACAGCGATGAGAGATTGTGGTAGGGCCGGAATAGTGATAGAACGACTGACAAGATAAACGCAGTGTAGTCACTATTCTGAGACAGGTAACACTTGGGAGACGGTCATTGACTGACGGACTGCTCGAGGCTTGACCTAGTCACTCTCGGACCGCATAAGACCCTTTAAGGAGGTAGTGAGCGATTGGCATGAAAGTGATTAATTAAAATATTAATAACCAAGGCGCACACGGAGAACCCCCTTTCCGCCACATATTGTGGGCTCGCCCGGTGGATTGTCATAATCGAATTATAGAACCATAGGGAGACCCTTAGACAAGACCAGCTAGAAATCTCTAAAGACAGAACTAGAATTTATTCTTTCACCTATCCTTTATCTTTTCTATCCCTTTGTAAACTTTGTAAAGTCACAGTTTGTCCTGTATGTACATCTTGTTGTACTGTACTGTTGATATTGATTGATATTGTTATATTAATTAATAGTAAGGATTACTTATTTATTGATTCAGGCATTGATTGAGATGATATTGTATTGATTGATATGAGAGTGCAAGATTGATCATATTGTACACTATATCGGACATCCCTTTCGATAGACGTGAATTGAATATCTAGGTAACGTTGTAACGTAAACATAATTTTGATATATTGTTAATCGTTACGAACCAAGTCAAAAATGTCTAGCATTTCGATCACGAGTGAGATGCGCTTAGCATGGATAAGAGAAGGGAAAGGATTAGCTCGCGAACTCGGCAAAGATGAAAATGAGTATGCTAAAATGTTCATGGCTGAGAAAGAGAAGCAGTTCGAAAGGAGAGAGAGAGAGGAGAAAGAAAGAGAAGCAAAGAAAGAGAAAGAGGAGAGAGATGCGAGATTGAAAGAAAGAAAGTTTAATCTGAAAGTCGAAATGTTGAGGAATACAGACCGGTCATGGAATGAAGTATTTCCCGAAAAGAAACAACCGCAGACTCACGAAGTCAGGGCAAAAATACAATTTCCAGTGTTCAATCGTAAGGAAGACCAAATAGATGAGTATATCAATCTATTCGAGACAAAAGCTATCCTTCCTGGGTTTCCGGCTTCACAATGGCTAAGCCAGTTATCCTATCTCATGAAGGGACAAGACTCAGTAGTGTTCACAAGAATACCGATAACAGAAAATTCTTATGAATCGTACAGAGACGCGCTATTGAACTATTTCCGTGGCTCGAAAGACGTGTACAAGCAAAAATTTAAATCGTTTCGACGCGATGATCACGAAAGTTTTACTCAGGCCGCAGAACGATTGAAATATTTGCTAGAACGATGGTTAACTGTCGAGAAAGCGGATTCGGAAGATGCGGAAAGTGTCAAAGAACATTTCGTGAAAGATGTTTTGATAAATTTGTCACCTCCCACACTAATAGCGTACACCAGAGAAAAGGAAGCTGATACATTAGCTGATTGGACGCGCGCCGCCGACCAATACGAGAATGCAAACGGTCTACAAGTAGCACCTAGCAGAGGAACACAAAATAAAAATCCTCAACCACCGCCTCAACCACAGAAACAGAACAAACAACCGCCACCTGTTTCTAATAAAGAAAAACAGGAGGAAAATTCGAAACTTGATGCCAAACCGTCAACATCACACTCTCATGCAAAAAAACATGACACGCAAACAGGTGAGGAAAAGAAACCGATAACCTGTTACCAGTGTGGTAAAACGGGACACATTAAGCATCAATGCCGATCAGTCATAGCGGCCATTGAACCGTACGGAGCACCACAGTTCATTGCGACGATTAATGGACATCGAGTAAAAGTCCTACATGATACAGGGTGTTCTATTGGGCTTGTAGTAGATCCCAGACTCGTACACGAGGAGGACTACACCTCTGAGTCAAGAACCATCACGTTGGCTGATGGGACTCAACGGACTGCAAGGGTCGCTTGTGTCGACATACAGTCCAAGTATGTTAATGGACGAGTGCGAGCAGTTTGTTTACCAGGCTGTGTCACGTCGGCCATTGTCGGGTGTGAGTACACTTTACAGGAAAATGGTACTGCACCTGAGGATCCAAATGTTTGTGTTGTCACGACAAGACAGCAAACACGAGGAAAAGAAGAAGCGTCTGCTACAAGGTCGGACGATGAAGTTACCGAGCCGAGTACGCATGATGAAATTGCGACCACGCCCACGGAGGAGGGGGCAATGCAAGTGGTCAACAAAGGGGTCACTGAAGTAGCCACTGGGGAGACTGACACGGCCAATGGACCGGCCGGTGAGCCAGACTCGCTCAGTCACGCTCAGTTGACCGACGCAAGCCTTGAGCAGTGCCGCAAGAAGGCGGAGCTTAAAGACACGCACATTTCCAAGAAGTCAGGTGACTTAGTCAGATTTCGTTGGAAGAAGGACATCCTTGTCCGACAGAGAGAGTCGGAAGGCGAAGTTATAACTAGCCAAGTCGTTGTACCAAGCAATCGGAGAGCAGAAGTACTACGCGTGGCTCACGATTCGCCGACCGCTGGACACTTGGGCTGTGCCAAAACACTAGCCCGAGTGACGACAGAGTTTTACTGGCCAGGAATGGCAGGGGGCGTCACCCGGTTTTGCCAATCCTGTGATCGTTGTCAAAGGGTTAACAGGAAAGCGGAAAAACTAGTACCATTGGGTGAGACCCCAGTAATCGAGACACCATTTAGGAGGATCGCCGTAGACCTGATTGGGGAAATTAAGCCGCCATCAGGGAGGGGACATAAGTGGATTTTGACCGTGATTGATTACGCTACCAGGTACCCCGAAGCTGTACCGCTAGCATCGATAAGCACTTCTACCGTAGCTAACGCACTATTCGGTATCTTCTCGCGAGTGGGTTTTCCCGAAGAGATTTTATCAGACCGAGGTACACAGTTTGTAAGCGCGCTAATGAAAGAGGTAAATCGCATCATTCAGGTTAAGCAGATAACTACCACCCCTTACCACCCCCAATGCAACGGGTTGATCGAACGTCTGAATGGCACATTGACCAGGTCGTTGAAAAAACTCTGCATTGACAAACCACGTGACTGGGACAAATACCTAACCGCCGTATTATTCGCGCTTAGGGAGGTACCCCAGGACTCCTCACTATTCTCACCATTTGAACTGTTATATGGTCGAACTGTGAGAGGACCAATGAGCGTCTTGCGACAGTATTGGACCAATGACAAACTGCCCGATACGGTGAAAAGCACCTATCAGCACATCATCGATCTTGCAAATAAGATCGACTTGAGCTGTCAGATCGCTGCTGACAACACTCGGTTGGCAAAGAAACGACAGGCAAACCAATACAACAAACACACGAAAGAAACCACCCTCGATGTAGACTCACAAGTATTACTGTTGCTACCCATACATCGAAATAAACTTGAAGTGGGTTGGCAAGGGCCCTACAAAGTAGTGGAAAAGTTGAGTGGGTGTAATTTTCACGTCCAGATGGGAAATAAAACGAAAGTCTATCACGCGAATTTACTGAAGGAATATCATGAACGACCGGTAGATTTGGTAGCCACTATCGTGGTGGAAGATCCAGATACGTCCGTACCAGAGGCTGGTGTGATTCCACACCCCGGGCTTACGGAAACCGAAACTAGTCAGGATGTCATGATAAACCCAGATTTACATCACGGTGAACGAGAACAGGTTCAGAATATCATAGAGCGCTACGCGCCGACTTTTACCGACAAACCAGGCCGTACCAAACTATGTGAATTCTGTGTACCTACCATCGACGATACTCCAGTCAGGGTGAAGCCATATACTTTACCCTATGCAAAACAGGAGTCAGTCAAAATGGAAATACAAAAAATGCTCGAGATAGGCGTGATCGAGAAAGCCGATTCACCCTATAGCGCACCCATTGTGCTGGTGCAAAAGAAAGACGGAACACACCGCTTCTGTGTCGACTACAGGCAGTTGAACAAACACGTTATATTTTCAGCTGAACCTCTCCCCGAACCAGAGCGATTGTTCGCACAATTGAGTATGGCAAAATACTTTAGTAAACTTGATATGTCAAAAGGGTACTGGCAACTTCCGGTTTGCCAAGCAGACAAAAAGAAACTTGCATTTAGCACGCCTGAAGGACAATTCCAGTGGAACGTCATGCCGTTCGGAATTTTAACCGCACCCGCCACGTTCACTAAAATGATGCGCCTACTCATTGAACCCATGCAAGAGACTACCATATATAATTTTATGGACGATGTTCTCATTGCCACCGAAACTTTCACAGAACACATGAGAGTTCTGGAAAAGTTGATTGTCAGATTACAAGAATGCAATCTGACAGCACGCCCGTCTAAATGCTTGATCGCATTCCAGAGGTTAGAATATCTAGGTCACACAGTAGGACACGGTTTACTGTGGCCGGATGCTGCTAAGGTACAGAAACTCTCCGAAATGAGCCGCCCCATCACAAAAACAAATGTGAAATCCTTCCTAGGATTAGCCGGTTATTATCGGAAATTCATACCAGATTTCAGTAAAGTAGCAAAACCTCTAACCGACTTGACAAAGAAGGGACAACCCTCTACTGTACACTGGGATCCCAAATGTGAGATTGCATTTGAGACACTCAAAGACAGTTTGGCTAAACAACCCGTATTACACTTGCCTGATTTAAATAAGGAGTTCATTTTACGAACTGACGCAAGCAATGTAGGATTAGGAGCCATGCTGATGCAAACGTTTGAAGGAGACATTCACCCTGTAGCGTACGCTAGCAGATGTCTAAACAAAGCAGAGTGTAATTACTCTACTTCAGAAAAAGAGTGCCTAGCTATTATTTGGGGGATTCAGAAATTCCAAGCCTACCTGTATGGTAAAAAATTTACTATACAAACAGACCACCAACCACTAGCTTACATTTCTAACTCCAACCGAAGTAACGGTCGATTGACTCGTTGGTCATTGTTTTTACAACAGTACCGATATCAAATACAAGTCATAAAAGGAGTAGACAATGTCGGAGCAGACTTCTTGTCTCGGGTGATCGGAAACGAGGACTAAATTTCAGAACCTAATAAAGCCGCACATGACTTTTCATTTTTCCTTAGTGAAGTAAGATAGTTCACCCTGTTCACTATCTTTTTGTGGGGAGGAATGTAAACGGAAAAATGCTAATTACCCAATTAATTTAATTAATATAATTAATTTCGTTAATTTTCAAAATTTGTAAATCAAATTTTTGATTTGAATTTCACAATTCAAGTCTGAGTAAGATTTGTTTGACGTAAACAACATCGACCCATATCTACAAATAAAGGGAGTTGGAATTACAGGTCACAAATTCTTATGTAACATGGGCATATTCCTGGCACCACACACACTTAGTCTATTATGTGTGTGCATTCAGCCATGACTATGGAGTCAATAGGCACAGGAAGAAAAACAAGACATAGCCAGAGGCTAAGAAATTCTAGAAACTTCCATGACCTCTGAAAATGGATAAAAGAGCAGACTCAAAATTCTCTACACTCTTTTACACAAGTTTGAGTCCCGTGCCGGCTCATGGTCAGAACTAAGGAAAGGTATGTCCGATGTAGGAGATTGTGTTGTGGATGATTTTTACATTTGATTTTTTAATAATGTTGAATCATGCTTCTTGTAAATATAACGAATTTAAACTATAATGCTTTTATTTCGTTTAGAGAGAGAATCAGATAAATTAAATTGTTAAAAGGAATTGTAATGAGAAATAGAAATGTAAGTACAGATTACAGAATTATAAAGCATGATCCTGATATGCGCCATTACATTGATCTATTGCAGTTCAAGCCGTCCAGTTCCAGGAGCTCAGTTCCATGCGTTCAGCTCCATACGTCACACGTGCGTGCGTACTTGTCAGTACGCATTGTCTTCAGTTATTCATTTTTGGATTGTACCAGTTGATCCTGGCGTCTCAAGTTCCAGTTGTCTAGTGTTGACAACGAGTACTGCCACTTGGTCTCTACATGTGTTTAGGGCCAGTGTGGAGGAAATTGCTTGTGGATTCTGTTTGTATCAGGACCATCAAGGGAGACGGTATTACGAAGTGGGCTGCTGCAAGGAGCGTGAGTCTGACCCACTTGTACTACGTAGACAACTATCTAACCAGTGAAATTGAATATACTGAACTGTGGATAACTATGTGTTATCAGTGTCTGTGAAAGGATTACAAATTACAGACTTTGTTTAACTTTCTATGGACAAATTGTTGTGTAATTCACGGAACATTCATTTACGTCACCAGGCGGGCTAAAACCACGAGACATTTAATTGTCAGCCACCCTGCCGAGAACGAGGCTACAACAGAACAAGGCCATAATCAGGTGATTCAATTACATGAACTTTCTGTGTAATCTGTACATGTTTCTGTGATTTTCATTCCTTGTTCTATGTCTGATTCTTCTATGTAAATTCTATATTTTCTAAAGTGTTGACTATGTAGTTGGCTTATGTATGAAGAGTAATTGTGTAAGCTTAACTAAAGTATGTAATAATGTCACACGGAATTCTCTAATAATTATTCTCTAAAACTATATTGATATATCTTTTCATTAATTGTAATTCTGGAAGTCTTATGAGATTTGTGATTTCGGAATCGCCTAGTGTGTGATTTGAATTCAATGTAAATTTATTGAAATTGTTATCTTTATTTCTTTTTAATAAATTGTTTTCTTTTAAAACTATTTCCCCCTTCATTTCTTGGAGGTACATGTGTAATGATGGGTGGGGGCAGCCAATGACATAATACAATTGAGAAGACGGTCTAGACACATGTTTTAAAATAGTTCCCATCATTGACAGCGATGAGAGATTGTGGTAGGGCCGGAATAGTGATAGAACGACTGACAAGATAAACGCAGTGTAGTCACTATTCTGAGACAGGTAACACTTGGGAGACGGTCATTGACTGACGGACTGCTCGAGGCTTGACCTAGTCACTCTCGGACCGCATAAGACCCTTTAAGGAGGTAGTGAGCGATTGGCATGAAAGTGATTAATTAAAATATTAATAACCAAGGCGCACACGGAGAACCCCCTTTCCGCCACATTATGTAATCTAATCTAAACACTGTCCATATTATGTAATCTAATCTAAATACTGTCCATATTATAAAGTCTAAACTCCATACACTAGTCTGGTCGAAAATCCATACACAAATTCAAACAAACAACAGGAAAACATTTAAGTATCATCTAAATTAAATGAATTCTTGAAATGTAAACCGTACAAAATTTGCAAAGACAGCTCTCCGGCGCCGTCCTGTTCGGAGTCAAACATTAAAAAATTTTAGTGTTGAAGATTTTGAGAGTGTCAAATAACTATTCAAGCTGCTAAAGACTTGACACTTAAACATAAGCTTCACCTGCTATACATCTTGGGTCGCACTGCTCATTAGTTCAGTGCGCATGCGCTAAAGGGTGCTAACTCTATCGGTGAACGAATTCTACACTAGGTTAAACACACAACGGCTGTCAGTGATTAAGGAGAGCAGGAAAGAAAAGCATGCTGATGGCTCTTTCCTCAGGTTGTGAACAGAATTTCTGAGTTCCTGCCCGACCTCTCTATGAAATATTGCATTTTGAACATGTGTTTATTTTTTTAGGCTTATTGGCTTATTGTGCCATCCAACGCTTTCCACTTTATATGATAAACATTTCATTTTCCCCACTCCCTTTATAGGATAAACATTTCCTTTTCTCACTCCCTTTATATGATAAACATTTTCTTTTCTCACTCCCTTTATATGATAAACATTTCCTTTTCTCACTCCCTTTATATGATAAACATTTCCTTTTCTCATTCCCTTTCAACGGTAGGGTAATTAATGGATGAGAAAGTAAGAGGAGTAATGTGGCCATGAGAAGGAGCAGGTTTGAGCAGGAGAGGATCAGAAGTATGAGGAAGAGTTGTTTTATTTAGCAAGAGAAGAGATAAATGGAAGCAGAATGAGCAATGTTAAGAGTTGGATGTACATCTTGTACAGGAAAAGAGCATTACATGGAGAGCAAGAGATGGAACAGAACGGGTCAGTATCAATACTGCGAGAAGGGTCAGAATTAAGGGTAGGAAAAGGGTCAGAATTAAGGGTAGGAAAAGGGTCAGAATTAAGGGTAGGAAAAGGGTCAGAATTAATGGTAGGAAAAGGGTCAGAATTAAGGGTAGGAAAAGGGTCAGAATTAAGGGTAGGAAAAGGGTCAGAATTAAGGGTAGGAAAAGGGTCAGAATTAAGGGTAGGAAAAGGGTCAGAATTAAGGGTAGGAAAAGGGTCAGATTAAGGGTAGGAAAAGGGACAGAATTAAGGGTATGAAAAGGGTCGGAATTAAGGGTAGGAAAAGGGTCGGAATTAAGGGTAGGAAAAGGGTCAGTATTAAGGGTAGGAGAAGGGTCAGAATTAAGGGTTTCGGGTTAGTACCAAGAGCAAGAGGTACAGAGTATGAGGAGCTGCAAAGGTCTTCAACTTTGAATAGATTTAGTGGTGATCTTTAGTGGTGATCTTTAGTGGTGACCTATCTAGCATTGTGTTACTGTAGCGATCACGACTAAGACTGCATGCCAGTGCTATTCTTGCCCTCTACTTAAAAAGCAGCACAATATAATTGCTATGTCCTCATGTTACTTCATTTTCTTGCTATCACCACGCGATCTGCTCAGGTGGTAGAATCACCGACATAGAATGAAAACAAACACAAGTACATTATCACATTAATGAATTACGCAGAGACGAAATTATGATACTAATGAATAAGATGAGATGGCGAGAATTTAAAATTATTTGCATGAGAAATAAGCTAAAAGATTCTGTTGATATGACATAAATTTTCAGAAATAATAGAGGTTTTGCTGATCAAAATCCGTGTGAAGATTGCAATCTCTTTATGATCTCACAGGATTCTTATGTGGGTTCTTTCTGAACTGACACAGCTAAATGCTCTCATGATTGCAAAAGTTTGTTTAGTACCGAGAGTCTGACAAGATTTCTAAGATGAGTTCATTCTAAATTGACAAAGACAATTAAATGTTCTCTTATGAAAAGGAATTGTTTAGTACCGAGGGTCTGTTAAGATTCCTATGATGGGTTCATACTGAATTGACATAGACAATTAGCTGTTCTCTTGATGAAAAGGAATTGTTTAGTACCGAGGGTCTGTTAAGATTCCTATGATGGGTTCATTCTGAATTGACATAGACAATTAGCTGTTCTCTTGATAAAAAAAAAATGTTTTTTTTAGATGAACTCAGTTCTTTGATAGGATCTACCGCTTGTTACTAAATTTACAGTTCGACTAGTTATAGAAGGAGCATCAGTAGAAGAAGTAGCAATATATGCATTATATTTACATTTGTAATTGTAGTAGTATAAATAGGTCCTACAGATGTAGTAATAATTGCATAATAGCAACATAATTTATAGTTGTAATAGAAGTATGGGAAAGACGAGAGTGGTTTGTGCTACAGTAGAAGTTGTTGATAGGTTGGTTCTGTAGAATTAGTAGTAGTTTTGGTAGTGTTAACAGAGTAGTAATGGAAAATAGTATCCATTTTAATAGCGATACTACAGTGGTACTTCGATTGCTTTTAACAGCAGATAGTAGTAATGTTGGTGATAGATTATTTCTAAGTAAACAAGATTTAAACGACTTCATTTAAGATTAATAAATGATACAGACCTGTAAAGTTTGTAATAAGCGGTAGATTTTAGAGGTCTGGCTACACCAAGAATTATTTGTAATATACAGAAACACATTTCGTATCGACACTAGCAACATATTTCGATTATTGCAAAATTTTAAGAAATGTGAGAAGTCTTCGCAATGTAAATGGCTAAAAGTATTGGCATTTAATGCTGTGCACGCACTAATACTGGACTTTAATTTCAATCACATGGCAAATTCCTTCAGCGACGCATGCGCATGTTTGCCCTCTATGTAAATGTACGGAGAGGTGAAGGACAGAATTTCGTTAGCCATGAAATGACACACTTTGAACTCATCACACGCAAAAATCATATCTCCCGTAAAACCACGTGTACACTATGTATTGAACAGTAAACAAAGGCACATGTCCTATACGTCTGCACGAAACGTCTCTTGTACGACTACATTTGTCTCTCGTAAAACCACAATCTATGCATTTAGTGGAACCAAGGGACACGACTCTGATAAATTCACATTAAATATCTCTTAGTTTCCCTACCGTTTTCCCTAAAGTTATCACTTGTGCTTGTTTACTACTGAAGAATGAAATCCATCTCATTTCCTATTGTGCATACCTGATATTCAGCAGGAACAAGAAATGAAATCCATCTCATTCCCTATTGTGCATACCTGATATTCAGCAGGAACAAGAATGAAATCCCTAACTATGATCCTGGGGTCATTTAGTACTCAACGAGAGCAGGAATAAAATTCCTCCTTGCCCTTATTGATATAGACATAAATATCGATTTATCTATATTATTGATATAGACATTATCGATTTAAAGACGTACATAGCTTTATTTGGCATTTAGAAAGATAAAGATGGAATCCTTTGATATCTTTATTGCGTTATAATAGTATTCAGCAAATTCAGGACACGGAATACTTACATATCTTTTTGTGTTTAATTACTATTTAAACTAGAACATGAAGGATATGTTCGAATACCTTATGAGCTTAATTAGCAATCAAACAAAGACATGGATTGAATACCTGAATATTCTTATTGTTATTAATTAGAATTTTAACAAGAACAAAGAAATCAATCACGTGTATAGTCACGTGACAGTTTTCAACTCGAGTACACATTCCTCCCACCACCCCCACCATCATTGCAACCACCATCAGGGTATTGTTCTTTAATTCATTAAACTTATTTTGAAGAATGGTAAATTAATTTAAATTGCTCAAAATTTAGTTTGCAATTAGTAAAGCCAACTCTCTAATTGGAGTCTTTGATTAACGACGGAAGAAGAAAACGTACTTTTAACTTCATCAGTGTGAGTGAACCTCAATTTTCAATTCAAAGACAGGAATGAGAGGGGGGGGGGGAGGGGAATCCTTCTACACGACTTCTAACAGTTTTTAAATTGTATGCTTGCCAATAAAAGTACAATTCTTTATCTTTGCCGGTTTGTCTGATCAGAGAAATCGCCTTGTCAGAAAAATATATTTGTTATACTTATCCTTGATGGACATTTTTTTTAATTTTCCCTCACTTTTGAAACTAGACATATTTACCTGCCCTATTTTCAGCGATAGGCAATGGAATTTAATGTCAGAATGAAATCTTTGCAAACAAAGGCTATTTGTTGTAAAGATATCATTGCTCTGAAATGACAAGACATAACTTCTATCTCCCTGTGTCGACATTTACTTTTGTTCACTTTAACTCTTCCATTTACAATGACAGTCCCCCAAGCCACCACTAAACTTGACCCATTTATAACCAGCACCAGGCCTGACAACGTGTCCTTTTATAATGACAAGGGGGAATTGAAATAATGACTGACAGAGGAGACGATGACAGCGTGAACAAAATAATGACAAAGAGATAAAAATAATGATGTCAAAGAGAAAACAATGACAGCGAGAACAAACTTCAACACATTAAAGACAAAAGGATATACGTAATAACAATAAGTAAGATTTGGCATTGTGAATAACGTGTACTCACAAAGAGAGATAAGTAATTATAGAAAGAAAAACAGCAGTGACAGAGTGACCGAATTAATTGTCAGAAGGACGGCAATAAAGGAAAGACATCGTGAATTTATATAATGACAAGAAGAAATGAAAAATTATAAACTGTAGGAATGACAGAGATTTGGAGATGATGACGTCCGGGAAAGACTTACATTAAAGAAAGATTACATTGAAATTGTACCAAAACAAACTTTGGTTTAAATTTAGTTATTGCGTTGTCCATACTTATCTCTTTCACATTATGTCTGCGACTGTCCCTTTCTCTGTTTGTCTCTGTCTTTATTCTCTGTCCGCTTCTTGCCTTCTATACTTTGTATTTGTGTACATCTCCCGTCTCTCCCTGTGTGTGCGTCTCTTGCCTTGCATACGACTCTCTCCATCTTTCTCTCTCTCTCCATCCATCTCTTGCTTTTTATAAGATTCTGTCAATACACGTCCGTCTTTTGATTTGCACTCGAATTTATTTACCTGGCTCTTTTTCTGTCTTTTACTTTGAATACCATTCTTTGTCTGACGTATCTATCTATCTATCTATCTATCTATCTATCTATCTATCTATCTATCTATCTATCTATCTATCTATCTATCTATCTGTCTACCTTTGCCTGTCTCTTGCAATGTAGTCTCTCTCTGGTTCTAAATCAAATCCTACTTAATTCATAAAACTACTTCTTTTCTTTCTCACGTTAATAAATTTATATTATCTAATTCTTATTCAGTATAATTCTTATTCAGTGCGAGCATAAATTACGTTGTTGTTTTACTCGTCGTCTTACTGATTCGCATCCACACATATATCTCTCTCCCCTCTTCTACCCCTCCCTTCTTCGTTTACACCCTGTCTCCTTCCTCCCCATTCTCTCGTAATTAATTTCTCTTGCCGCCCCCTGCCCTCCCTATAGATTAACTCCCTCTTTAGCGTGACTTAGAAACGTAAAATATATTTAGAAGGAAACTCCTTTTCTTTCCAACATCTATTTTTATACGTTTTTCCACTCCTTTTACGCTCTTGAGGTCTCAGTGGAAACATTATGCACTTGTCTCCCTTTGACGCTCGTAATCCGGAGCATATCAAGGGGCTTATACAAATTGTTTACAAGGGGCAGTAACTCCTGAAGGCTTCAGTATCGCTCACCGTGTGTCTAATAAATTCTCGGACGGAGAAGAATGTCGGAGTCGACGGAACGGTTAAATAAACGCAGGTGTGTGGTTGAAACTTGGGCAGTTATGCAGTTAAACACCCCCCCACCCTCCCATTTTGAAGGACGGGTCGACGTACTGGTGACCAATAAATTATGATTACTTAAACATACAGAGTATTTTAGGTTCGGCTGCGATTGCTCAGAAACTAGATATGCACTGAAAATGCGAATAAGGAAACGGAACACGTACATTATCTACACACGAGGAAACGGTAGATGTAAGTAGTATAACACACAACAGCACTTAAAAGATAAGTGTACGATATTTAACATAACGCATACAGATAATAGTACAAATACAAAAACAGTACATATGAAAATAGATCAAATTCGGTAACAGCACATATTGTAATAGATCAAATTCGGTAACAGCACATATTGTAATAGTTTAATTCGGTAACAGCACATATTGTAATAGATCAAATTCGGTAACAGCACTTTTGGCAAAATTACAAATTCGATAAAGCGCACGAGACAATACGATAAGCAACGCTACAGGGCCACACATATTGCAACGGCACACCACAACAGGAGAAGAACGTACAATTAATGTCTAACGGTAGGTGTTACATCGGGTAATACATCAGAATTCCAAATTTATGTAAATATATCATTTCTACACTAACAAACTTTTATCTCAGTAAATGTAAACTTACATTTTTTGTCTTGCTTGAGTGCTTGTTTGTACGTGTAACGTTAATGTGTGTGTGTGTGTGTGTGTGTGTGTGTGTGTGTGTGTGTGTGTGTGTGTGTGTGTATGTGTGTGTGTGTGTGTGTGTGTGTGTGTGTGTGTGTGTGTGAGCTGTAGCCAAATTTGTTCCTCCTTCTCTGTTCTGTTTCTATTCTTTAATTACTTTTTATTCATTTCGCAAATTTATTAGGGATTTAAAGCATAGAATAATTAATATGCTTAAATTTATTTCAAGATATTTGTGCTTCACGGCAAGTTATGATTCAAGATTTAACATCATTAATTTAATCTAATGATGAAAGTGGGAAGTTTTACAATTAAACTGATTTGCTTTGGCAGGTCAATGCTTGGAAACTATTCTTGTGTTTTGAAATGGTGAGCAATGCACATTCAAATAATTGTACAGTCCACCCAATCTGGTGCTGGTTGTTTAAACGCGGGACACCGTCACTTGCATTTTAAAGTTTGGACAAACTTCAAATCCGAGCTTCAAAAGCAACAAAACGCAGGTGTGTCATGCCAGCACTTCTTACCGCAGATACGAAATTAGCAACACTGGAAACGCCTGAGTTTAATACTAGATAAACTCTGAATGACCCTAAGACTTAAGGGGAAAGTCCTGTGTGTGGGAGGAAGATGGCGTCAAGGCCCTCTGAAGCCTAGACATATGTATTTTTTTGCAGATGTATCTGGTGTTATTACTGCATGTAATTAAGAACGTGTTTTGAACAGCTTACAACCCGGAAACAGGCCATAAAACCCTACGGAATGGCTCATCACCTACATATTTCTTCCACTGAAGAACGCTGGTTTTCAAGTTGCTAACAAATTCTGCTGTTCACTACAATCTGAGATATGAAAATAAATTCGTATATTTTATAATGTTATTTTTGTGTTAAGAGTCATAAGCACGTTGTGACGGTTATCGTCAAGAATTAGCTATCGGATGAGGTACATTGATAACGGGAGATCAGATATATTGATCACCAATAACTGGAAATTAGAATAAGGCAAACAGATCATCAGGAATTATTAATAGAAATCAGTCAAGTTAATCACTCACAGCTAGCAATGGGGGCTACGTAAATTAATCAACAACAATTAGCAGCAATTATCAGATAAATTAATCATAAGAAGTTAATTACTGTACTTATGGTAAATGTTAATTAGGAGGTGTTGCATTAAAGGCGAGGTTAAAATCACGGTCTTAATTGATTCTTGGAAGTCAGTTATTAAAGCTGGTAAATTTCAGACCGCAATCTATTCCAGCGTAATATATTTTTTCTTGATATGAGTGTTTATAACTATAATTAAAGTAGAGGCCATGCTCTGCACGTTAACAGCAATACTAATGGAAGCCAGTATGCATTGGTTACTGAATGTGTATAAATAGCTCACGAAGAGTAGCAATTACGCTAAAAGGATTAACCATTTTATCAGTTAGATTTCAGTGGGATAGTACAGCCAAACACAGTTGTACTGTTTGTTCCAGGGTCCATTTTCTAAGGATTACATAGGCTGACAGTTAGTGACAGTCACTAAGAGGATAGGCAGAGACTCTATCGAAGTATACGTCATAGCTGACCAATCATGGAACACTAGACAAAGAAACTAACCAACTGAAATTGTTAATGTAGAGATGACGAAGTAGAACCTTCAGGATAATTCGGTTCTCAAAATCACCATGCAATTTTCCACCATCGTGAACAGGTAAATTGGGTCACAATTTTAAAAGGTGTACGGGTTGGCCAACTGAAAGGTATTCGAGAGTAAAATTTATGTCTCGGAAAATACAACAACTTCATTTGTGTAATACTTATACACCAAACATGTGAGTCTAAACATGAAGCCATGTCTGGAAAAGTTCTACACAGTTCTATTTTGAAGACATATTTTTCCTTCCTAAGCATTTGCTCTCTTTTCCCTCATAAGTCACTTTGACCTTTACAAACTTATTGGATTTTTTCAATATCTATCAGATTATTCTCTTCTTCGACGTTTTCCAGTGCCCATTTCTATAGCAAGTGATTAAAGATTCGCCTTGAATTCGTGACGTTGACTTCTATCACATGACTCGTGCATAATGTACTTTCCCAGTTTTCTGTTAGTGTTATATAGAGGCTGTGAGTGCGTGTGTCGATTGTGTATGCTAATAATGTATAGTGGAGGTAGTCTGTACTTCGGGTACTTTACTAGGTGGTTGTAACTACTCCTGACGTCCACTGAGAGAAGGCGCTCGATGTTAGCCAGGAGTCTGTTGTGGAGGGTTCCTTTCTACATAGATGGCCCCTTCTGACAAATTTTAAAGTACTCCTTTCACGCCCACTTAACTTTAGCCTTAACTGTCGCAAAATTCCAGATCTAGGGTTTATATATGGAGGCATTTAACGCATAAGTGAGATTCAATTACGACTTATTTTGTAAGGTCTGGGTATAAATTACTTTACATGTATCATACGAGAATGACATTAGAAGTTGTGAATGGGAAGTTGGCTCCAATGGAATGCAATAATGTGCAACTCGAGAATTATGCCACTGTAACTCGAGATTAATAATTAATATAAACTAACCACACCATTTTCTGAGCTACTATTTATTTATCTACTTATAAACTATACAGACAGATAGATAGACAGACAGACAGATGGATGGATGGGTGAATGGATGGATGGATTAATGGATGAATAGATAGATAGATAGATAGATAGATAGATAGATAGATAGATGGATGGATGGATAGATAGATAGATAGAGAGATAGATAGATAGATAGATAGATGGATGGATGGATGGATAGATAGATAGGCAGATAGATAGATAGGTAGGTAGGCAGGCAGGCAGATAGATAGATAGATAGATATATAGATAGATAGATAGACAGATAGATAGATAGATAGATAGATAGACAGATAGATAGATAGATAGATAGATAGATAGATACCTTTACGTGTAGGAGTGAATCCATTCTTGTTATATTTAAAAGTATGCTTAATGAGATATTTTGTTCATTTTCACGTAAACATATGTTTGCATATGCGTTTGCGCTTGCAGGAGTTGAGTGGTGCTGAGACACCTATGAAATAATGAAGAAAATATTGTTAGAAAGAGAAATCCACACATGTCTTTAAGTGTAGTGTTTGTCACATTCCTACCACTTTAACATTTAGCTCATGGCTCATACCTTATCACCACCCACCATAAGTAATGGCAAAATAAATTCCGAACGATTGCTGTTTACATTCGAAACTTGTTTAATTTTTCGCACATCTCTATCTCAACCATACACACACACGCACATATATGGAGAGGGGGAGAGAGAGAGAGAGGGGTGGTGGGGAGGGATGAATGGGTTATCGGGTGTCCTGTGCAACATTATGTTTGAATCAAAAGAACTGTTGATTATTCGTTTCGACGTTTCTTCCTTCTGTAACCCTGATTACTTTTCAATAGCGTATCAAACTCTAACCGAAGCAAGGTTAAAGTGTTTCGTATATAATGGTTCTGTCTCGTTAGCATTTCAATATATATTTCTTTCGCTATTTAATCTAATAATGTGTAATGCAACGAAAAATGTAAAAGGGAACCGATGCCTTCTACCAGTGCTAGAAACTATTATTCTCAAAATCCGTCACCAGTGAAGAACAGCGAAGTAGGAAGAAAGAAGGCTAATTTGTTTGGTTGGTTAGGTTGTTGTTTGTTTGTTTTTTAAATCTGGCTGGTTTATTTGCTGTTCACTTGTTTGCCTGCTTGTTTTGACATGCTTACAAAAACAAGGTCTACCAAATTGGAACGCTTCTTCAAAACACTAGAGAAAGTGTTGACTTGTGGGTCCAAGTAAAATATTTTTGTAAATAGCATTGGCAGTAATTATTTCAATTAAGATTCGGGAACTAGTCACCGTTGCTGTTTGTATTTTTTTGTTCTTGTTGGTAATGTTACTACTGTTGCTTTAATAGTCACAGGTGTTGCTTTTGTTCTTTTTGGTAACGTTACTTCTGTTGCTTTAATAGTCACAGGTGTTGCTTTTGTTCTTGTTCGTAACGTTACTTCTGTTGCTTTAATAGTCACAGGTGTTGCTTTTGTTCTTGTTCGTAACGTTACTTCTGTTGCTTTAATAGTCACAGGTGTTGCTTTTGTTCTAGTTGGTAACGTTACTTCTGTTGCTTTAATAGCCACAGGTGTTGCTTTTGTTCTAGTTGGTAACGTTACTTCTGTTGCTTTAATAGTCACAGGTGTTGATGTTGTCACTATCTTTTAAAATATGAACTCGTAATTGGTGGATTAGTTCCCCTTAATAGTAATGGTGAACGTCTGAGTGGCAAGACTGGAGAATGATATATAGTGGCTTCGTGAAATAACATACGCGCAAACGAACTTGTCATGTCCAGAGAAGTTAACAGTCATTGTGTGTGCTTTTTTAAAATTGTTTCTTTCTGTTTCTGAGCAGGAATGAAGGGCAAGTTATTATATCAGAATACAGAATACGTTTTATCCAAGACAATATCCGATTATTGTATTCTAGCTGCACTTGGCTGTACAGTTGTTGTGATTTTCTTGAGATAATCAGACTCAAATATCTCAAGATCCCGAGGTTCAAACCTAGCGCGAAAGATAACGTTGCTCTCGCCGACAGTGCAGAGTGTCACCGCTTACTCTGGAGTGACTTTGCAATAATGATTCAAATCAATATTAGCTTTTAGTAATGATACAAAACACTTCACGTGCCGATGCAAAGTGTGAACCACTGGTCATATATGCATATCTGCATTTATTAACGCCGATATGTGAGTGCGCTGACGTCAGTTCGATTCACGGCCGCCACCCAGTTATTAAATCGAGAAATATATTTTATACAATAGGTACTGTTGTGGAGTACATTTGCCTATCCCTATTTCTAAATATAATTGTTATATAAATTGTTGAAGTTACCCGATCTTGGGCGCTCTTTATGATGGTATTTTAGTAAGTATCACAGTTGCAAATGAAAATCTTGAGTTGAGAATATGCTAGAAATTGCTAATGCAGTGCAAACCAGTTCCAGTTGAGCAGTCTTTTTTTTATCCAATGGTTAAGATTTATGAGAACGAGACAAGCCAATGGGCTGAGATCAGACGTTGACATGCTGTAGAAAATTATATCGTCTAATCACTTGAATTTGGTGTGGCAAAAAGTCTGGTCATGCTGTTAGCTTAATTGTGATTTTTGAGAGAGATTTTTACGATATAAGTGGAAGGGAAGTAACTGCAATTCCTTGACTGGAAATCCTGTCCGTAACTTCCATGCAAACTTTACATTTCTACTTTGTCGGTGTTCTACGATTGAAAAGGCAAGACATAGAACTGTAATCCAAGGTATCACGTGTCAGGTGTGGGGTGCTTGAAATACATCACTTATGATTTAGAGACAGGTAAGTAAAATGAGATTTGAAAAATAGTCACGGTGGTTAAAAAAACGAAGAGTGAAAGGTCACTTACAATGCAGTTTGAAAACACACCAACGCATTTTCACTGGGGGATCAATCAGTAATGAAACCGATGATGGACAGACGACCAACAAGAACTTTCGTATAACAATAGTGACATAATTCTTGACTGACGTCTTAGACCTGTTCGTGTAACAAGAGTGACATAATTCTTGACTGACGTCTTAGACCTGTTCGTGTAACAAGAGTGACATAATTCTTGACTGACGTCTTAGACCTGTTCGTATAACAAGAGTGACATAATTCTTGACTGACGTCTTAGACCTGTTCGTGTAACAAGAGTGACATAATTCTTGACTGACGTCTTAGACCTGTTCGTATAACAAGAGTGACATAATTCTTGAGTGACGTCTTAGACCTGTTCATCGAAGGGCAACCAGAGCCAAACCTCGACTAAGTAAATCATTGAAGTTAAGGAATTAGTTAAGACGCATGCATGTAATAAAATATATACACGTATTTATTGAGAGAGGTTTAAGAATAAGAGATAATTTCTATGTATTTTACAGCTAGACGTGTCAAGGTTATTAAAAACCCATTGCTTACCTTTCCGGACTGTCTCCTTCACTTATTTCAAGTCCTATAACTCTTCTTCCAGCTGTTGTAGAAGAAATATAAAACACGTCAGCCTTTTCAAGCGGAATCATTAATTACACACATTTTTACGACACTCAGGGTGAGTGATTAAGTAATTCTCTATGCCGCCCACTCCCAACTCCTCTCCGCCCACAAACCCCCCCTCTTTCGTTCTTTGTCACAGAGCTATATTCCAAAATAAATGTTCTCCTGGTCACGTGTTTCTTTCAAGTACGGAATTGCTGTCGCGGTTTGACCCACTTACTTGTGATGTTTAGCAATGAATGCCTTTGTAACGGTTGGCTGTGTGATGAAGTAAATCTCTAGCATCGTCTCCTCTTCCCCCCCCCCCCCAACTAATTTATCGTCATTGATCAGACACACAAAAATATATTTCTGGATTATACTGCCACTATCCATGGATTAATCTCTAATGGATTTGCCTTCTGCCTGATGCTCTAGCGGTGCAGGCCATGTGTGGGAATACGTCATTTCCTATCTTGGTATATGGATCACAAAATATGTTTTATTTTTAGCCTACATTTCTCACCTACCTAATAATTTACCATCATCCTTTCGAGCACTGACCACTCATTGTACGGACTGCCCAATTTGCTTAATCAAAATCGACGTTTTCCTCGGATGTCGAATCGTATTTGATTGTGTAACCCTTGGGCAAAAACTAACCACATAAACAGTAAATGGTGTTATGTTATCTCGAAACCCAGTGAAAATATATTTTCATTTTTTAAAAATATATTCTCTACATATTTTCTCCCTAAGTTTCTTTCAGTCGTTTGTAACAGTTTGATTTAAATATAAACATCCAGAACTGACAGGTCTGAGAATGGCAACGCTCGACAAGTAACAGCAAATAAAACTTCATCAATGTCAGTGAAAAACTAGGTCTTTGGTTCCTTAGTGTCCTTACTTTAGTTTCCGTCACACTCGAACAACATTCATTAACTGCTATGAGATTTGCTTCGTGTAAATGAGACTAATTAACATTTGGCTCACTAAGTTTTTTTCTTGTCTCGGTAAAATTCGTCAGGCGAGTGCGTCTTCCGTTAAACATTCGAATGAAAAATTCATTTAAAGTAGCAACATCTCCTATTTTAGGAGTGTTAAGAGTAACAGATGACAAAACATCATTACAACAGTTAAGCAATATTTATTTCAAATCCTGAAAAAAAAAATATATATATACCACTCAGGTTTCTGAAGCGTACTAATATGTGACTGTTCATAATGTAGATCAAAATATGCTTAATAAAATAAACCCAATGCTTAAACTTCATTTTGTAAATGCATCTATTTTTTATTAAAAAGCCCAGGCCGTTCTAACTTAATGACACAGATAGTGTTGAAACATCGGCCTTTTTCTTCACTCGATATTTTCAGAGTAGGTTCAGCCTTTTAATTGATTGGCGAGGTAGTAAGACACAGAATGAACTAGATGTATATATAGAATTAATGATACAAAGGAGACAATACATTTCAAGTGGATTAGGCGCTACAGACAACGATTGCTGAACGCTATCCTCAATTTAATATGCTGAGTATGTAAAACAGATGTCATTTTGGACAGGTGCTTGATGTTCAAAACACGATTACGGCAGGGTAATGCACAACTTATCGTGATCTCTAGCACATCGAAAGGCTATGTTTAGACAACTGATTTATGCGGTGCATACAATGACCTAATTCCTTTTACCGGTTTTACTTTATCACCGCCAGGAAAGCCTTTCGTAATACCGATCTCTTTAATGTGTATAATGTTGCAGCTTTTAATTCTCAGTTTACAGTGATTTACGACACAAACTGCCGTTTTTTATCACGTATTAAAATTTATTATTTTTTTTTCAAGACACAATCTAGGGTGTGTGGATAAGGAAATTTACATGACTTCCTAAAGCCCTAAGACTACGAGTAATGCTTATGTGGATAAAAAAATAAAGATATTAAAACATTTTCTCAAACATTTCGACCTAAATAACCAATTGCACCGCAGGGCTGCCTACCCACAGACACCCGTCAAGCGCAGAAACTGAGACGCTTTCTTCCTGTTTTGAATACGATTATCTCTCTATATATATTGTTTTCCATCTCTATCTGTATATAGCTCATTCCTTCGAGCTCGTGGGAGATATTTTTCACATGGCCAATTTTATGCTGCATTGTCGGTTCAAAGTACTAATCAAGAAAACCGACAGTCAAGGTCATTTGCTCGAATTTTCACTCGTATTGTGACTGGTTTTTTTTACATGGCCAGCTTTATGTCTATTTGTTCGTTTGGCAGCTTTGCTCTGTCACACATTATATCTAACAAATTATCTATCAACGTATCTCTCCACCTATTTATCTACTTATCTCTCCACTTATTTATTTATCTACCTATCTATCTTTTTACCGTCTTCTGTTTAGAAATGTAAATGTAATATGCTCTCTTTCTCACGCTCTCACTCACAAACGCACATATGTACACTCACAAAGTAACAAATACACACATTCAGACTCTAAAAGCGAAAAGGTAGAGTGTGTAATTGATCAAAAATATTTCCGTTGATACTGCTATAACGTGCTCGGTCTCTCTCTCGCTCTCTGTCTCTCTCTCTCTCACATGCACACATGTACAAACACACACATACACAGAGAGAAATATATTGAGACATACAGACTTTGTACAGTCTGTTCCTTTGATTAAATTCTTCCATTTGTTCTGGTATAATACAAGAAATGCGTGGCATCTTTACACCTTTGTATAAACTGTGTAATTAACAATTTCTGTTGTTAAGATGGTAAACAGCATTCATGGGAATGGAAAATAAGAAATGAAGTAATTGATAAATAGTGCTTGAAAATTTCTTTTTCTCCATACAATATAAGTACATTTTCACATGGTCACGAAGGAAGCCGGGGAAGGAGAGAGTGGCGAGGAAGAAATAAAGAATAGAATGAAAAGAAGGGGGAGAGAAGGAGAGAAAAAAGGAAGGTGGGGCCAAGATCATTTGCTAAATGATGCTCGATTTTTAATCGCAATGTGACTTATAATCAAGCCTTCCAATAAACAAATTCATTTATGTTCATAGTAATGGATTCATTTTAATTTTCCACCCTTCATCACGAGCGGCAAATACTCTAGTCTAGTGTATAGAATATTTGATATTGATATATTTATATGAATACACATGCCCATACACACACAGACATGCATACATACATGCAAGCATACAGGCATGCATGCACACGTATTCACACACACATACACGAGGGCATGCACACATACATATGCGCATGCACACACACACACACATGCATGCAAACTATTGGCTAATAACTACTATTCACCCTACTCCAGTTAGCCTGTCATAACAAGTAAAAAAAAAATTCTTTGAACAAATAATAAGGGAGATAGTATTCGTTGTGTTTAGATCTACTTTATATTTTTATTTATGAGGAAGTTTACAATGTTGTTGATGGACCTTGAGTTAAGGTAGAGTTTCTGGTGACTGACTTTCTGATATTAGTTGTAAAAGGAATACTCGAACAACATGAAGTGCAGTCAGACAGAGTGTTCGAGTGACTTTGTCAGATTCCGTTTGACTATAAATAAATGGGTAACTGCATTTAAAGAATTAACATAAAATAAATAATTAAAATAACAAGTGTAAAATAACACATAATAAAAAAGTTTTAATTTGTAAGAAAATGAGAAATTAATAACAGTGGTACACAAACTCCGGCCCGCGATGAGTCACCGAGTGGCCTGCGATGTCCAATGGGAAAGTCAAATATTTGGTGCACTACTCGATCAAATGGCTGTAGATTCATAGAATTTGCCTGGCAGTATTGCCATTAATTTTGCAGAGGTGCACATCACCAATTACCCAGTTTACCGGAAATACCCGCCATATTTTCCTTTGTTTATTTTGATTATATTTTTGTGACAAAATGGCAGCTAATGGTAAAAGAAAAGTTGACAATGAAAACCAGCAGTTTAATGATGACTGGGCTGTACAATACTGTTTTGTTTAACAACAGACGAATTTTATTTGTCTACTGGTGACCGCCCTCTCAGGTAGTAATAACACACCACCAAAACAGATTTGCAGGTATGTCTGTAGACCATGGATTATAAGACACGTGGATTAAAGAACGTGTTGACCAGACGAAATGAACAATATAACCCTTTGTAGCAGTCAGTAAACAGGGACAATCAATAAAGGTTTGTGGTGATAGTAATAGACGGCTCTTATAATTTCTCATCATAATCCATTAGCTACCACTAACATATATTTACCTCATCAAAATGTTTACAAATGAACAATAATATTCCTGTTTCTACAGTTACATGAGTTCGCTAATTTCAAGCATAGCCAGTGAATAGTTTACATGAAATATTCATTAATTAATCATCTCAGTCTCCATTCAGCTCTGCTGGCTACAAAAGGATTTACATACATGAACACAGTGCACACAAGTGCTTGTATTATTTCATCATCTCTATATAACCATAATTATTAGTAATGTCACTTAACTCTGTGATCTCTATATAAACATAATTATTACTAGCGTCACTTAACCTCTGTGATCTCTATATAAACATAATTATTACTAACATCACTTAACTCTGTGATCTCTATATAAACAGTTATTATTAACCACTTAAGTCTGTGATCTCTACATAAACATAATTATTACTAACGTCACTTAACTCTGTGATCTCTATATAAACATAATTATTAGTAATGTCACTTAACTGTGTGATCTCTATATAAACATAATTATTAGTAATGTCACTTAACTCTGTGATCTCTATATAAACGTAATTATTATTAACGTCACTTAACTCTTTGAAAGAAAAATACAGTAGATTGGTACAACAGTCATTATTAAACTACATGAATAATTTACACAACATCTCATCAGTAATACAGAGCAATAATTTCTAGGAAGTCAATATATTTACCATACGTGGAAATGTGCACAGCTTTCTCGTCAATTGCGCTAAATTCAACCCCTTAATAACAACGGCGCGCATAACCGAACTCAGATCTGCTGGCGTATATATGTGAATGAATGTGGGTCAACCGACGAATTCTCCTACGTCATTATACGGAACGCAAACGGCCATATAAGGGCATTATGAATCCGGTCGGCGTAACCCCCACTCTCACTGTCACCTTCACCACCTCGGTGTATCTTTCCACTGTCCACGAGTGATCAATGAACTTGACCTCTGTTTGAACTCTCTTGTTTACTTCAAGTAGCGTACATAGTGTGGTAGAATTGCATAACCGGCCACGCGGCTTGACCGCTATAATAACTATCAACTACGGAAGGTAACATTAGAAAAAAAAATGAAATAGAAAAATGCAAGAGCATAATTTGCCCCTGATCATATCATATGTTATGTGATTTTTCTATAATTTCCTTTCAAATTCACAAGTCTAGTATTTAGTCACTGAAAACAAACAACACAATTCCTTTTCGTCATTACTGTGTTTTACTGATCCCACAGTATGACCTAAGTTTGCTTATTTATTATGTATGTGCGTGCGTGAGTGTGTGTGTAAGACATTATGCAAACTAATGTTATTAGACTAACAGATGCGATGCCGTTGAACGCAACCTGGAAAACATCCGACACGCATGGGTTACTGTCTTCAGCGAAATTTGCATTTAGTATCAAGTTTTAAACTTCATGAAAGGATAACTATGTAGTCTTGCACCTATAAATAGCGATTACAGTTTACGTTGCTGTAAGATTTGGCATCGGCGCGTGGACGATTTAAACAGAAACCAGAACGAGAGCCGTTAAGGAAATTTGTGTGGGAGGGAGCGATATTGAGAGGCTGTGAGGGTTGGGGGTGGAAACAGAATTACACTCTAGAGTCTAGATAGAACGCAGTTTGGCTATGAACGTAATTAGTCCTTCAAGCGTGTCGAACGACCGATGACTGAACTCGTAGACTTCAGTTGGTGAGATTCATTAGACGGCGTCGGGATCCAAATCCTTGTAAGATCTTAGTTCTGGGCTCACAACGGAAGCAAATACTTTTCTCCCTGATAAACAAATTCCTTCAAGTCAGAAAATGTTTATTCAGAGCAGAGCGGTTGCTGCATCAGAGCTGTAGTTAATAATTATAATGCTTCACGCCATAAACCTTAATTTCTGTAGAGCCGTGATATTCGATCAACCAGCCCCCATGAAGTAGTAAAGTGTATAGCAGTATATTTTATACGGGAAACGTCTTCATTACAGGAAACGTAGTGTGTGTGTGTGTGTGTGTGTGTGTAAATGTGTGTATGCATGTTTGTGTGTTGAATTATGTGTATGTGTGTGAATAAATATTTTGATTTTAGTATTGTAGATAAAATCGGATAAATGCGTATATGCGTGAAGACGTAAGTATACTTGAGAGTATATATCTGAATGTAGAGTTACGTGTTAACTTTGTGTGCGAGCGCGTGTGTAAATGTGTGTTGTAAGTGTGCGTGTGTATATGAGCGTGTTTATTGTATGTGTGTACGTTAATCTATGGGTGTGCATGTTTGTAAGGATTTATGGTGTGTGGTTGCTTGTGTGTGTGTGTGTGTGTGAATCTATGGGTGTGCATGTTTGTAAGGATTTATGGTGTGTGGTTGTGTGTGTGTGTGTGTGTGTGTGTGTGTGTGTGTGTGTGTGTGAGAGAGAGAGAGAGAGAGAGAGAGAAAAATACTCTTCACCATGACCAATGACTTGCATTTTTTAATTTTATTTAGTATCCTTTATTATCGACCTTTTCCCTAGTGCATATAGATTAGTAACACGTATGTTCTATAATTCTGACTATGAGTAAAAATAATCATAAAGATTATTTTGTGATGCAACTCAAAACGAACCAGCTATAGTGAACTCTCTTACTGGACCCGAACCCCGATGATTTTCCTAGCGAAAATCCTTTTAATTTACTCCATGATCATTGTGGACAAAGGAAACAACACAGCAGTGAATACATCAAGAACCACCACGTTGTTAATGTGCTTAACTCTGAAATAATTGTTGGGATTTATGTTACCATCGACGTCCTCTCTATTCTTCTTCCACTTATCATCATCATTCATCATTTCGTTAATAACATCCTTATTCTACTCGTTGTACACATTACAATCGTCATTGTTGTCAGTTTACACGTAGATGAATGGATGGATGGATGGATGGATAGGTAGACAGATAGATAGATAGATAGATAGATAGATAGATAGATAGATAGATAGATAGATAGATAGATAGATAGATAGATAGATAGATAGTGGCTAATCAAAAAGCATATATTTTAAGATAAAGCAGTTGCTGTAAGGTGAAGACATTTGCAAGCCTTAGGATCAGTGACTCAGGTAAGGAAATCTCCCGGCTTTTCTTATCAGAGGCAATCAGTAGACCGCCAGAGTACTAACACATTGCATCTTCATTCCATAGTATCATCTTTCAACGGGGTTGGGGTGGTTGGTAATGGTGGTAGTGACTCATTAATGTGCTAACATTCCATCACTTGCGTCAGTTCTTTATCTTCAACCGGCAACATATTACATACGAACGAGGGCGTATAACGTGACTAATAGCAAGTGTGACATTTGCGCATCTGTAGCTGCTGTTGTTGGTTGTTGTTGTTGTTGTATATGCCTTCCTTTGACTACTTGTTGTTTCTGTTCTTGTAAAGTACTCCATGAAGTTAGTCAGGATTTTTAAATACGGATCATTTTAAGCTGTATTCTTCAATCTTCGACATACTTGTTTTTCATTTCAGCATTAGTACTCCCCCCCCCCCCCCCCCCAATTGAAGTTCAATATGATGATTGTACTAGCAATCTAATAAGTTATTAGCTAGCAAAACGGTATAGCGTTGTATTGTGTGTGTGTGTGTGTGTGTGTGTGTGTGTGTGTGTGTGTGTGTGTGTGTGTGTGTGTGTGTGTGTGTGTGTGTGTGGTGCATATGTTTATGTATTTGTGTGTCAAATAGATAGTGTGTTTGTCATCCTGTAGCTCTAATCCATTCATAAGTTTGTTTTCAGTTTTACCTGAGATATATTAATTCGTCTCCATAGGTACGGTTTAATTTCTTATATTAAATATATATTTATATACAGTTAACACGTCCATATGTACGGTTTAATTTCTTATATTAAATATATATTTATATACAGTTAACACGTCCATATGTACGGTTTAATTTCTTATATTAAATATATATTTATATACAGTTAACACGTCCATATGTACGGTTTAATTTCTTATATTAAATAAATATTTATTTACAGTTAACACGTCCATATGTAGGGTTTAATTTCTTATATTAAATATATATTTATATACAGTTAACACGTCCATATGTACGGTTTAATTTCTTATATTAAATAAATATTTATTTACAGTTAACACGTCCATATGTAGGGTTTAATTTCTTATATTAAATATATATTTATATACAGTTAACACGTCCATATGTACGGTTTAATTTCTTATATTAAATAAATATTTATTTACAGTTAACACGTCCATATGTAGGGTTTAATTTCTTATATTAAATATATATTTATATACAGTTAACACGTCCATACTTTATCGAGCCTCTCATTTAGTCGTTTATTTATTTATTTCTACATGACTGACAGACATGTCGTACAAGTCACGTGGTGCCAATAAATACACATTAATAGCGAGACGCAATCAGGAGTAGACAACAAGGTCAATTACACCACAAGGCTGCCAGTCAAGTCACGTGATGCCAGCATACTCACACGCACACGTATATAAAGGAGTATTAGAAGTAAAGCGAAAGACCAGAATAAATACTCATAAATGCTCTGTTTCAGTGACGACCTACAGGAATAATATGACAGATGTAAGAGCCAACAATAAGACATTTATGTCTGTTTCTTCTTTTAAAATGAGCGCCCCCCCACACACACACACACATACACTCATTTAGACATACACATTGATGTATTATAAGTGAAGTTAGGACGTGCATAGAAATATTCATATTTGCTTTGTTTAAAGTGAAGATCCACACAAACACACGAATGGTTATGATGAGAGAAATAACGAATTAAAGAGCCACACGCACACGTGCAGCATATAAAGTGAGGACTCACACGTGCACACTTATGGCTACTGTGATGGAAGTAAAAATCAACAGATAATGAATGCCCTCACAGTTTCTACATTGAAAGTGAGGACCCAACACGTGCACACTTACGGGTACTGTGATGGAAGTAAAGAACAATAGATAACGCCTTAATAGTTTCTACATTGAACGTGAGGACAACAGAAATAAATACAAAGGTTCTATAAACAAATCTGAAGATCACAGAAATAAATACAAAGGTTCTATAAACAAATCTGAAGATCACAGAAATAAATACATAGGTTCTATAAGACAAATGCGGGCCACAGAAATAAATACATATGTTCTCTAAGACAAATAAGGATCATTGTACATACACACTTATCCAAGAGGGGTGCCTGAGCACCAAATGTTTCACACAACACAGTAAATATACACGCACCACACAGTGCATACGCACACACAACACACGTACACACTTATGAGCACTTAGAAGTGCTACAAGAGCAATGAGGAGAAACACTTTAGACGCTGCAATGACGAGAAACACATTAGACGCTGCAATGACGAGAAACACTTTAGACGCTGCAATGACGAGAAACACTTTAGACGCTGCAATGACGAGAAACACTTTAGACGCTGCAATGACGAGAAACACATTAGACGCTGCAATGACGAGAAAGACTTTAGACGTTGCAATGACGAGAAACACATTAGACGCTGCAATGACGAGAAAGACTTTAGACGCTGCAATGACGAGAAACACATTAGACGCTGCAATGACGAGAAAGACTTTAGACGCTGCAATGACGAGAAAGACTTTAGACGCTGCAATGACACACAAAGACATTGCCTGAAACGTATGATCTTATAAGACCGGTGGTTACAGAGAGTTGCTCTGAGAGTATGCTGCAAATACCGACCCACAAAATTCATATCGGATTTCGCTAATCCTTTTCTGAGAGTAGCCTAAAGCTAGGGATCATATGCTAAGTAACAGTCGTGCAAAGAATAATTCCACTGGAAATATAAATACCTAAAAATTAAATCTCCCTCTTTATTATCTACATTCTTTATTAGACAACGTATCTATAAATGTATCCGGTCTCTATTGATTTATGTCTGTCTGTTTTAATATCGATTATATGACTTTTACTTCATATAATCTATCTAGAACTCTTTCCGTTAGTTAAGTAACCTCACAGTGGTGACAGTCTGCATCAGTGAACTAAAGCTATGCATGAAATTGCACTTCAGAAGACATTAATACCACATACGGTCCAACGTATGTCTCTAGAGTGTCATGAAGCGAAATCTAATACACACTTCTGACGTGCCCGACTCTGACCCCTATCTCCCGAGCACCCTCTCCCCTTCCTTCTGGCAGGCGAAAAAGTGTAACATATGTAGTTTTGAAGGGAAAGCGAAAATTATAAATAGAACTATGCATGCTATCACCGTGAAATGCACATACAAGCTCCAATATTTTAAACAAAATTTACTTTTAAAAAGTAAATAAATAAAATGAATGTGGGTCTGCCAGAATATTTATTGCTGTGTGAATGACAGCACATTTAGTTTTATGTTTTTCTTAGTGAATTCGGCAGTGTTTTGTTTTGCTTTATGAGGCGCAAAAGGGTTATTTTACCGTGACTCTAAACAAACAAGTAAACAAACGACAAGAAGTATAGATTGAACAGTATGCTTCATACAATGCATTGTAAACGAGCATGGGGCGGTGATGGATTAAACGGAATGAATTAATGAATGAACTAATAAATGATTATTGGTCGAAACATGTAAATAAAAAACCAATGCATTCTCAATGCAATTTTTTTTTCAAAATCCTCTTGATATGTTTGTCCGTTTTTCAAGACTTGGGCGTAACAAGCACCCGAAATCCGTTTATAAACAAAATTAAGTTTACGTTTCTCTCCAAAAAGTGCATTGAGAGGAAATTATTATGGTTACGTTGTGTAGACAACCGGAAAATGAAGTGCCAAACTTCCTGCAAAGAAAGGTGCGCCCAAAAGAACGTGAAAAGTTCAGAATGTACATGTCATTTCTTAAGACTTCCGTCACGTGACAACAGTCGCGTGTGACCGTAGTAAGAAAACAGAAAAAGAACTGACAGTGAAACAGGTATATAGAAAAGCAAACTGACAGACAAACGGATAGGAAAATATCTTTAATGCTGTGATATAGTGAGATTGGGGAAATAGTGTATGTTTTTAATGTGTACCTACGTGACACATTATAAAGGGAAATAATTGCGTGCACATCCTACACTTAAATACCAGATACACTGACTAGAACCACCAATTCAGTGATTGGTCCCATTTTCAAATCGTGCGACATTTAATTAAAATTTACATCACTTCACAACAATGTCACATTAACGCTAGTCAATTGTTCGGTTTACCCAATAATTTACATCAGCAGTCACATTAACATAAACATCATCACGTTCATGGATTTCATTCATCACAGAAATGAGAGTGGAGTTTTAGAGAATTAATTTAAGTCAATGAACATGACCTTGTCAATGTTGGCCGCTGTCACAATCACAGAGAAGTCACTGACTTTCTTATTTAGATGGTCTAAAGTACCCCTTCATGGCACATTACACAACTGTTCCAGAATCTTCGATGCGCTCACAAAGCACACTGAGGAGAATTGTCCAGAACTTCGTAAGCACTACCAAAAGCACATCAATGCAGGATATTCTAGAGTTATAATTGTCCTACTCAGCACACCACGAGCAATGTTGTAAGTAATCTTCATGAATTCTCAAGACCAAACTAAAGCTTTAATTTTGCCGTATTGGCTCTCGAATGGAACTCGCAGGAATAACTTACAACAAAACATTTACTGATACGTTTGATGGTAAGGCTGGATTCACACACTAGCGGGATCAGATAGAGTACTGTAGTCATCATTGTAGGCTAAATGCATCTTTAGTAAGCTCCACTACTACAATGTTCCACCATTACCTTCCGTTGTTCCGAGAACTCCAGCGTTATTGAATATGTAACTTCAGGCAGCTCTACTGCTCTGACGTTGTGCTACGTTGGAGGTAGAACTGCTGAACATGCCTCGTTACAACGCGTGTTAAAAACAAAACATCGAGAGAAATACATACAACACTAGCTGGTGTACAACACTTCTGCTGTAAATATAAGCTTCCTGGATTGTTTTCACAAAGGTAAATAAATTATCGATTCTAGAATGCTACGAGTATTGTCCGCCAAAAAAGAAACAAATACAAACAAACAAGAAGTGAACATGGCTGTCTTTTGATTTAATTAACTCGATACACAGACAAGGCTGATAACTGGTTAAACTGTTAAAGACATTGACGGCCATGATTTCGGTAAACGTTGTTGCTGGTTGTATCTCCTGCTGTTTGCTGTCGCGTGCGTGCTTGCAACATCTGGTCTTAGCTGCACTGATGTAAACTCTGTTGACAGCTTATAAATAATAACATCGGAAAGGGCAGGTAATTGCTTATGAGTCTGAAAGCAATAACTGACTCATCGCTCAAGTATCTGTTCGATTGCTTGCTTATTTCACTCCTAATAGTTTTAATTAGTGTATTATTAAAATAATAGTTTGGCACTTTCCATGATTCATTTTGCTTCTTCTTGTACTTCTCTTGGATTGTGTCCCTTTCTTTTTCTCACCCCGTCACCCCAAACGCTCGAATGTCTACAACGACTGATGATTACACAAAGATTGATGATAACACAAAGAGTGATGATTACACAAAGATTGATGATTACACAAAGATTGATGATTACACAAAGATTGATGATTACACAAAGACTGATGATAACACAAAGAGTGATGATTACACAAAGAGTGATGATTACACAAAGATCTAACATTTCTAGAGTGGCGGCTCTAGTAGTGTATTGAGAAATGTTATATTCATTAAAAAGTTGGAAACAATCGAACCCCTAGTGATAATAAAACAGTAAGGTTTAAAATAGATTTAATTAATGACAATAAGCCAATCTGCATGGCAGGAAAGGCTCTTTGAAACTTTGGACAAAGATTGGATTTCGAATTGATGTGTTTGCTTACGAAGTGATGATGTTAATACAAAACTTTGAAATAATATAATCTAACCCTGTAACCTAAAGCAGTATACTTCCATCACATCTATGTGACAAATAAATATAAAATCTTATTTTATCACACTGGTACAATATGTTTACACTTCAAGAAGTTCTGTTACCTACTTTCCATTTTGCATGATGTGTGATATAAACGAGGAATGAAAGTATCTAATTGTTACCAAAGGGTTAATTGTCGTTTCTGCAAGTATCTGAATCAATATTATTTTTTCTGTAACATTTCAATAACCCCAACCCTTCTATGATGTCTTTACTGCAATAGACTCAGACAAAGCATTTAGAATTTGGACTATTTTTTAAAAATGTTCTAGAGCAAGCGTGTAGCCTATTGTACAATACAATATACATCATAACGTAAATCACGTCTGACTCACAAAAGATCATTATGCAATGAGGTTAAGATAAAAACGAACAGCAATGTTGATGTTTACATAAAGAACACCCTGTGTAAACTGTGTGATTGTTCGAGAAAAAAGTTTAAATATATGCAAACAGAAAACTAAGCTTACACTCCACCATTCACATTTTGATTACATCCGATCCATTCAATGACTTGTCTAATTTTTCATTCTTTGAGGATGTAATTCAAACATTTTTTAAAAGTTAGTAGCACAAATCAAGTCCTAATTTTCATATAATAAGCTCATAAATATCATAATTTGTGTTTGTCTGATTACTCCCCTTTGATAGTCCAGGAGGGGGTATGTACTTTAAAAAATGTATAGTGAAAAAACTATCTTACATTTTTTTTTCAAATCAACACGAGGTTCGTAATTTTAATAAAGTAGGGAAAAAAAAACACTTTTGAATTTTTTTCACTTTAGCCAGGGTTTTCGCATGCAATGACACATACAGATAATTATTTGACACCATGACTTGTGTTAGTAAGAAAGCGAAGTTGGAATATTATAATCGTGTATTCCAACAATGATTTGGACACTGACATATTTATTTATTTCACCGACTAATGAACTTGTTTATGCAACGAATGTCTGTCGGCAGTGACGGAATACAACGTGAAGTGTCATTTTACAATGAAACATGCAGATTTGGGGAAATACCTTTAAAACGAGTGTCGTTTGCAATCAGTAAAAGTGGGCGTTAGATCACGTGTGATTAGTTTGCTGTCCGAATTCCTCTATTCGCATGTATATGCCGTTCTGTGAGGCAGTAAATGCTGAATCGAATTTTGATGGGAAAACTCGGAAGTCACTTTCTATGACTGCCCGGATGTCCTTTTCTATATATCATTCTCGTTCATAATGAATATTAAGTTGTCCATTCTCTGACAGAGGCATTATTAGAATGCACACGGTTTTACATTTCAGCAGTGTACAGTCTTTGCAGACATCTATTGTAACTTTACTCAAATAAAGCAGCATCAAATAAAATTCAAAGTGCACAATACTATCAATTTTACGATCATATATGTACATCTAATTTAAATATCCATTTCTTTAACTGACATTTCTACATCTTCCTTATGTTCAGTCTTACGTTTCAAGAGAGTACTTGCTTAAGAAACAATGGCTCTCGTGTGAGCCAAACTAACGATTCAATTGATAAAGAGAGCTTTGGTTCCACAAAGTTCTGCCCCTCCACTGTTTGACCAGTCCGATATAGCTCTTTATCTCTCACTCTCTTTCTCTCTCTCTCACTCACACAAACTTCTTGCTCGGACGACTGACCTAAATACTTACCCGTTTCCATCCCTGTCTTCTACTCAAGTTCACACACCTGACTAAGCTACACTAGATAGCGCTAAGCTCTTCATTGTTGTTTTCCACTTTATGAGAAGGGCAAAGAACGCCATCACTATACTATCACAATCCCGTCAGTTCAACTAAACCAGTGGTTCACGAGAAAGCTATTAGACCCGTTTCACGTTCACGTAAACGCTATTATATAGAAGACCCGTTTCACGTTCACGTAAACGCTATTATATAGAAGACCCGTTTCACGTTCACGTAAACGCTATTATATAGTAGACCAGTTTCACGTTCATGTAAACGCTATTATATAGTAGACCAGTTTCACGTTCACGTAAACGCTATTATATAGTAGACCAGTTTCACGTTCACGTAAACGCTATTATATAGGAGGCGCGTTCAACTTTCACGTAAACGCTATTCTACAGAAGACGCGTTTTACGTTCACGTAAACGCTATTATATAGTAGGCGCGTTCAATATTCACGTAAACGCTATTATGTAGTAGGCGCGTTCAATATTCACGTAAATGCTATTATGTAGTAGGCGCGTTCAATATTCACGTAAAGGCTATTATGTAGTAGGCGCGTTCAGCACTCGAACTCATCCAAACAAATAATCAGGGACGTTTCCTGACAGTGCCTTCGAGTTGTCACCTATGCATCCCATAATTGAATATTTATTTACTTCCTGCATTTACGCATCATACATACTAATTACCTTCCCCTCCCAAAAAAAAAAATTAAAAAAATATATAATAATTAAATGACGGAGAACTATATGTTTCTTTGACTCTATTATACTTAAATTAATTAAGGTGAGTTCAAAGCAAGCATGAGGCTAAAAGGTTCATTCATATGGAATTTTCTCTTAACCATACATGTTGAAGCAAGTCGATTTCACAATTAAAGACGTTTATGTGGAAATTTTTCGGAAACCTTAAAACATGTTTCGTTCTGTTTGTTTTTTCCCCCGTTACTCTTACATTTAAAATGTGCTTTATGCCATAATGAAATTTATTAAAATATATTTATGTTTCTTTTAACCTTTCGTGTAAAGTAGGCCTTCGTGTAAAGTAGGCCTAGGTGTAAAGACACAAGTGATATATAAATATATATATATATATTTGTCTTTTCTTTTTCCTCTGTGAAATATCTTTCGGGCTTGACTGTATTAATTTCGTAATAAATTATCAATGACAAGTTTATTAAATAGATCATCGATTATATTTCCTCACCCCTTGGGAAACTTTATTAATTTTCTGTTTTCTTCGTCTATTTCCTTCCTTCCTTCCAAATTTCCTTCATCTTTAAAGATTAACATAGACTTTTAAACGACAGCAAGATTGAAAGTCCCCCCCAAAAGGCTTTATTAACTAGTTGAAGAAATTGCACATGCTATTCTGTCCTGCTTATCTTTTGTTGCCAATGCAGGTGAACATCTTGAAGCGAAATTTTAAAAAATACCATTCTCCGCTACCAACAACAGACAATCTAAATATAGCACTCACAAATACCGGAGAGATCTGAGGAATAAGTGGTGGCTTTTATGCAGGAAGCTAGATTCTAAAACGGCTCATAGCAAAACAGGGAACAAAAACAGTAATTAGACCAATCAAGCCAACTGTAAGTTATAACCGGCTAAAAAAAGAACGCATGCGCAGTATTAATTATTATGACACTACCGGAATTTTCGGAATAAACAGCGACTGTCTGTCCAGTAACAGCAGTTATTCCTTTTTATTTTTTGCACAAGGTAAGTATTTTCAATCAAATAAAGACAATTGAATTCAATTCAAATGAAGAAGTCACTGTCAGACTAGAGAGCAACTGGCGGTTCCGTTCCTGACAGCTATCTGTAAATGAATACAAACTGATCGTCTGCCTAAACATGAAACGTAAAGTCTAATTTCAGAGTTTAATTTCAGTGTCAAGTACAAATAAACTCAGGTAAATAAAGCGTTTATGATTTCAGCGAATTTAAACAGCGCGTAAATGACAAACATGACGTGTTTATGACTTGTTTACGCCATCGCACACGCGTGGAATGTTCCTGGTAGACACACTTATGACGACGCGTTTTAATTCAATGTGTGATCTAATGAAATACTTTTTAATGTCAAATTTACGGCGGAATTTTCTTGTGTAAAAACGTCTCTAAAACGTCAAATGTATTAACAAGCTCAAATTCCAAGTTTGAAATAAAATTATAATTAACGTAAATGTGTGCCGTTATCAACTTTAGGCACGTTTCCTATTTTGCAAGCTACTAGTATTTTCTTTCTTTTCTTTTCTTTTCTTATTTTTTTTTTATTTTTTGGTTTGGGAATGCGTGCCATTTTAATGAGTTAAATTCAGTGTAATCAGATTTACTTGCGACTAGACGCTTTGCGTTGAAATTTTACAATGCATCACTTTCTAAATTTTATATGATTTAGATTTTCCAACGTGTACGTGTATAACTGTATATGAACAAATTTATTTAAATTTAAATTTCGAATCCTACGAGGTTGCAAATTGTCATTTAAAATGCCTGCAGCCAGAAGCGTCTCGTTACTGTACATACTCTTTTCCTGTCAATTCCTTTCCTTTAAGAACAGGAACAAATTCCTGTCAATTCCTTTCCTTTAAGAACAGGAACAAATTCCTGTCAATTCCTTTCGTTTAAGAACAGGAACAAAAATCGCACATTTCTTTTCTTTAAGAACAGGAACAAAAATCGCACATTTCTTTTCTTTAAGAACAGGAACAAAAATCGCACATTTCTTTTCTTTAAGAACAGGAACTAAAGCTCGCACATTTCTTTTCTTTAAGAACAGGAACTAAAGCTCGCACATTTCTTTTCTTTAAGAACAGGAACTAAAGCTCGCACATTTCTTTCCTTTAAGAACAGAAACAAAAATCGCACATTTCTTTAAGAACAGGAACTAAAGCTCGCACATTTCTTTTCTTTAAGAACAGGAACTAAAGCTCGCACATTTCTTTTCTTTAAGAACAGGAACAAAAATCGCACATTTCTTTAAGAACAGGAACTAAAGCTCGCACATTTCTTTTCTTTAAGAACAGGAACAAAATCTCGCACATTCATGTTAATATACTTGCTAAGCAAAATAAACGTACTCCGTAATTACTAGTCACACATGTATTATCCAATATATCTCTAACTTTCTGTTTTCACCACAATCGCTCACACTGACATAAAATGTAAACAGTATTCCCCACAGGTACGCACACACAAACTGACTGGTACGCACACACAAACTCGCTTTCGCAATTTTAGACCGGACATTTATGACTTAAACCTACATATATTTTTGTGTTTCTTTAAGCGAACAGAAATGCAACAACTTGGGAATGCAAAATCAGAGATTGAATAAAGTACTAAAACGTGTTTGTAAATTGTTTCATTGTTTGTAATAAATCATTCTGCTAAAAGTCACTCTGCTTTTATTCTGTTATCTATGATGTTTCCTCAGTCAAAGGCGTTTTATCATTGTTTTGTTTACTTCTCTTATGACGTCATTCTCCTGGTCTTGACTCTACAACACATAAGGAAGTTTGCATAACAGCACCACGATAAATAATAAAATCTACCATGCGCTTACAGTTAGAATGTCTTAACTCTGGCAATGACCTTAATAAACATAACAAAAGTAATGTAAGAAATCATTGTTTTTAATGCGCAAATCAGTCTTTAGCTTACAATATTCAGCATGTTTTCAAATGTTAGATTTGGTGAGTGTTGATATTTAAAATGTATTGTTTGTGTTTTTAATTAAAAGATAAAAAGTTAACATTAAAATTGTAATCGAGAATGCCTCCATGCTTGCAACGAAGACACTCGTCTTGAAATGTACAACACTCGTCATGAAATGTACAACACTCGTCTCGAAATGTACAACACTCGTCTTGAAATGTACAACACTTGTCTTGAAATGTACAGAACTCGTCTTGCAACACTCGAAATGTGAAATATTCTTCTTGAAATGTACAACACTCGTCTTGAAATGTATAGCATTCCTCTTTGAAATGTACAACACTCGTCTTGAAAATTGGAGCACTCGTCTTGAAATGTACAACATTCGTCTCGAAATGTACAACACTCGTCTTGAAATCTACAGCATTCGTCTTGAAATGTACAACACTCGTCTTGAAATTACAACACTCATCTTGAAATGTGCAATATTTGCCTTGAAATGTACAGCATTCGTCTTGAAATGTGCAACAGTCATCTTGAAATGTGCAACACTCGTCTTGAAATGTAAAATGTTTGTTTTGAATTGTACAAAACGCGTCGTGAAATGTACAACTCTCGTCTTGAAATGTACAACACTCAACTTGAAATGTACAACACTCAACTTGAAATGTACAACACTCAACTTGAAATGTACAACACTTGTCTTGAAATGTACAACACTCGTTTGAAACGTACGTTATTATGTAGTCTATGATGTTAAATATCATTATTTATGCGTGATTACATGATGTGGATTTTGCCATGACGGGGAAAACACACACACAAATACACACATGCACAAACACACTTCAAACCACTATGTCTGTCGTGAAAAAAACAAGAGCTGTAAATGTATTTTGTAAGAGAAATGAAAGGCGTGTCCGGGATTCAACCCTAGTACTAAGTAGTGAAGTTGTCACGTGGACTGTATGACAGACCTGGATCTATCTGACACTGGTTGCGCACGTGGACTGTTTGGGAAATCAGAAGTTTGGCCAACAGACAATTGCAAAGAAAAATGCCGTTCCAAATCCCTCGTCATCCCCTCATATAGACAAATGGTTAATTACCATTTATTGTTATTTTTGTAAATATCTCCTTAGACACTTCGGTGTGTTTTCAAAATCAGCACGTTACAGCGGAATGGAGCGAAATCCTGCATTTTACTTTAAATTCTGTTGCTTTGATGTTGCTCAATGGCACGAGTGTCATTTTAGTGAATGAAATGATTGTTGACTTATTAAAAGGGTAAAGAGAAAAATAAGCAGAAGCGTATAAATGCTCTGTTTGTTCTTTTGTTAATGTGTTAAGAGCCGTCAGACATTGATTCACAACCGAATAGTGTAGTAAAGAAAAGGTCAGGTGCTTTTATCAGATTTGTTATTTTCAACATTGCATTGTTTGTATGTATATACACTCAACTGTGCCATGTTTCTGCTGGGCATTACTTCGGTTACTTCAACTATATATCGGTACAACACAGCCAGTAACTGAGAAGGAGTAGGGAAAGAGGGCGAGAGAGTGACAAAAAGGGTCGAAGTGAATCCGATATGAATGAATTATAAATACGTATCTTTGCATTTAGCTCTTTGTTATTGTTTTCCGCGCGGAGAATCCGTTTTGATTTTGCTCTAGTTGTGAAAATGTGTGTTTGAAATTCATGCGAATTTATTATTATTATTATTACTAAGTTTTTTCAAGACTTCTGTTGACTCTCTGTCCACCTACATTTATTAAATGCAAAGTCTTTGATCAAGTCTTCAGAACCAACATGGCGTAACATGTCTGGTTCTATATTTAGCAGGGACATGGCATCCTGCTTGTCTTGGCTCACGTTTGTTCTGGTGGAATTTTTAATATGTTCGAGCTGAGAAAATTGATGCACACCTGTGGAATTTGTGACCATTACTGTTTAAAATACACACCTGTGCAATTTGTGACCTTACTGTTTAAAATATATACAAGCAATGTCTACATTTGGAAACACACACTCAAGTTTGTCGTCTGAAATTATTTTATAAAGTTCAATATGACTGAATCTGGTTTTGACAGATTTTGTTGGTCTGAACGTGTGACTGCTGATTGGGTGTAATAAAATAAAGATCAAGTAATAAATAAATAAAGTAATAAAAATTCCCCCACTCATAGAATATGCTGTTAGTCCATTTCTATGAATCTGGAATTCCAAACATCGATGGAGCACATCTATGGTACCAGTGCTCTGTGGCTTCCCATCCTTCTCTTTGTAGCAGGTACTAAAATATACTCACACTTTATCCAGTTTTATATATAACTGGTATCAGATTTTTATTCAGGTGCCAAAATTCTAGCATTGTTCTGTAAATGGCCAAAGTCATAACAAAACAAAGACTAAAGTATCACCCAAGATCAATTGAAAGGAAAATCCCAGAAACTGAAGTACTTTGAAGGAAATCCCAGGTGTTGAATTAACTCTGTATTATAGTTTAAAATATTGTAATGAGTTGAAATATTATTATTATTATTATTATTATTATGCCTCTTTCCACGACTTCTGTTTGTGTTAGTTCACTTCTCCACGTGTCTCCACTGCAACTTGTGCACCACCAGGTGTTAGTCCACCTCTCCACGTCTCCACTACAATATGTTCATCCCCAGGTGTTTGTTCACCTCCCCACGTCTCCACTACAATATGTTCATCCCCAGGTGTTTGTTCACCTCCCCACGCGTCTCCACTACAGCATATGCATCACCAAGTATTTGGCATAGGCGTCACAAACACAAAATGTCTGCTTTCAGACATAGCTCTCTGTTCGATTTAAACACAGGTATAGCTCATTGTACGATTTCAACACAGGTATAGCTCACTGTACGATTTCAACACAGGTATAGCTCACTGTACGATTAAACACAGATATAGCTCACCGTACGATTTAAACACGAAATATCTGCTATTAGATATAGCTCACTGTATCATATAAAAGTTATAAAAGCTTTTCTCTAATGATGAAAATTTATGTCATAGTTTTTACGTCACTTCCTCAAGAGAACAATACCGCCATCAACCCATGATTAAGACAGTCTTACGTCATTTCCTATCGAAAGTATGACCAAGCTTCCTCTCCATCATTATTAACGAACACTATGAATTCAACCAGCAATAGAACATTCATAGAATAATTATTGACCCATGTGAAAGAAAATTAGGTCGTAACCAGCAATACACAATAGAGTTGAAGGAGGAAGAGGGTGGTGGAGAGTGGCGAATGTTTCTTATCAGACTGTAAACTGCGAAATTGCGAGGAAAAGAAATGAAAACAAAATGTATAAGCAGGCAACTAACGGAGAAATAAATACGGCAGCTTTGGGTTTTGTTGAAAAAGAGAAGGTCAGGTCTGAAATTTTACAATGCATGTTATACTACCCTTTCTTTGTCCGTCAGCCGTAAAGGTGAGTTTTATCAGTAATAGTGTCGTGACCCAGATTGTCTCCTGGCCTGCGGGAGTTTTTAAACGCATTAAACGAGTGGTTGACTGTTTATGCCTTATGGTGTCAAGTACAAGAATATGATGGATTTTGACCCATCAAGCAAACCAACAAAAGATAATAGTGAATGTTAGACAAACATCAATCAATAGATCAATGACTTCTTTCAGCATAATTATCTTTAATTCCTAAGCATTATAATACCAATTTCTTTACTCCATTAGTTTATATGATTTGTCGTTAATTTTTAATTGTTAATATAATTGGCTTATATATTTTTTACTACTTACAATACCAAGGAGCTGCAGCTTCCCTTAACTCTTTTTCTGCTAACTTTCCTAGACAAGTTTATCAAACAAAAATTGTCATTATTTTTACCTCGGTTTTATTAATTTAATATTAAATTAATTTTAAAAAACAATTTATGCTCACATTTATCTAACTGGAGCGATTTGAACTAAGTTTGATTCATCCTTTAGATATATCCTTTTGTTTTACGCTTGACGTACCTATTTGTTTATTAGCTCTTTGTTGCTTTATTAACATACACTTTCATCCAAAACTTTTTCATCTACAACAATCACGGAATACACATAATATACATTCCCGCAAATAGTGGCGAAACGTTCAGTGAAGTGTTCTATTGTTCAAAGTAAAGAAACGGTTGTTTTACTGGCATTAGGGATCGCCAAGACTTTTACTGGCATTAGGGATCGCCAAGACTTTTACTGGCATTAGGCATCGCCAAGACTTTTACTGGCATTAGGGATCGCCAAGACTTACCACGTACGAGTACTTTATGCACCTCTGACTTAAAGACTATACACGCACATCAGATTTTTTTTAAAAAACTGAACTAAATTTCGATCGCTAAGCTTATGTACCTGTATGAACGAGGAATTTAAGCTGGGTCTCCTAGAAAATGTGTTAGAAATGTCCTAAAGCAATCATCAGATCTATGTGTTTAGGGTACAACTGTCCTAAAGCAATCATCAAATCTACGTGTTTAGGATACAACTGTCCTAAAGCAATCATCAAATCTACGTGTTTGGGTACAACTGTCCTGAAGCAATCATCAAATCTATGTGTTTGGGGTACAACTGTCCTAAAGCAAACTCAAATCTACGTGTTTGGGGTACAACTCCCTCCCCCCAAAAAAAAAGCAATCATCAAATCTACGTGGAAATAAATGGCCTAAAGCTCCGGGCTCGCTAAACGTCGGGGATTAAGCTGAGTTAATCTGAATCTCCAAGACTTTTGAACGTATTCCGAATTAATCTCGAATCATCATGATGACCACCGGATATGAAAGCTGGTTTGCGAAGACTAAATATTGCACATAGCTGGTTTGCCAAGACTAAATATTGCACATGGCTGGTTTGCCAAGACTAAATATTGAACATCGCTGGTTTGCCAAGACTAAATATTGCACATGGCTGGTTTGCCAAGACTAAATATTGCACATAGCTGGTTTGCCAAGACTAAATATTGCACATGGCTGGTTTGCCAAGACTAAATATTGCACATGGCTGGTTTGCCAATACAAAATATTGCACATGGCTGGTTTGCCAAGACTAAATATTGCACATCTAATATAATGTATGACAGCAAACTCTGCCAACAATTTCTTTTTAAAGGCGTTTCGACAAATGCCTTACACCATCAAAACTACAAACCTCGTCCACGTGACAGATGGATCGATGAGCCTATAAACCCACACAAAGAGAGGGGTTAACAAAGCTAAATGCCATGTCGTGTAAATAACTTGGGGCGCCAACCGTCTGTTTATCCGATAACTTGAAGGCCCCTCTGCAACTTCCACCTCCCTGCGCAAAGTACCTTGAGGTATTTTGTAAACACCCATTTTTGGAAGAAGGACTTTATGGCCATGCTCTAGAAGTCTAGATCTTAACCCAGCTACCACTGCGCGCGTAGGCACATGAGAGAAAAGTGAAACTGTGGAAACATTTTTCTTTTAAAAAAAAATAAAAATCACAATCACCTTTGTTTACGGACGGGAGCAGAGTACGCGGTTCTACCGAGCTATGGGTGACGTGTAGAGAAGCGCCATAAAATACACCCTTTCCACTTCAGGCTCAGTTTATTTATAGTTCACTAACGCTTTGTCGCATGGCCGGGCGACCAAGGAGGAAGTAGTTTTAAATGGGGGTAACTCATTCCCCGCCTGTAACCTCAGCACAGGAAGGACCCTCTCTTAGCATGCGGACAATGCGATGAACATGCGTGGGCGCCGCATCAGCAAAAATACAATGTTTGTCTGCCTCTGAATCACAAAGCCCCCCATATGAAAAGTCTTCTGACAAGCTCTATGGGAGTTAGAATCTAAGACGCTTTGGAATAGTGAATTTCTAAATCTTTTTCACACAGTGGAACTACTTAATAAACTAAGTAACGGAACTTCCACTCTAAGATATAGTGGAATAGCAATGTTTTAGCAGATTATAATAGAAGACTACTTTCAGACCTAAGGGTCTCATCGCCTGTCGCCTTGAAGTCGATTAAAATTATTTCAGTTTACTGTAATTCTCTTTTTAAAAGGACTGGGGCGGGACATTGACGAGGATGTAGATAACCAATCTTTCGATAAAGGTGCCAAATTTGATTGGTTCGTAAAATCGTCAAACACACCTAATCAAGCAATTAGTGCACCTCAAAGTAAGGAAGATGATGTTGAAGGGGGGGGGGGTAATCAATCGACATCGCAGAAGTTAAAAAAAATAGCTCTAGCTGATTTCTATTCCCGGTGAAAATTCACGTAACGTTGACGTAATCAAAATGGTGGATATTCATTCCTTCATATGATTGGGACAATATATTGTTTGGCATTACTACCATTCTCGTGCGCTTACAAAATCCGATGCAAAGTTGAAACTCGGGGGAAGAAAAGATAGGTCGTTGACCTATTTCCTAGCACAATTGCTCTCAGAAAATGTTAGACACCACTCAAACATGTACTCCTCCCCCAACCACCCCGTCCCTCCTTGGAAGTATACAACCCCTTTCTCTCTTTAAGACAATAAACCTCTTCACTCAGCGCTTGCGGCAGTGCATGAAATCAACAAAACTGGGAAGAGGACATGACAAACAAATAAATCAGTAAATAAACTAGCGGCAGGCTGGCAAGCGGCGGGCACACTAGCCTCATGTTCGAGAGATCAGGGGTGAGGGTTGGGGAGGGGAGGTAGGTTAGAATATTTACACAGTGAGCCTTAATTACACCCAGGTAATGTCGGCGGATCCATAGTTCCTGTACCCCAGTCGAAGAGAATCACAAAGCTGGACTGGGACAACGAAAAGTCTGGCTGCAGAAATTAGAAGGAAACTTTTGCGAGCAGCTAAAATTGTACTGAAATATTCCTTAGTATTCTTCATGCATTCGTTAATCCTAGTCATTGCACTAGATCTAGTTTCGTTTGAATCAGAATCAAATCTTACCTATGACCTTGAGTCCTCTTGTACTATCGACTATAGGGGTAAAGCGAGAGCCAAGAAAACCTATACCTGTTTATTTTGTCTTTTGAAATATATATATATTTAAACCTAAGCGGTATATTACGCTTCTCTGAAAGAAAAGCTGCTTAAGGTATGTTGTTTTAATTAATGAGAAGGCTTTGCTTGACGTTTATAATTACAATCAAAATTAGAAAAGGAATATAGTGATCGGCGAAACGGCATACATACCTCTCTCTAATATACATAATATTGTGAAAATATTTGATGACAACAACGGCATACATACCTCTCTCTAATATATATAATATTGTGAAAATATTTCATGACAACAACGGCATACATACCTCTCTCTAACATATATAATATTGTGAAAATATTTCATGACAACAACGGCATACATACTTCTTTCTAATATACAGTGAAAATATTTCATGACACGGCAGGAAGGGAAACATCACAATAAATAAACGTACTAATCACTGCCATGACGTCATCTCAGGTCGGAAGTTTGCATTCTTTGAACAAATGACAGCGGTCTGCTTACAGGTTGTGGAGTCGGATCTCGCTAAAAGGAAATAATTATGTGCTGAGTAGGTTAATGCAAGCCCATTATAGTTATTTAGCGTCACAACCTTTGAATTTATATTGCACGTAAACTTGTTGATGTTTTATCTATGTAGCCGAATTCCCAGCCAAGTGAAAATAATTTCACTGGGCGTGGCGGAAACATGCTAATGACGTGACACATTCAAACTGCTGCACTGGCCTCTTGCAGTGTTCAGGCACACTCAAGTCTGCATAGGTTTGTAAATCAGTTTGTATGCAAAAAATAAAAAATAAAAAAAGTATTATTGTATATAGTGCTGTACTTTTAACAAATCCAATATCTGCAGACTATTCTTTGCTCCTAATATATTAAATATCTCTATTTTTGCTTTGTTATCAATAATTTGAATATCTGTGTTTTGTGAAATGATTTCAATAAATAAAATATGTCTTTATTGTTTCGTTTATGTGATTGATTTGGCGATATTGTTTTATTGTCTACGTGATGCGAGCGTGCGTGCGTGCGTGTGTGTGTGTGTGTATGTGTGTGTGTGTGCGCGTGTGTGTGTGCGTGTGTGTGCGTGTGTGTGTGTGTGTGTGTGCGCGCGCGCGAGTGCACGACCTGTGTGTGTGCAATCGGTACCGGAAGCGCCAGTTATGTGACTGGCTCTTGTCAGGTTTGTGTCTCAACCTCACTGATAATACTAACATTATTTTTTTCTCTCTGCTTTCATTTTCCTCGGTTCACAGAATCGGGCAAATTGATCTGAATGATCTCACTTCATTGATGTCAATGTATGAAACACGTGATGACTCTTCATTGTGTGTGATACACGTGATAGCAGTGTGTGTTATGAAACACGTGATGACTCTTCATTGTGTGTGATACACGTGATAGCAGTGTGTGATACACGTGATGACCCTTAAGTGTGCGTATTTGTGATACACGCGATGGCTTTTAAGCGTGTGTATGATACGTGTAACGTCTCAAGTGAGTGTGATGCACGTGATGACTCTCAAGTGTGTGTGTGTGTGTGTGTGTGTGTGTGTGTGTGTGTCTGAGAGATGTGTGATGACTTTTAAGTGTGTGTGTGTGTGTGTGTGTGTGTGAGTGAGTGATATATGTGATGACTCTTAAGTGATGTGATGCAATGATGACTTTCAAGTGTGTGTGTGTTTGTGATACATATCAATAGCAAAATACATGAAATAATTCTAAGTTTATTTTCTCAGTTAACCCAGTCAGTTAACTCACCATTAAGCAAATGGCTGCCTTTCATTACGGAACTTCAGCCACATCATATTCAAAGTGATTAGAAAATACATTCTTTTCAACAGGTAAACTTTTATCTCAGCCCACTGTCTGGTCTCATTCTTGTAAATCTTAACCATTGGATAATAAACACTACAGCCTGGCCCAGTTTCTCTGTATGCAGTTACGAAGACCTGTATGGGTGGGATTAAGTAGATTAAGGAATTGTGAAGTATGTGTTAACCTGCTTATCACAGTGCCATTCACCAGACATACGAGTGACCTCTTTGATACATAATGACAATGTGTGAAGCACCTTCCTGCTTATGATAAGATTAGCCGACTGTCAAGATATTTTCTTAAGATGTGAACCTTGCTTCTGCTTAGCTGGGAAGTGGTTCTAAATAAACAGTAACATCCTTCATGTAGCTGACTATTTAAAGTTTTATGACCATTAAAGTAACAGAACTCTGTAACTGACCTTTTAATATATTATGACCAAGTAACTGATCTTTTAACATATCGTTACCATGTAACTCACCATTTAAAGTATCATGACCATGTAAGTGGACATTTAAAGCATTGTGACCACTGCTCAGTAAATTATCACAGGGCAGTCTTACACTCATCTCTCATAAAGGGAACAAAGAGAACAAATCTGATAAAATGCGCCTGGCTAGTGTGGAATATGTGTGTATGTGTGTACAGCACTTTTTGTTTTGTTTGATTGTAGTGACAAAATTAGGTCATTGCTCCCTTTGTTTTAAATCGCACAGCATGGTGCAATGTCAGTGCTTAACGTAGTATGTTGTGTAAGAGTGCATGCTTTAATCGTTGTACAATGTTTTAGGGAGTTATTAACTAAAGTTGACATTTATGTATTTAGATAGGAAATGGTTTATAAATTGCATTTATATAGATTTTGTATGCTAGTTTATATTATTTTCTTAGGGCATTTTATGATTTATGTGTGTGAGGGCATGGTTTCACCCTATCACATAAATATTGTTATTTATTTTATTTTGATCTTTATCTTGTAAACAATATAGAATGAACGAGTTGTATTTAAAGAGTAATTAATGTAGTCTCTTTAGATAGTATAAACGGTATATAACATTATTTTAGTTTAAAAGTAAATTATATATAAACTAAAATAGGAGAGCACAGTTCTGATCATTATAACGAGTTTTAACATGCAGCCCATGTGGCTGGGAAAATGGGTTGCTTGGCAGCCAGCGCTTTCAGAACATAAAGTTAAGTGTGTATGTGTGTGAGGACTTGGATGCGTACAGAAGGAGAGAGAGAGAGAGAGAGAGAGAGATATGAAGGGAAGAGTAGAGAAGAGAGTTTGGCAGGCTGATGCGGCTGTCGTCATTAATAAAGTTCTCCTGTAAGCTGTAAAACATAAAGTTGCTTGTTGTCATATTTCGCTGTGGTCGTCGTCAAGCCAGTGATGTTTTGTCCTCTCCATCCTCATAGTTTTCATCTCGCATCCTGTGGTGACCCATAACACTACACTCGACACCCCATCACACTATATTAATCATCTTATTATAAGCACGCATGAATACCTCGACAAAAATCTGTTTTACATGAATACCTCGACAAAAATCTGTTTTACATGAATACCTCGACAAAAATCTGTTTTACATGAATACCTCGACAAAAATCTGTTTTACATGAATACCTCGACAAAAATCTGTTTTACATGAATACCTCGACAAAAATCTGTTTTACATGAATACCTCGACAAAAATCTGTTTTACATGAATACCTCGACAAAAATCTGTTTTACATGAATACCTCGACAAAAATCTGTTTTACATGAACTGTAGAGAACTTAGCATGTGCTTTTACCTACAGTGAATTCTATTAAATTACCACTCTAATTTTTTTTTTAGCCCTCCTTCTCACAACCATCTGTATTCATTGCTTTAAGAACTGCAGGCAGTACATCAGAATTATAACAAAGAAAATATCAGACATATGCTCTACTTTAGCGCACATTAAGAATGTCTGGGGAAAGGGGTTGATAGGAAAGAAACGTTTTTGGTGCTAAGTGCTTCGCTTTTTCACTCAACCGTTGGGCACCACAGTAATCATCAGCAGAAGAACTCATGCAAGTATGGTCTGGCACTTAGTTAGCACGCTAACGAAGCCGAAACCAGAGCGCAATGGTCAGCGAACAGTTCCATTGCAGTGTCCTCCTCTCATGAGCATTGAAGCTCTTCGATGGCCATTAGCGATTTGTCTGGCATCGCTTAAAATGGTTAAAAAGCCGAGTGTGTCTCGCTTAGTCCGAGGGACCTCACTTAAAATGGTTAAATAGCCGAGTTTGTCTGGCTTAGTCTACTCTAAGACACGACTTAAAATAATTAAATAGCCGAGTTTGTCCTTCTTAGTCCAAGACATCACTTAAAATGGTTTAATAGCCGAGTTTGTCTGGCTTACTGTAAAACATCACATAAAATGGTTAAATAGCTGAGTTTGTCCGGCTTAGTCTAAGACATCACTTAAAATGGTTAAATAGCCGAGTCTATTTTATAGTCTCTCGTCCTTTCCACGATAGTTATCCAGAAATAGGGGTAAAAAAAGATTGTCGTTAAAATTGAATGTAACAAATAGTCTATTTCAATCTACACGCTTTTTTTGAATGTGTATTACTCTTGGTACTTACATGACACTTAGTGGTGTTTTACTCTTGGTACTTACATGACACTTAGTGGTGTTTTACTCTTGGTACTTACATGACACTTAGTGGTGTTTTACTCTTGGTACTTACATGACACTTAGTGGTGTTTTACTCTTGGTACTTACATGACACTTAGTGGTGTATTACTCTTGGTACTTACATGACATTTAGTGGTGTGAGACTGTCAGTCAGTCCTAGCGACATATCTTGGGGCCATGTTCCCTGTTTTCGTCTCTCATTCTCTAAATTCTTTATTTATTAACGCGGGTGACCAATCAGAAGGTATACATTCGGAATGTCCTTCAAGTACTGCTAAATCCGGATTTAAATCTGAAACTTCCAACACGTTCTGATGAGATACATCTTTTGATGTTTTATACCTGTGGCGCAGAAATTGCAAACTGTAAAAATATTAAATTTGAAATTATTTAATTTTTCTTTTCTTAATATTTAGAAGAGTTTTCCCATGATAAGAGAAATTCTTTCATGAGAAAACAAGTCTTTGAAGTAACTGTCTTAGGCAGCCAGGACAAAAGAACACATGTTTATGTCGGTTAGAAGCGAACTGACTTAACCAGGGTGTGGGGGGGGGGTGGACACCTAACCAGGGGTAGATAAGCTACCAGAAACACTCTCGCATCTCTAGGCAGACAATGACGACGATACTTCTAAAGACGGGGAACGCTTTGGTCTCACAATAGAGTCGGAGATCCAAAGGCAGACGAACCTCTTAGAGTCAGGTACACGCAGACGCGTGAGAAGGGAAGACACTTACGATTACGTAACAGAGACGTATGACGTCAGGGAAGAGCGACCAGCGATCTCAGATCAGGCAACTTCTAAGAGCTAGACCGCATGTACTAACAAGCCAGCCTTTCTGCAGACGCACTGGAGCGGCACTATGGAACAATAGCCAGCAGAGAGTAAAGAGTCTATCCGTAGGGCAGATTAGTACGGGAAATTATGCGAATAGCTTAAATAGTCCGACTCGGGGCTGACAGCTCATTCTGTTACAAACCAAGGAATCTCGTGTTCTGCGTCCTTCCACGATTAAAAGCAAGCCAGATTGTCTGAGATGGTAAAAACTTAAGTTTTGTACTTAGATAAATTTTATCTTTTCATTTGCACTTATAGATTTTATTTAATTAATATTGTAAACCTATAACTGTATTTTACTAGCAAGAAGGAAGTAACGTATGTGAAAAGAATTTAAATGAGAACTAATGTTAAACTTGCAGGTTTATGTTATTTAAATTCACGAGACTGATGCGTGGCAAACAATTACTTGTATATTTACAGCTGAAGGACGCCTACGCTACGGCGACACTACGGTAAACCGCTACCGTGAAGTTACTGGAGTCTGCTGACGCTACTGTGACACACAGGTGGAAGAGGAATCTGAATGAAGGGCGACCGAGGAATTCATCTCTGGCCACAACCGATGTAAACGGGGCGATCAGGACGAAGTTACGAACACTTACCTGTCGAGGGGTGAGCGCACGTGTCAAACCGGACGACCTGGAGCGTTGATGTGTTAATCTACTTTGGTTGTCATTTCTGGACTGGAATTTTGTGATAAATTCGGGACACTGTGTGAAATTCGAACTTTCGTGACATTAAGGACCTGTGGTAATTCTGAACTGTTCCAGCAAGCTGTAATTATGGATATACTTATTGGCCGGGAGCACGCAAATTATCAGGTGATCTAAATCCTTGTTTTGTCTCGTGAAAACCTGTAAATGTTCTGTGATTTTGTTAATTCTTGTATTGTTCTTCCTGTCTTCTAATTCCTATGAATGTTGCTATAATCTTCTATTTTTTTCTATAATATGTTCTGAAGTGTGAAGGAGAAATTCTAATTTAAATCTCAAATTTCAAATTCTTGTAACCTTAATTTGTCATTCATTTTCTTTAAATTAAGAATTACTAAAAATGTATTTGTTATAAGAGACAGACAGGAGGGAATACTCTTTTCTAAAGTAACATGTTATTTTTCTTATGAGATCTGCGAATCTCGGATTTTGCCTATGTGAAACCATTTGAAACTTCGAAACTTAATTTGTTATCATTCTTTTATATTTTAATAAATTTTGTTAAATTTAATAACTTGCTCACTCAATTACGTAATCTGAGGCAAATGTGTAATAGGGGACAGTGGGGGCTCGTAAAATTGACGTAAATTACGTTTTGACAAAGACAGTCGCGACACATTTCTTAGAGCAAGTCTGTCACCTAATTAGGGGAGAAATTGTGAGGGCCTGGTAACGGCTGAGACTGAAGAATAGATTCGTTCAGTTAGGAGTCGGTTATCTGGACGGGTAACACTTGGGGTGGGAGACGTAATTAATGACGTACCCCAGGGCTTGACCTAGTCACTCCCAGACTGCAGAAGACAAAGACCCTGTCGTGGACCTAGTGTATGATTGTAGACGGATTGGAAGTGGAGTGGTAATTAATTCATATTTTAATATCATCTTCATTTAATAATCATTGACACTAGCACATCCATTCACATAACTGGAGTCGTCTGGTAATGTCCTTGGAGTCCATTTCACAATACCCTTTGACCTTTTCTTTATTTTAAAACAGGTATTATTCAGACTTCATCGAGTGTATATGTATATATATATATCACTTTGAATAAGCCCTTACAAAAAAAACCAGTAATTGATTGATGTATCATAGAATACACATAAATTAAATATTATTTCCTCTGTGTTTGCTGAGTTTGGAGGCTTATATAATACTGAGTGTAAACTCATTCCTCACAACACCTAATTCCCAAACACGACACGTTACAGACACACGTATATTTTAGAGAGCCATTCCCAAACACGACACGTTACAGACACACGTATATTTTAGAGAGCCATTCCCAAACACGACACGTTACAGACACACGTATATTTTAGAGAGCCATTCCCAAACACGACACGTTACAGACACACGTATATTTTAGAGAGCCATTCCCAAACACGACACGTTACAGACACACGTATATTTTAGAGAGCCATTCCCAAACACGACACGTTACAGACACACGTATATTTTAGAGAGCCATTGGCTGTCGAGAGCTAGTCTGTCGAGATTGGCAGTGAGCAAATAATCAGCATAGTGAATTATTTTTGCAATTGGCTGTAAGTCAGAAGACTTACGATGTCATTCACTTGACACTTATAGTCAGTCAAACAGCATGTGAGTCAGTACAGGCCATTGAATGACAACGTGAAATAAAGCGTTTATAAAATTCTATGGGTAAACGTCAGAGAAATGGTTGAGTTAAAATAGTGAATTTGTCGGTATATTTCATTTTTTTTCCCTCTCTTCTTTCTGTATTTACTTAAAGTGATTTCTGACAGTTATTAGTAAGTTAACAATTTATTATTTTTTTCGATCATCAATTTTTTTTTAAACAGAACCTCTTGTGCGTTTGTATGTATGTGTAGAGAGGGAGAGAGATCTCTTCTCTGTCTATATCTCTGGCGTGATAGTATATTCATCTCTTTGCCAGTTTCCATTTATGATGGCCATTTTCTCTGTCTCACGGACAAAACAATATGCACACAACAACACAATCGGTTACTTTGCTGTTTTCCTAAAAAATTCAGAGCGGTCCCCAAAGGACATGATCATACCACTCTAACCCTAACTAATTTACCAACGTTCAGTCACCTACTCCCCTCTGTCTCCAGAACACTCCAGAAATTCCTCCGCACAAATACCACACACAGAAAGTGTCATTTAGGAGTCGTTACTAGAAATAGAACTTCTTTAAGACAAGTCAATAAAAAGACAAACAAACACACGCACGTCCTGACGTTCCTCATTCTATGGTTGCAAAAATATACATGCCGACTTTTAAGTCAACCGTGAACTTCACCCGACTTGTCTATCACGAGTAAAGAGGGCGGAGTCACTTCTCACTTTTACCGCCTTCAAGGTGACGTGACGTCTGTTACTCTCTACTGCTCTGAATGCGACAGATGTATCAGTGCGACAGGATATTGTAATACTCCTTAACTGTTACGATCTGTTGCACCCTTACACCGTAGCAATGAATGGCTACATTTGCATTCAATTTACGCAGCCTATGCCTCCCAGCTGAGATGTCAAAACTGTAGGCCCGGAGAAATGCTGTCAGGCTCGTCTTGCGCTGTTGTGCGCTGCTCTGTCACTATCACGGTCAGGCACCGCCCCCAAGTCGGAGTGTGAAATTCCCAAAGGACATTGAAAGCGCAGTGCGTTCAATCCCGCTGTAGCCCGCTGCACTTACACACTGGATATACATTCAGACAGTATACACTGCAAAGATTGACAGGAAATCTTTGGGGAACCTAAATGAACAAAGAAGTGAACTCTGACTGATAGAGATTTTTGTGGAGAACACGTGTTCTATTTGTGAGTGGAAAAAAAAAAAAACAACAACCCACCATTTCTTATGAAAGGAGAAGGTTGGCGCTAAACCGTCATTCATTCATAATTCAGCTTCGCAAGGTTGCTCACGCTGTAACGTACCTATCCATTAGTGGTCTAAATCTGGAACAGCCATTCCGATCCTCGCTACCTAGAGACTCGCCCACCATATTTTTTTTTCAAAACTCAGAAATAAAATACATATATATTCGTGCTATGTGACTGAGCAAACAGTATTTCTGGAGACAAGAACTAACTGAGTACGGATATTTCAACCGGACTGCTAACGTTGAACACTTCGACACAAACCAAGTGATGCACTGTGTCGGAAGTAAGCGCACAACTGTTGAAACATCACCAAACTACTGATTGTCCTGAAGGCTGTTGCCACACTAAGAATTAACGTGAGGATTATAAATCTAACGACAGAATTCCAGCGTGACCACATTGCGCGACAAATCCAGTCTGTACAAGAGTGTACTTAAGTGTAATAGTTGTTGTTATCTGTGCAAGTGGTGACATTTCAGAAACTGGTGTTACGTCGACTGTAGCAGCGCTTCAATTGTTCGGCTTAAGCTGTGGGCTGTAGGTTTAAACCCATCTATTGTCAGGAGAGTGATAGTCCTAGCACAATTTACGGGTTTGAAGTTAATGCCCGGTTTAACTCTTAAACCAGCACAGCCACAAAACATTTGCTCGACACTCCTACTCTGCATTGTCTCCCCTTTTTAATTCACAGTTCTCGGCGGCGGTAGGATTATCTTTTCGAAGCGATTTCAGCGTAATTTTAAAAACTGAGTGGACTACATTCTTGTATGGTTTAATTTTATTGTGTTGTCAGTCAACAGGTCTTTTCCACTGTAAACACAGATTCACAGTTAGCTATTCTTCACAGGAGATTTAGGTCTGAGATGCGCTGAAAATGATAAGGAATTTTCGGCGGACATTCTTCAAAGTGATTTAAAGTTGCTCCCAGTGTATCTTCTACCTGTCAAGACTTATATTAACAATTTCCCTGTGTTTGTGTGTTTGTGTATTAGTGCACGTGTACCGGTGGACATACATCTGCTCCTGAAGGACAATACTCGGATCTACCCAGTAACACTTCCTTAGTGTTTAATATTTAGCATTCGAAAGTGTGCTTCTGTCGGACGTAGAAGGTCGTGAACTGTCAAGCCCAAAGGGACTTAATTTACGATGCGGCACTACTGCTGTTTGTGGATTTTCGTTCTTTTATCGCTGGCCAAGGTAAGTCTACAACTGTTGCTAACAGTAACCGAGGAGCATTAAACTTACTAACAACAGTGATAATACGTACTATATATGGCATTTTATTCAATGCCAGCGTTTCGTTTGCTTGTGCTTAAAAGATGGAATAGACATTGTTTCAGTGACTTGGTCTACAATCTTCATGCAAATGAATAATCTCCCTTAGTGTATTTTTTTCATAATTAGGCCTATCTATAATTCTCAAACCACATTGTCATCATCGCTCTCAGTCTTGCCACCCTCTCTCAGTCCAGTTCTATCTTGTCTCTCGCTCTCAGAACTAGCACAAAACAATACATTATCCCGTTTAGTGTTGTCTGCGTTTTCCTTTCATCTTCACGAGTGTCTGTTAGAGAACAACGGATAATTGACTGTACATCACTCAGAACTTATTTAGATAAATCAGCGACACTGTATGCTTTAGAAAACCAATTACAACAAACTATCAACAACACTTAGCATCTCTCTCTCTCTCTCTCTCTCTCTCTCTCTCTCTCTCGAGAGAGAGAGAGAGAGAGAGAGAGTGTAATGCTAGCCTGTGTAAACGCTTACAGGTTTATATGTTTATTTTGTGGGTTTCGCCTCTGCATTCCAAGAGTCGCTGATTTCGCAGACAGGCGTAAGCGCCAACGGAGAAAATTTTGCGATAGAATGTGCGTCGGGGATGTGTGGGTGTGAGATGGGAAAGGGGAAGGGGGGGGGTAGAGGGAAGTTTTGGGAGATTGTGTGCTGCAAAAGCTTTGTTCAATTGTTCCCGGATAGCAGCCCGAGTCTTTCTCTCTGATTTTTAATTGTCAAAGGATCTCTTAGTGTTCATTACCTGTATCGCACAGTACCCAGTTTATCAGCAAGGATTGAACCTCGGTCACTTGGCTATGCTGCCGCATGTTCCTTGAATACCTGTGTAAACCTTGAACCCATCACTCCTCAAGGCCAGTCTGTCGATTTCCTTTTCATACAGCTTCACGCTTTCTAATTAATTAGTTCACGCTGTATATTCTATTTGTTTGTGCTTTGAATTCACACTAGTGTGCAGGCACGCACACACTCAAACATACACACTCGTTCTCAAACGTCAGTTCATGGCCATGCTTCATTTCGCACTGTCAAACACGTTTTCTTCGCAATTCAGCTCGATTAGTCGATGACTGCTTTTCCAGCTTGCAGAGGGATGATAAACAAATTATTTCGATGAAACACAAGAAATGAAACAAGAGTTTCGCTGTTTCAGCACCTGTCCTGTAATTACCTCCCTTGCTTGTGTATGTCACGAATAATAAGGAGCAGTCTATAAATTCGCTTTTTCAGCAACACGCCGTTCTTTAACCGGTCTAACCCAACACAGCCAATGTAGGGATGATCTCGACCAACAAACGGAAATCGATCATCACGCCTTTATGAGATGATAGCGAAGTATGAGGGTACCTCGTACCCCTGTCCCGATGGAAGAAGCCTTTGATCTACTTAGAGTAGGCCTACAGTGTGGACAACTCTCAGTCTCACTTTCTTGCTCGCACGGCTAATACCAAGTGGTGTAGAAAAGCATAAATCCTTCGCACACAGATAATCTCTTCTCCTGTTCCTGCATCGTGTGCGTTTTTTTCGGTTAACGTCTGTTTTCCCAATAGTCGTCCATTTCTGTTAACGTCTGTTTCCCCATATTCGTCATTTCGGTTAACGTCTTCCATAATCGTCCTTTACGGTTAACGTATGTTTCAAATAAGCGTCCATTCCGGAGACTGACGCTGGCGTGTCTCCATGTGTATGCTGGGGTTTGCGGGCTGAAGTTTCCCGCGATGAGGTTTGTATGCTGAAGTTTGCATGCTGAGGTTTGTATGCTGAGGTTTGCATGCTGAGGTTTGCCGAGATGAGGTTTGTAGGCTGAAGTTTGCCGAGATATGTTGGCACACAAGTGAAATATTTAAAATAACGCAGACACAAGATTATGAATGTCAATTCGAGGCAATGTTACAGAGTTGGATACTTCCGATTACTTCCATCCTACTCTACCATTTCACTACCACCCATATACGCAATCCTCCCCTCCCCTCTCCACAAACATATACACACACCAATCAACCCACTGACACACACGCGATCGCACGTAAAAAATACGAACTGACTTGCATCGTCTTGGTCTCACGCTCGCAACGGAGAAAAGCCACGTTTTCGCAACAAACCGACTTCAGTGTAAATAATACTAACAAACCGACTTCAGTGTAAATAATACTAACAAACCGACTTCAGTGTAAATAATACTAACAAACCGACTTCAGTGTAAATAATACTAACAAACCGACTTCAGTGTAAATAATACTAACAAACCGACTTCAGTGTAAATAATACTAACAGTTAATTTTTAAATCGGAATGTCAGACTAATTTAGCACTACACATGTGATGTCAACACACTGATCTCCTTAGCGATCGTATCTCTATTAAGAATGGTGAAACCCACAGTCAGTCAGCCGACTGCCAAAAGTAAAATTTTACCTTTTGCCATTACAAAATACGACAGGCTATCATACTTTTTGTTTTTGTCATATTTCTCGTCTTCTCTTCTCGCTGGCCCCTCTAAAACAACATGTGTCCTATATGCTGTGGGAGATACTGTACGCTACGTTTTTTATTATGACGTAATAAACGTACTTCCGAGCTCAGTGAAAAATGACAGTCCAAGACGAGAAAAGGGAAATGACATAAGAGTGGTACAGAAATGACATATTTCTCCGATTTCTTTTATAGTATAAAAAGTAAAATTTCTTGTTATCTCCATGGTAAAATGTATGAAGGTCACGAAAGCAAGAATGAGATGACCAAATTATAAGCATCGAAATGTCAGCCTTGGGCCGCAATGCTAGACAGCTATTCATTATAGCATTTTAACGAGGAGGGGGGGGGGTTAACTCTCTATCGTGGCGCTACGACTGCTGTCGCTTTAAATTCTAAGACGAAAGACAGAACGTCTTGGCATGCAAGCATAGATAATTACGAACACATTAAACACATGCTGTATTTAGTAGAGAGACTTGAAATATTTTAAAAATTGATATATATATATAATTCCATTTGTTGTAAAGGTCAATGTTTAGTGAGAATTACATAATTAAATATTCAAAATCGCTACAATAAAAAAATGTTTTAAATAAAATCAGTTAACAAAAACCGGTATAATATGGTAAATAAAATCGACAGGGATATAATAGAGCTTCACCTGTTCACTCTATAGGAACTGTTTACCACAATTAATCATATCGAGCATGACGTATATTGATTTAAAATGAATCATTTCCTAGGGGACGCCACTCTTAACCCACGTACGTGAAGAATTAATTACCTTTATCATAGAAAGTAATACATGAGTCCATCAAGGGAGGCTAAATTGGTGGACTTCAGAGAAATTAATGGGAGATAATCCCTCGAGACAATCAACCTCTTTTATTAACAGGGGACTAAGTTCTGACAACGCTTCATGCGTAGGAACATTCTACGGCACAAACGGTTTACGTGTACTAAATAGGAATTAATGTTCGAAACAAATTCGCATCTTGTGCAAACAGACTTAATTCTGTTAAATATGAATTCCACCTCCCCATTCTGGAACATCATCCGATATTTTACACAGAGGCTTGCAAGAACGAATGAAGGTAAAAAACAAGAATCTTTAACAATATCCAGCTATAATAACATCCAACTGTAACAGTTCACTCTTATCACAACACTAGGCTGTTGTCACAATTTGGAATGGAGATGTTATGGTCTGAAGTGGTAGCTTTTCTTTGGGTGAAATTGTTTTAAGAGACACTGCTTGAAATTCTAAGCATTACATGTATTTGAAATAATTTCTTTTAGAGAAATACTCAGAAATATAATTGCTGCTATACAATTATTGTATCAAAAATATTTTTAGAACTTCGTGTCTTCAGCTGGAAGAAAGTGCGTTTGTGACGTTTTAACGGCCGTTTAGTTAGAAAGAAAAATACATTGCGTATAGCCATAGGTACGCTATTAACTCTGCTCTTGAGTTTAACAATTATTTTAATGACACAACTAAAAAAAAAATATTCTATTACAAATTAAAATCAAGATTGATAGATATTAAAGTCGTGCAAAATACAGGCTTGTCCAGAGAATAATTCAATGTTGTAATTAATCAGTTTTAAGATGCCCATGAAATTTACAGAGTTCACGCGCGCATCTCAACTGACGGTGTAGTCTTACAGAGAATAAGAATCAAATGTTCTCCCATATCGTGGGTTTCACAAGTATTATAATTTCCTTTCTTTCTTTCTTTCTTTCTTTCTTTCTTTCTTTCTTTCTGCATTTCTTTCTTTCTTTCTGTTTTTCTTTCTTTCTGCATTTCTTTCTTTCTTTTTTTCTTTCTTTCTTTGTCAACTGCAGCTGAAGTTAATTGATCGTTGATCTATAGTCTAGATCTCAAGACAGACGGAAGGAATGATTGATAGGTTGACCGAAAGAATGGAGAAACGAAACCTCCTGGTGTCTAGTAAATTTTAGTCAACGATGATTAAAACAAGATTACTATTTTATTATTTTTTTATATTTTTTATTACATAGATAGACTCCAAAGAGCTTTAAATAGACCCCTAGAAATGTACATTGTTACGTACACAAATTTATCAAAGATGAGATTGTCAGCAGATACAAAGAATCGTAGAAGTCATTACTGTAAAAAAAAAAAAAAAGGGGAAGAAAACATTAACAATTAATAAATCAACGATTTTGTTTTGAGGAGATTTACTGACAACAATACTAGCTTGTTGGATTCATCGGTCGTCGTAACGATACTTCCGGCTGTAACAGTGTCAGCAGCCAATAAAGAGCACGCCTCCTGAATGATTTTGACCTACTCAGAAGAATTTAAGTGTTGCTTCACACCGGAAATACCGGAAAGATCTCCATTAACCTTGACTTCTTTCCTTCATGACCCAAACAACAACAGCAACCACGAAAAAGAGGCCCCTTGACAGCGTGGTAAAATCCATTGAATGTGCTTGTGGTGCACAGCACTGCAACCATTATGTGTTCCATTCATAACAGTGCTCGCTCCAAACAATCTGTACATTAGGTCCTTAACTTAATTTCTACAAACAACATTTTCCAGAAACAATACATGCTCTTTCTTAGAAAGAAATCTAAGACTCTTTTCGAATCCTATAAGTGTTCATTATTATTATTTGCATAGCACCAATCGTAATTGAAGCAGTTATTTTGTATATTTCACTTAATAATAGGTTAGGCAAGCCAGATATCATTGTCTTGCATAATTTGGCAGGCAGGGATGGGGGTGGGTGGGTGAGTTGATGGCGCCGTTGTGTTGACACGATGTACGTTTTATATTTTTTTTATTTTATTGTTCCGAACTTTAAACTTTAAACTTTAAGTTTTAAAGAGTGTATCGTGTTAAACTACTTCCTGCGTGGGCAAGTGACATCACTGAGGCATCAGTTGTAAGTGGAGATAATCCATGTAATGAGTGGAGGAGAGTACGTAAAGACTGCGATGTTGAGCGACTAAGTGGAGTAATCTTGTACATGAATATTTAAGAAAACGGGGAAATACGCCACTTGTTGAAAGGGAAGATAACCTATTTGAATTTTTAAGAAATGCGGTAACGCACCACTTGTAGAGGTAAAGGAAGATAATCTGAAATTATTGAACAAGTAATTTCATTTAATTTGAAACCCTTTAGTTTTCAGCGATAGGTGTTTTGACTTTGGTCAGTACAACGTTGACCAGATACAGCTCAAGGCGGAGCCAAGGTATCTCAGAGTCAAAGAGAGGAAGAAAATACAGGTCCGGCAGTACGGTCAAGGCAAAAAGAGATATTTACGTTCAGTCATTATAGCACAGGTCCAGACGGACAGTACAGGTGCAGACAATACATCTAAGGGTCAGATAGAAGGGGGGGAAAGTACAGTCAACACGAGACAGACACTAGTTGGTCGGACAATACAACACAAGCAAGGCACTTTTCAGGGTCGCACAATACAACACAAGCAAGGCACTTTTCAGGGTCGCACAATACAACACAAGCAAGGCACTTTTCAGGGTCGCACAATACAACACAAGCAAGGCACTTTTCAGGGTCGCACAATACAACACAAGCAAGGCACTTTTCAGGGTCGCACAATACAACACAAGCAAGGCACTTTTCAGGGTCGGACAATACAACACAAGCAAGGCACCTTTCAGGGTCGCACAATACAACACAAGCAAGGCACTTTTCAGGGTCGCACAATACAACACAAGCAAGGCACTTTTCAGGGTCGGACAATACAACACAAGCAAGGCACTTTTCAGGGTCGCACAATACAACACAAGCAAGGCACTTTTCAGGGTCGCACAATACAACACAAGCAAGGCACTTTTCAGGGTCGCACAATACAACACAAGCAAGGCACTTTTCAGGGTCGCACAATACAACACAAGCAAGGCACTTTTCAGGGTCGCACAATACAACACAAGCAAGGCACTTTTCAGGGTCGCACAATACAACACAAGCAAGGCACTTTTCAGGGTCGCACAATACAACACAAGCAAGGCACTTTTCAGGGTCGGACAATACAACACAAGCAAGGCACTTTTCAGGGTCGCACAATACAACACAAGCAAGGCACTTTTCAGGGTCGCACAATACAACACAAGCAAGGCACTTTTCAGGGTCGCACAATACAACACAAGCAAGGCACTTTTCAGGGTCGGACAATACAACACAAGCAAGGCACTTTTCAGGGTCGGACAATACAACACAAGCAAGGCACTTTTCAGGGTCGCACAATACAACACAAGCAAGGCACTTTTCAGGGTCGCACAATACAACACAAGCAAGGCACTTTTCAGGGTCGCACAATACATCACAAGCAAGGCACTTTTCAGGGTCGGACAATACAACACAAGCAAGGCACTTTTCAGGGTCGGACAATACAACACAAGCAAGGCACTTTTCAGGGTCGGACAATACAACACAAGCAAGGCACTTTTCAGGGTCGGACAATACAACACAAGCAAGGCACTTTTCAGGGTCGCACAATACAACACAAGGTCAAAAAGAAACAAGAGAGGAAATAAAAACGATACATCACAGGCCAAAGACTATACAATGCAGCACATGTGTCAAAGTGGGAGAATACAGGATTGTGCAGTACAATTACAGGATCAAAGAGAGAAGCAGAGAGAAAGAGAGAGAGACATACAGAAAGGGCCAAAGATTCAGGACCTGAGACCATTCATGACAGCCAGCCAGAAATTAAACTAAAACACACCCAAACAGCCAGTCACAAAGTAAAGTAAAACACACCCAAACAGCCAGTCACAAAGTAAAACACACCCAAACAGCCAGTCACAAAGTAAAGTAAAACACCCAAACAGCCAGTCACAAAGTAAAGTAAAACACACCCAAACAGCCAGTCAAAGAGTAAAGTAAAACACACCCAAACAGCCAGTCACAAAGTAAAGTAAAACACACCCAAACAGCCAATCAAAGAGTAAAGTAAAACACACCCAAACAGCCAGTCACAAAGTAAAGTAAAACACACCCAAACCTCCAGTCAGGAAATAAACTAAAACACACACAAACAGCCAGTGAAAGAGTAAAGTAAAACACACACAAACAGCCAGTCCCAGAGTAAAGAAGGAATGCTCATTACCATGTAACAAAGTAACGAGCCCAAATGTACGGCTACAGGTTTAAAGAAACTCTCCCAGTTACCCAGAACAAATTCCTTTACACCCACGCCAACATGGATGCACGAGTGCCAACGATAAGAACGTCAGCAATCTCTGAGGAAAAAAACTGAACCAGATTCTCTTATGTCATCATTGATGTTTACTTTGGTGTCCACACAATGATTTGTTCACATCTTTTAAATGCAACATTCATTTGCTAATGGCCTGCTTTATCACTCATCCCATAGCCTGTCTCAAACATCGCAACCCGATCTACTCAGCAAATAAATTGCAACCATCTTATGTACACTTTTATTTGCAGTAATCAAATCTATACATTGCACAACTTATTTTGGAACCCTCTTTTCTACACTTCAACTTGATATAATCCGATCTATTATAGTAAAACTAACATTAATGGACCTAGAGTCCCAGACGTTATAATTCACAATCTAGAGTGCTGCTATCTGTGGTGGAGTAAATTTGCCGATCACTATTTCTAAACTTAATTGTTGTATAAATTATTAAATGTCAAGGTGACCCGACCTTGGGCACTGCTTGCACTGATATTTCTAAGCGTCAAAGTTGGAAGTAAACAACTCAGAAAAGAATGTGCTAGAGTTGCTGATGTAATCTAAAGTGGCTTTAGTTGGATGAGTAGTTTTATTATCCAAAGTTTAAGATTTACAAGAACTAGACCATCCAGTGGGCCGAGATAAAAAGTTTACCTGCTGAAAAGAATTCCATTTTCTAACCACTTTGAATATGGACTGGTAGAGTCCAGTCATGAAAGGCTGCCATTAGCATAATGGTGAGTTAACTGACAGATTGAGAGAGTATGGACTTAGAAAATATCTCGTACATTTTGCTATCGATATTTTATACTTGTGTTTTATGTAGAGATGTATTAGTGAGTAGACTATTTTGCTCATATGTAGTATGCTAAACACTTGACATTGTTTCTAGTAAATACATTTCATAAAAATTATATGTTTTATTTATTATGCTGTATGCATGTATCAGGCTAATAAATGCTGTTGCAGGAGACTGTAAGTTGAGACTTGAATGTAAGAAAGACTAGAGTTAGAGAAGAATAAACTGGAAGTTTAGTGTTTCTTCACTGAATTTTATAGGGATGAAGCATCATATTTTTTTTTTATCGGAATCTCCTGGTTTACTGACTTATAAACCACTACAGTCATGGTAGATTTGAAGTTTCTACCAACAGTTTGTGAGTGTAAGGATACACTGCACGCTGTTGATGTGTGGTATCAAAATATGCTGATAAAATTGTGGGATTTCTGGTACAAGATCTTACTGGAAATTGCTACAATTGTTATTCTGCTTCAGGGAGATATTATGGCAGAATGTCCAGCTCATCAGTGTCCTACAACGTGCAAGAGAAACACGTCAAACTGACAATTCCCTTGTGACAATAAACTTGTGTCTTTGTTACGAAAGTGCATAAAGGACTATTGTGACTTTGCCTAAACAAGGTGATGTATAAACTAGTGTCACTATAACCTCTATAACTCCATTTCCGTTCTCTGATAGAACTCTCCTGTGAATTATATTGACAGTAATCTGTTTGTCTTGTATGTTGTGGAAGAGAGAAAACGCTTACAGCACTCGCATATTCACCAAGTGTGAGAGGCGAGTGGTGTCTTCTGGAGAATTATTAATAATATAAATTAAGATTCTCATTACATATAATTAGTTATGGGTGATCTAATTAATTAATAATAATAATATCCATTAACTAGGTGGCGTTAGCGTCATATCGTCTGACAGCTCAAATCTATGAGTCAGCGTGCCCACAGATCAAACTGAAATCCTCTAATTAAAATGAGACAGCCTTCATCTGACCTACAACTCAACTGACATTTTAATTCATTTCATAAAGGTGTCCTTCAAAAAGGAAGGAAAAAGTTTAAGCTGCTGACATTGTTTATATCTAAACGTTGGAGGAACGGCATTCATGAGAACAATTCGTTTATTTCTTATTTTCTTTTGTTTTTCTTTAGTTAATAATAGCATCAAATGAAATTAATCTTCTTAAAAATGTTTAGATACACTCACAATAATGAAGACCCGACCTACATGAAACTTTCCTCCAATGTGTCAACAAGGCCTTAACTTTCCACGTTTATGGACTAAACCTGTTGTTTCCAACGTTGGAACTCGTGCGGAACTCTTGATGCTTACCGGGTTGACACATGGAACCCAATCAAAAATGATTATTCTCTTAGTCTAACATTGAGATTTTTGTTGCAATACCAAGGAATAGTTTGACCAATAACGTTTTCAAATTTTTCAAATTAAAAGTTTTCAAATAAAACTATCACTATACAAGTAATACTAATATTACTAATATTTAATGGGACGGTTGATACTGAAAATCGTTACTTAGTTCTGCAAAATCGGGTTTGATGTCACACAACTGCAAACGTATATCATGTTGTGCGTAGAGAAGGCTTTGATACTTTGTCTTAGTTGTAGAGTACGCTGAAAATGCGGTCTTGCAGAGATACGTGTTCACAAATGGTACAAGCACTTCTGAAGCCGAGGGACCCCCGGGAAAGCTCTGGAGTAAACAATGTCTTCTAGACTTGGCGATGGGCACAGACAATAATGTCTAATTTTCACCTTTTTTATGTTTCTCTAACCGCAATTCATTCTTTTGTTTTATGTACTGAGATCAAACCGGTACGTTGGGATTTGAACAAAATTGTGACACTTAGCCGACATTGATTAGAACTTTCAGAGCGGTTTCGGACAGATTTTTACTACTGAGCTGGGTTTTGTGACGTAAGAGACATTTCTACGTCACGAAATAGGCTGAAAAGTTTGCAGTCCGGCAGACTTGAAATGGCAAAGAAAATACGGTGTAACTCAATACAATTATCTTTTTTTAAATCCTACTTTTAAAAAAAAAGTGTTAAAGAAAAGTGACAGTGAGGGTTAGTTAAACAGGCATAATTATGCAAACGTTTTCTTGGCGTGACGTGCTATACATCTACAGTCAAAAAGCCCGTGTTCTTTTGTCGCAGCTGTGAATACACACGTTACTAAGTCACAAGCAATAACAGTCACATGAGAAACAAACTAAAGAAAATAAATAAATATCTGACGACTAACACGGAGCGGAAACTGATAAATCATTTTGGCGGTGATTGTTACCGTACGCATGAGGATAAACACAAATATATTCATATGAATGTGTGCGTGCGTGCGTGTTTGTGCATGCGTGTGTGTGCATTGCGCTTCTCAAACCTGTTCAAATTTTATTTGGGTCGCGGCTTTCACGTCACCACGACAAGATTATGTCACGGTGACGTGATCACTTAATTAGAATAATGCGAGTTAGGCAAAACCAACAAAGGCAGCAAAACGAAGGATCAGTGCAGGGGTTAGTGAGTCTACAATTTTATTTCGATCCAGGCATACACTTTGATATGTAAATTGATTGTTAAAGAAGCTTCCCACGAGCTTCAACCAATTTTACAGAACCAGCATGTAGCTGTAAGGACAGATTTTTCGATTTGAAAATGCAATCCTATTCTCATTAGGCGTTACAAACAGCAATGTAACCGATCTTTAAATGCTCAGAAAAGTTAGAAATAGAGTGGTGTGTGTGTGTGTGTGTGTGTGTGTGTGTGTGCGCGCGCGCGTGCGTGCGTGCATGCGTGCGTGCGTGCGTGCGTGCGTGCGTGCGTGCGTGCGTGCGTGCGTGTGTGTGTCTTTTGAGTTTGTTTGTGTTGTTGTCTATGTGGGTTCCTATTTATCCAAATTTATTATTTCTAGAATCTAGTAAGGTAAACTGTCAGACTACAGACAAGAACCAGTTTGGTCAAGATATACTGCATTTACAAAAGTTGCATACACAAATCCAATTATTTATATACACTCGCGCGCGCAAACATACACCCACAAAACCTGGTCTCCGGGTCGTCATAACGCCTACAAATAATCTGGCAAAAGATTCTAAGCGTCGTCGATATATGTAATTTAAAAAAAAAACATATATATAACGGTATAAAGCTAGTTTTCAGCATTCCGTTTTTATTCTCCTCTCAAACTATTTTTATCCCTGTCTAGATAATGAGGTTAGAAAAATCCACACACATTTAGCGGAGAGTTTCTTTAATTGAAAAGAGTTGTCTGTGTGTATAAGACTTTAAGAGTGTGAATGAGCAATTGAGCAAGCGAAAGAGTTCACGAGGTAGAATCTTCACAAAGTGTAAAGTCAGTTTATTTTAAAGCGATTTGGCGGGTATACCTGACATCTCCTGTGAACTGATAAGCTCGAGGAGAGATTGTTTATTTAACTGAAATCTGACAACTGGCGGCTATCTCATTTTAAAATTACTTCAGTACTTCAACGACAGGTCCCTCGGGGAGTGTCCTCGGAATTTAAATGTTCTTAGTTCCTACATACGGTGTTATGTTTATTTAAATTAAACATTTATTTGCGTAGGGTTTCGAAAGTATTCAATTTACATGAAGATTTTAATTCTTTATCTTCTATTGTTTTTAAAATTAACTTTACACACACACACACACACACACACACACACACACACACACACACACACACACACACACACACACTTATTTGGTTATGTTTTCCTTTATGTTCTTCGGTGTGTGATTTTTAAAGTTACATTGTCTAAATCATTGTAATTTAACTTATTCATATAGAGTCAGTCTTATTGACGCGTCTGTTGATAAAAGTATTTTATATGTGACAGTTTATTAAAGCACATCACATTATTAACAAATTGCTTACGTCATTTTCTGTTTTATCTCTAAAATCATACACAAGGAGGAACATATCAGGGATTTGTTTGTGGTCTGACTCATTCTCCCTGTAGTGCTTCGTGGTGTTCGGAGAGGCAAATCAACTTCAAACATCAAGATAGACAAGAAACTATTCATAAACTGCTGTTTCGTTTTCTGTATCTGCTTATATTATGTTATAGAGTCTGTACACTGAATTCAGGTACAGATGTACGTGTACGCAAAGACGAGAATGTTCGTATGAATGCAGGTAGAGATGTATTTGTACAGATAAGGCGAGAATATCCCTATGAATGCATTTATAGATAGATGTACCTTTACACAAAGGCGAGAATATCCCTATGAATGCATTTATAGATAGATGTAACCTGTACACAAAGGCGAGAATATCCCTATGAATGCATTTATAGATAGATTCACCTGTACACAAAGACGAGAATATCCCTATGAATGCATTTATAGATAGATTCACCTGTACACAAAGGCGAGAATATCCCTATGAATGCATTTATAGATAGATTCACTTGTACACAAAGGCGAGAATATCCCTATGAATGCATTTATAGATAGATTCACCTGTACACAAAGGCGAGAATATCCCTATGAATGCATTTATAGATAGATTCACCTGTACACAAAGGCGAGAATATCCCTATGAATGCATTTATAGATAGATTCACCTGTACACAAAGGCGAGAATATCCCTATGAATGCATTTATAGATAGATTCACCTGTACACAAAGGCGATAATATCCCTATGAATGCATTTATAGATAGATTCACCTGTACACAAAGGCGAGAATATCCCTATGAAATGATGTAGTGATGAACATGTACACAAAGGCGAGAATATCCCTATGAAATGAGGTAGTGATGAACATGTACACAAAGACGAGAATGTTCGTATGAATTCATTTACGATTGCAAGCTAGTATACATGCGCGAAGCATATGTGGTATGTTTACATGCATTCATGTGTGATTACATACGCGTGCAGTAAATAACGGTTGTGTACTATAAACTATGGATGAATAGATTTCTGCTAATCTCGTGTTCCTCTGTGTCAGTCAACGTCAACACGTGGGTCTAAACAACTCATTCCTGTCCAGTCAATTTCACTTCCCTGGCACTTGACAAGAATAATGCGCCAACTCATATTAACAGCCATTAGAAATAGGGTATAAACGTCATAAAACAGTGCTGTATTAAGTTTTTTGCAAACGCGCGAATTTTTTAATTAAAAAAAATCTTAATGTGCATGCGTATACTAAATTTGCATATTTGAAGATATTTGTCTGTTCATCTGTCTGTTCATCTGTCTGTTCGTCTGTCTCTTCGTCTGTCTCTGAGAAAATCGCTCGTGCTAGCGTTTTGTTTGTCCCCCCTCCACCCAGTTCATTAGTGTTTTACACTTGTAGATTAACAAACAAACAAACACACACACACACACTATATATACACAACCCATGCATACACACACCTATATATATATATATATTACACAATATACACACACATATATACTCACATACATACACAGACACCTCCCTATTTAAACACATACAATACACGCGCGCGCACATATGTGCACACACTCAACCCCTCACATTTATACACACAGCACACGCACACAAACACACATACAAAGACATGCACACAGACACTCAAATCCAAGTAGAAGAAGAAATTAGTCGTTCTAATTACACACTATATTCAGTTAACTACATGACTTTTGTGACTGAAGTTAATACATTTGATTAATCAAACGTTGTTGTTGTTTTGTTGCAGGTTTGCTGGCCACAGGGTGAGTTGAATTGTACATTGTTCTGATAGGTCTATATTTATATAGTTGGTTGAATAAATGATTTATAAGTTTATATCGACTAATTCGGCGATTGGTTAATTGATTTATTGACTGATTCAGTGTTGGCTATTCAAGTTGTGATGATTGGTGCAATAATGATTGACTAACTGATTTATAGGCTGCTTTGGGAAACTGAATGACTGAATGATTGCTATATTGAGTTAGCGAGTGACTCATCAGTTGAAATACTTTTGCTAAATTAATCTCGACGAAAGCCAGGAAGCAAAAGAAACAGCAGAAAGTTATTAAAAAAATATTTTATACCTATGACAAAAAGCAAATCAAAATAGTATTTAAAAAATCTTAATCATTTAATAAGCACGGTTTGTTTTGTGGATTTGAAATCGGACAAGTAAACAGTTAATCGCTAGATGTCAATTAAAAAAAAAATACAACAAATGTCTGAAGTGCGAGAGGTGTAGAAAACTAAGACAACGCCAACCACAACAACTTTACAACCTGAGAAAAAAAAATAAACAGACCAAAACTAAACAAACGAGTCCCAAAATACATTGTCAAAATATGTCTGATAAGTGAAGACTCTATAATAATACAGCAGGAAGGTAAAAAAAAAAAAAAAAAAAGAGCAGACGGGTACTTGGAGCGATATAAAGAGGCGAAATTCTTGTCCTATGTGTTCTGCAGACTTGAAACAAATTATTTTAACATGAGCGAAGTGTCTAAATCTAACATTTTTTTTTTCTCCATAACGAAATCTGAAAAGTCGGTGAGGTTGGCATTTATCACAAGCGTGCGAATTATTTTATATTTAAAATAATTTAGTGATAAGGTTTTTGTATTTGTGTTTCTCCTGTGTTGTTTCACCTCCGAGACCTGCAAAAAAAACCCTCGTCCATTAGACGTTATCAGTTAACAGTGGACTTTGAGTGGACTTGCTCTGCTCACTGTATTATTCGGAACCGACCACACAACGAAGACGGCTCAATATCGAAGCCTCTCCCCACCCCCCACCTCTCCAGAATCCAATAGTTTTGCTTCTTGCATTGAACATACATATATTTCAAAACGCATACATGCATGCACGCACACACACACACACACACACACAGACACACAGGCGCACGCACACACACATATATATATATGCGCCTAAATATGTACGTTCAAGTATATGCAAAAATACCTTACATATACATGATCCCTACATTTTCCCTTTGTTTACAGCAAAGATATTTTTAGAGTCAGTTATAATAGTTATACTTTACAAAATAACGATTCAATACTTAACACTATATTTACGACTAAAACTGGTGTATGTACAGACAGTGTACCTAATTTGTTCAAAGTTTCAGAAATTATTTGTAAAATAATTTTAAAAATTAAAATCTTGTCCACTGCTGTCTTACTAATGTCTCTCAATTTTTGAACTTTAAAACATTAATCTCACAGCGATCATTCATGCTTAATAAGCAAAGATTATAATTTTAAGGGAGACTACTCCATTCCTACCCACCTCTACTTCATCTGTCGTGTACTTCATCTGTATGCTTATGTTTATTTAATACTGAATTTTAAAAGCAGTCTTCATATTTTTTTTTAAAGGGGTGGTGGTGGAGGTGGAGCAAAACTAAAAGCGTTAGCAGAGAGAAGGGGCAATTTAAAATTACAGTTAGAAGCAAAATTTTCATCAGAATATGTTATAACAATTTAGCATTCACTTATATTTTAACAAATTATAAACAAAGCGAAAACGAGAACATAAAACTGTATTTAAAATCTCTCTCTCTCTCTCTCTCTCTCTCTCTCTCTCTCTCTCTCTCTGTCTATCTATTTTTTAAATGCATTTTTAAAAGCATCTTCTGTATGTCTATTCATCCATCCAATATGTATATATTAAACATCACTAGTGTTAACATTTTCACGTAACACGTAATATATTCAGGAGGAAATCGGAGTGAAGGAAGCCATGCATCACTGCGATGATTTGCTTTTAGAACGGAGATAAAACAAAGCGAAACGTGTTCTGTCATCTAGCGGATGTGGCCAATTCAAACCCGCGCGAAAATATAATTCAAGTATCCGTACCACAAATAAAAAAAGGTTAATGTCAGCGAGACTATTAGTATTAATGTGTTTTCGGGTTTTCCAATTGCGAAAGTAAGAATGCCAGTACTATTTCATCGTATTTTATTTTATTTTGGCTTTCGACATCCTGAAACACTGCACCGTGGGTAAAACAAGTGACGATCTGGATGTGGGGCTCAATCGCTTTCATATAACTGGTGTTAAAATTTCTGTACTATATCCTATTTATTTCTTTTGTGCTCTCATAGTTTACTTCTTTATAATTCAGCTTTCGACGATTACCAATGATTACACATGCTGTATACCATTTCGTCAACTTTTCATTTCATGTTCAGCCTGTTCGTCTATTCTCGGCAGTGTTCGTGGCGCTCCGCCTGTCTTCGTATCTTTCCGTGTGTTCTAGGTCATTTCGTTTCGCTACCTAGTTCGTTTGCAGCAAATGTCTACACACCCTTTAGTGGCCCATGGGTTGTATACACCATCAGATTTACTCTTTAAAAAAATAAATCATTTGCGTTGTGGGGTCTGTGTAAGAGTAAATGCAGCATAAATATGATCTGTAATTTATTGTATGCTGATTATCCGTCAGAGTCACTAGTGACGTCATGACAACAGAACAGTACGATACGTTTTGCATTCAGCATAAGCTGCATGTACTTTTAAGATTACTTACGTCACTTGTAACACGTCTTCGCTTACATTCGCTAGTGAGAAAAATACTTTGTTTATATTCACTAGTGAGAAAAATACTTTGTTTATATTCGCTAGTGAGAAAAATACTTCGCTTACATTCGCTAGTGAGAAAAATTAGTTGCTTATATTCGCTAGTAAGAAAAATACTTTGCTTATATTCCCTCGTGAGAAAATACTTCGCTCAACAGTGAACATCGAGACCTGCACTGGACACACCAATTGCTAATTGTTCTTGCACAGTCCAACAATAGTATGATTCACGAATGGTGGTGGTGTGGAGTAAAACAAAATAAATATACACGTCAGCATTTTCTGGTTGGTCAGTACAATTGCACATTAACGGAAGTGTTGGTGTCTTCTCCATTCTTTCTTTTTTTAAATAGATGATTGATGTCTATGAAAACGTGTTCATGGATGAAGATGCATTTAAAAAAAAATAGTGGTAGTTGCCTACAAAAACGTTAAGGGGAAAAAAAGAAGAAACTCTTGAGTGTAGGCAGCGGGAAGGGAGAGGCAAGCAGTGCGTGAACAAGCGATACGGCCTCGCAGCGTCAAGAAGCCTTGATCCTCTCTGTTACGTTTCCAGTATTTATTTAAAGACCCTGCTTAGGAAATTATAGAACTTTAATTTATTATTTAAATTAATTCCCTCTCTTTAACCTAAACAGACTGGTTGCTCAAATCATCATTCGACTAGATTAAAAATGCATCTTTGTAGTCTAGATCACAGATTTACGAAACTGATAATTTGCGTACATTAGCTAGATTGGAAATCGTTAAAAACTCTCTTAGATTCATATGCATTCATTACGTCATTCGTTAGCTCAGACAGCCCCCATCCAATCCACGTCTTTTGGTCTATATGCATACAAATTTACTACAAAAAGAGGTTCTTAACAAAATGAAATAAGATTTAATAAGTTTAACAATTAACAGCAACGATTATTCCCGAACACGATGTCTTAAGTTCTATCCAGAAACTCTCTCTCATCTACCGTCCTTGTTAAAAGTTCTAACGAGAATTTTCTTGCCAAATAGTCATTTGATTCTGGACCACAGTAGATATACTTAACTACACTTTTGGTCGCACGTGGGGTTCAGCTGGTTAGAACTGGTCCACATCACTTGGCTCATCGTCAGTACTGCATAGCATAACAGTCAATCGTCCACTCAATTACTGCATCGCTAATGTACTTGCGACGAATCGTTAACCGTAGTTAACACAGGTACTTCTGCATAGTTCACGTATGGGTCATGAAGACACCCGAGTCGGTGTACGACTCAAGAAGTACGAAGGTAGAGAGGAGTAACATAAGAACCCGGCTGAAACAAAGGATTTTGGGCTCTGTAACTATTTGCGTCTATATTCGCAAAACCCAAGCACATGTTTCTTTGTTTAAGGTTCTGAATTTAGAATCTTTGACTATCGTGTCGTTTACAATTCAAATATGGTTATATTTAAATATACATTGTGGTTCACGTGTGTGTTACATATAACGTTACACGAACGTATGAATTCTCAAATATTTACAGCATTAAAAATTAGAATTCACACAAAGGATTAATTCAAAATGAAGCATGAATGCTTTACAATTTTACACGAAAAATTATATGCAAGAACAATTTGAATTACAAAGAAGAATTCACCACGTGCACAGACATACTGGCGGCACTAGGGAATTTAAGGTTTATATAAATTAAAGATAAGAAAAAGTTACAATAATTTATATACAATAACTTTTAGATTTGTCCTTTTACATCGAAACACGTGCTTTGGCTAAAATAGCGCTAAGCTGCACAAAATACATACATCAATTCAATTACAAAATACAATCAATAAATGCAATAGATACTGTAAGAAGTAGACGTGTTATTGTTACCTCTTAAAAGTAGATTTTACTGCTCTAGCGCGGGTTCATCTTCGACTCTCTTACGACTCTGGTATGGCGGCGGGACGAGCTAATACAGCGTCTGGTGTGTCTGCCGGTCTGTGGGTGAGTGAGTGTTTTGGCGCCTTATGATCATTTTTATGAAACTGCATTGAACGCATCACGTGACCGCTCACGTGGTATGTTTGATCTCGAAGGTGCTGGACACTGGCCTAAAGTTATGCAACAATCCGACCTTGCTAGAAAGCTTCTCTCGATACTGATGTATCACGGGTGAATTTCAACAAAGGTCCGTTCAAAAATTTAATTTTGAAACGAGCAATTGGGTCACGAGGCCATGACACAGAATTTGTCACACATCGTCACACCCCCTTGCTTTTGAGGCGTTTATCTTACCAAAAGATAAATGCCTCCTACAAATTATGTGTTATAAAATGTAGAAGTGCAAAATGAAGAAAAAATTTACAATTAAAAAATTTCAACATAACCAGAAATAATGTAACGCGGCAGAGAAATCAACTCTAGATTAACGGCACCCTCATACAATATTTCTCACTTCAAGAAATCAAAGAAAAATGATTTAAGAAAAAATCAAATAAAATGATTTAAGAAAAGGTCCAGTCTAATTTAATAGACATCCATCCAATGGAATAACATGTTCTGAAATTCTCACTATCTGTCCCAATAATCAATAGTTCACACACAACCTAGTTTGATCTAACCAGATTATTCAGAATAGAAATCCAACATCAACCAATTCCACTGAATACGTATCCAACAATAGTGTGATCAAAAAAAATTGACTTCCAATGAACAACACTATCAATATGCAGGTTATGAAAAGTTCCAGATATTGATTTCCTGTATCAACCAAATATCAGGGTTTGTGAATTACCAACTCTAATGAACTATCTATCAGTCCACCTGTCATATTCAGAGTTACAACACTAACACAATTCAATCAGTGTTATAGCTAGTCCCAAGGTTTTATGAAATGTCCAACATATTTACAATAACAACCACCAACTACGGTACAACAAGAAAATAATGAAAATTCAAAGAAGGTACCAAATCATTATTCCTACTGCTGCACTATCCTGCCTAGCACAATCTTCGTAGTTCTATCCCAATCCCAATACACGTCATCGTCCATGTGTGTCAACATGTCTACGGCATGACAACTGTATTCTTTCTTTCTTACTCTGTTCGTCAGAATGTCACTGTGAGGTGCAATATATTGCATGTCAAGTTTAGACTTTTCATTTCTCGTCCGGTAAGTACGTCCCTGAAGTGTTTTATCTCTTTCAAAACTCTCCAAAGTACTTGTCAAGTTTAAAATGTTTTTGGTAGTGTCAGTTTCTGCATGACTGGTCTCTACCCTGTCTAACAGTTTCAAACTTCTCGATACGTTTCGTATCCTGTCAGTGTCACTGTGGCCTTGACTCTGCGAAGTCTGAATTTCAAATCTATCGCTCTTAGCCTTGTCACTGAGCTCACGCAAATGGAAATTTGCTCTCTTGGTGTTTCTGCATTTGTAGTTACGTCATTGTGTACACATTGAACGTCTCTAGTTCGCATGCACTCAACGTCTTTCGTCGGAATGGCGTCAGATCTACTATGGGTCCATTTCGCATCTAGTCTAACGTCATAGGTTTGCAAATGTGCTCTGTCGTGGCTACCAGTCTCTCTGAAGTACCTGAATTGCAACATTAGCTTCTCCCCTAAATCTGGAGGTTCCGTTCTCCTGATCTTATCATAGACTGAAGTGAAATACCTCATCCCACTAGTTGTTTTCTGTTTTAACCCACTCACAACTAGGTGTTCGACTGTTATGTCTGTCAATTTGTCTCTCTCCTTGACAACATAAGTCTGTGTCTCCTTTGTGACTCTAGAATTGTCTAACTCTCCACTCGAGTATTCTCTAGTCACTGTGGGGTCAGACTCACTCGCTAGCAAGTCGGATTCCCGTGGTTGTATGAACAAGGGTTCTGTCTTAAACTCCCCAAGAGTTACTGATTGTCTCCCCTGGACCATACCGTTTATTGAACTAACATAATCTGTCTCCACCGACTTAGTTAATTCAATGTGTCTCCTCATCAAATCGTCAGAATCTATGATGGAAATTCTGTCAGTTTCAGTCACCAACTGGCAGTGAATGTTACCTGTCTCTATTACACTGAATAACATCACTATGTCTACTCTCTGTGTGTTGTAGGCTACACTCCCACTGTTTCCTCTATTATAATTCTCTGCATCTGATGTCAGTAACAGTCCTGATGTCCCACCTACTCTGGTTATCAGTCCGTCACTCCGGTTTCCATTATCTATCGATCTAGTTCTGTCACTCATTTGTACTGTGTCTTTGATCAATTTGGGATTACACTCCGTACTAATCATTAGTGAACCAAGGAACATATCAGTTAATGAAACCCCCTCCTCCTTACTTCCACTTGTCTCAGTTTTTGGTACGTACTCATGACATTCCTTTATCTCAACAGGTGAGTCAATAAAGGTAGTCCATGTACCGTGGCTTCTGTCTACGTCACTAATTCCGTTAAGTGATTTATCTGCAGACGGTTCTGCCATGTCTCTGACAACTGCGTGCATACACGTCAGTACACATGCATTGTTATCGTCGACCGTCCCTGTACAGTTTTCGACTATATCTTCTTCCATGTCACGTTTGGAAAAGAACTCTGTCTCAGCTCTGACAACTGTCATTTCATCTGAAGTAAATGAATTTATCATAGGCACATTGTCTCCGTCTGTATTGCTACCTATGCTGTCATCTGGATCAAATACTTCTGTTTCCCTGGCTGTCAATGTGTTAGCACTCGAAACCTCGCATAACGCAATAATCTTGTGTTCCAAAATTACGTCATGACTCACGTCAATCATCGGAGATCGAGATCTACCGATGTCAGTCTTCGTAGCGAGCACATTCTCTCTTAAACTAACAGTTCGGTCAGTAAACTCAGTCGATGTGTCACTGCCCTTCGACGATACACAACTGATAGAATCCGTTTCTATCTTCTCATGCATATTTGTCCTGTCAGAAAAATCAGTCACTGTGTTGCTAGAAGTTTCATCACACCTTAACGGTACACAACCGATAGAATCTGTCTCTATCTTATCATGCGCATTCAGTCCGTCAACCAAGGTGTCACACGTACACGGCGGTGTATGTGTTTGTCCAAATTCTACACGTGTTATTAAGTCCTTAACAACAGTGTCTTTTCTTGTCTCTGTTTCAAGATCAAGCTTTGGTGCGCTAACTGTTTCTGTAAACTGGTTAGCAAGTTGAACTGTAATGGTTTCGTCAAAACATTTGTTTTTGTCTTTTTTGTCTGCTGTGTTAGGTAGTGCGACTAATTTCTGTGTGTCAGTCTCCACGCTCGCGGCGTTTGACCTCGTCAAGTCAAAGTTCACGGCCTGACCTTCCTGTCGTAATTTGTCAACAGTACCGTCCTTTTCCCCAGCAATTTTAGACTCTGTTTCGATTTCTGTCCACAACCATTCTAATTCTAGACTTTCTTTCTTTTCCATAAGCTTTTTCCTCTCTTTCTTCAACTTTCTAATCTCGAACGTTAGGTCTCGTATTTCAGCCCCCCTTTCCCCTTTGAATCGGAAATCTCTATCACACAACTGCGCTTCTGTAAGTTTTACACGTGAGCTTAATGAAGATCTAATTTCTTCCCTGTGTTCTATTTCCTTTTCATTGAGTGCAAGTAAGGCAAAATTACGTAGCTGTTCACTTCCGTATCTTAGTGATATGCCCACCTTCTGTTCTCGTTTTAGAATCTCCACGAGTTGTAAACTCCCTACACTATTCTTCCGATAGTTGATCCCTAGATTTATCAAAGCTATAATGTGATCATCTTCTATCTCTTCTCTTTCTATCTCTCTCTCCGCTTCCTCTTTCTCTCTCTTGTCTAGTTCAGTTCTCACGTAGTTCATTAACTCTTTTTCGGTTCGGTATCCGATCAATGAACCTATCTCTCTCAGATCCTTAATAACCTGTTCGAGATCCGAAATGTCCATCTTATTTATTTAGCGCGTCTGGCTACAATAAATATCTCTCGTGATTGTGTATCTAACCGTAGGCGATAAAACTCCGCTTTTATCCCACAATAACTTTTAGGCTACGACCTTACAAAAATTATTGAATTTATTCAGAACACCTTCCGAAATAAATTACGCGTTGGTTACACGTTCACCTGCTTGGCTACAATCTGTTGTCTCCAAGGCTTTCGTAATGTCACGGCTCGAACCATACAACATTACACATTATACTTAGCACCCTAAATATAATAGTCCGAAGTCTGTTACTACCGGTAACTCTCCTAGCTGGCGGTATAACACGTCGACTTCTCACAATGAAGTATCCAGTAACACAATACTAAATAAATCATCAATAGCTAACATAATGCTTAACTACGCTTAAACATATATTAACTAACATGCACGCTACTCTGCAAAAGAATACATGCACATGTCACAACAAAAGCAAGATAAATATTTCAACAATCCTGAATCAATAGAATATTGGCAATTCTCCGATGTTCGTTACCTAAAGATATGATACGCCCTATGTATAAAAAATGTTACAATTTAATACATATCAATCCCATGACGAGGCCACACTTGTTACGTTTCCAGTATTTATTTAAAGACCCTGCTTAGGAAATTATAGAACTTTAATTTATTATTTAAATTAATTCCCTCTCTTTAACCTAAACAGACTGGTTGCTCAAATCATCATTCGACTAGATTAAAAATGCATCTTTGTAGTCTAGATCACAGATTTACGAAACTGATAATTTGCGTACATTAGCTAGATTGGAAATCGTTAAAAACTCTCTTAGATTCATATGCATTCATTACGTCATTCGTTAGCTCAGACAGCCCCCATCCAATCCACGTCTTTTGGTCTATATGCATACAAATTTACTACAAAAAGAGGTTCTTAACAAAATGAAATAAGATTTAATAAGTTTAACAATTAACAGCAACGATTATTCCCGAACACGATGTCTTAAGTTCTATCCAGAAACTCTCTCTCATCTACCGTCCTTGTTAAAAGTTCTAACGAGAATTTTCTTGCCAAATAGTCATTTGATTCTGGACCACAGTAGATATACTTAACTACACTTTTGGTCGCAGGTGGGGTTCAGCTGGTTAGAACTGGTCCACATCACTTGGCTCATCGTCAGTACTGCATAGCATAACAGTCAATCGTCCACTCAATTACTGCATCGCTAATGTACTTGCGACGAATCGTTAACCGTAGTTAACACAGGTACTTCTGCATAGTTCACGTATGGGTCATGAAGACACCCGAGTCGGTGTACGACTCAAGAAGTACGAAGGTAGAGAGGAGTAACATAAGAACCCGGCTGAAACAAAGGATTTTGGGCTCTGTAACTATTTGCGTCTATATTCGCAAAACCCAAGCACATGTTTCTTTGTTTAAGGTTCTGAATTTAGAATCTTTGACTATCGTGTCGTTTACAATTCAAATATGGTTATATTTAAATATACATTGTGGTTCACGTGTGTGTTACATATAACGTTACACGAACGTATGAATTCTCAAATATTTACAGCATTAAAAATTAGAATTCACACAAAGGATTAATTCAAAATGAAGCATGAATGCTTTACAATTTTACACGAAAAATTATATGCAAGAACAATTTGAATTACAAAGAAGAATTCACCACGTGCACAGACATACTGGCGGCACTAGGGAATTTAAGGTTTATATAAATTAAAGATAAGAAAAAGTTACAATAATTTATATACAATAACTTTTAGATTTGTCCTTTTACATCGAAACACGTGCTTTGGCTAAAATAGCGCTAAGCTGCACAAAATACATACATCAATTCAATTACAAAATACAATCAATAAATGCAATAGATACTGTAAGAAGTAGACGTGTTATTGTTACCTCTTAAAAGTAGATTTTACTGCTCTAGCGCGGGTTCATCTTCGACTCTCTTACGACTCTGGTATGGCGGCGGGACGAGCTAATACAGCGTCTGGTGTGTCTGCCGGTCTGTGGGTGAGTGAGTGTTTTGGCGCCTTATGATCATTTTTATGAAACTGCATTGAACGCATCACGTGACCGCTCACGTGGTATGTTTGATCTCGAAGGTGCTGGACACTGGCCTAAAGTTATGCAACAATCCGACCTTGCTAGAAAGCTTCTCTCGATACTGATGTATCACGGGTGAATTTCAACAAAGGTCCGTTCAAAAATTTAATTTTGAAACGAGCAATTGGGTCACGAGGCCATGACACAGAATTTGTCACACATCGTCACACTCTCATCCAGCACGATCTTTTCAAGTCACTCAAGTGTAGCTGCCGCCTACCAGCTCTTTCAGAGCAGATGTTGCTGACGTGGCATAAACTCTGAAACGAATTTAAAAATCGGGTCTTGCGAAGAAGGAAGCGAATATGCAGAGAACGGAAAGAGAGATTAATGGATGAGACCTGTCTGTTTGTGTGTGTGTGTGTGTGTGTGAGAAAGAAAGAGGGAGGGACAGAAGTGGAAATGTCTACAGCCAAGGCAATGGATGCATGTAGTTCACTTTAGAATACCGTCAATTAGCAAATCAGCTTTCAAAGTGATTGCAGTTGGAGAAGCGCTTCCGGCCTAGGCTGATTTCGCGGAGACTTTCAAAGTCTGGAAAAAGCGGGGAGAGTCTGACGAAAGTCCCAACCTTTTCACGTCTCTAGTTGTGAAAAGAGAGCGGGAACGACCGGTCACTCCGCCAAACCAACATTAGAATAAAAATCAATTTAGCCAACTGAACTGCACAGAACTTGCGGACTGTCATTTGTTTAAACTGTTTTCTTGACGTCATAACTGAGAACTGCAAAAATAATTTAAATATAGAACCATGAAAGCCAAAATATGCTTTTGCTCTAAAGCGCACACGAACACTACAGACACAGACATATATATAATACATACATTTACCCACGCACGAACATATCTTGTAAGTAAATAACAGGCCCTTATCGTCTGTTATCTGTGTTATGTGCCCTCAGTTATGATCGCCCACGGTCGGAACAATGTATGCTTGTTTTTCGCCGGGAAGGGCGGGGGTGGGGGGTGGGGGGCGCTGATATCAAGTGGGACAAGTATCTGGACCGCTTTAAGAAGCCGCTGACACTTTCAAGATGATTTTTCCCGCCACCGGAAACGAATCAATCATCTATCAACATTACTATTATATACTGCCGTTTATCATTTTCCAAAATTGCCCCTTGATTCAGAAAAGTAAGCTAAAAGAGGAAAGTAATTTTCCTCCGAGAGTGAAAACAATGTTTAAGATAAATACTTCCATTTCATAGATAGACACATAGACAGCATTACGTCATCAATGCCCTGTGAAGAAAGAATTATGATACATTCAAAATCTCACATTTAAGTGATGGAAATGGGGCGTTAGGCAGGATGGTTGGAATAATTGCCATTCAGCTCTTTTAGGAAGAGGATTCAAGAAGGGCTAGACTTAAGCTATTCCAAGTAAACGCAACGTTCTAAATATAGAACAAGAAGACTACACTGACTGTTATATTTGACCTATTTCTGCTTAGAACGGCAATCCCATTCTCAGGACGGCTCCGGCTGAACAGTCCGCTTTGTGAGTGGGATGGTTAATGAGGAAATATTTAAAGTGGCCACGACTAGACAAATTGCGCACCTCCTTGACTGTTGAAATAATAAATGTATATGATTCTTTGAAAATTTCTATGAAAATAGCTCCTGAAACAAACACGTCATCGAAATCAATTAAGACTGCTTGGAGATGTAACAGAAAGGGAGAAGGCAAATTCACAGTTATGAATCTTGATAATTTCTGCGACAGGGCAGCTCTCATTACGCACTTTTAGACTGAAATAAACGTAATGGAATACGCCGGGTGACTAAAAAAAGTAATTTGCAACATATATTTTATTGTAGAGATTTATTCAACACATCATGGTCGATCCAAATTTTATATTTAATTATACTGTAGAGCTGTTGACTAGGGGCTGTTAACTTGTTGACTAGGTTTGTTTACTTGTTAACTCGGGATTGTATGTGTAGCTGTTGTCTAGGTATTGTTTACTTCTTGACTAGGTATTGTTTAATTAACTCGGGATTATATAGCTGTTGTCTAGGGATTATTTACATGTTGACTAGGTATAGTGCACTTGTTAACTGTGGATTGTATATTTGTTGTCTAGGGATTATTTATAAGTTGACTAGGGATTGTTATATTTGCCTTTGGGTTGTTGTTTCTCTACCCAAAGTCGATTCGTTGTCGCCATAGTTACGGAGACAACGATGAGGGACAAGAGTTAGTCTCTAGTTAGCTCCCTTCTTCTGTTTCTTGATGCTCGCTCCTGTTGCTATATACTTTATTCTTCATTAATTTATATGTTGCTCACTGCTCTTGCTAGATACTTTATTCTGCATTAATTTATATGTTGCTCGCTCCTGTTGCTATATACTTTATATTTTAATTTATATGTTGCTCGCTGCTCTTGCTAGATACTTTATTCTGCATTAATTTATATATTGACTTCATGCCGAAATCTGCACCAACTCCGGAGTTGAAACATTGTAAATGAAGGGGATACACGTGCTCAGAAGGGCTACATTAACAGTCGTTTCATTATTTAAATGTGCAGGAACATTGGTGAGTCCTTTCTTGCTGTTTTCAGTCAAGAAAGCGTATTAAATACAACTTTGGATCAATGCGAATATTTTCTGAAACAGATATGAAATGAAAGGTATGGTCAATATAAATACTGTCTGGGGTGGGTGGGGGAGAATAATAAAAAAGCACACGGTATAGTTACACGAATTGTTGTCGAAAGACAAACATCTGTCAACATAGCTTTGCGTGTGTTGCTGCTCGTGTCAACGTTTTTGAAGACAAACAAACAAACAATATAAACAAATACCAACATATCTACTCACATACTTTCCTACTTTAACTACTAACCATATACATGTGCTAGAAACGTACTAAACATGTCTATCTGCTGTCAACTTTTACTGCTGCTGAAAACATATACAGTTAAACATTTAGTGAAATTATACAATATATATTCACTCAAACGACAGTCAACAGAGGAAAGTTTCCTTTTTTTTCCTTTTACAGCATTGAATCTATATAATTTTCTTGGGGCGTTTATATGCCTAAACACGGCCTTCCTTATGTCAACAGAAATGCATTAATAAATTCCCCCAAATAGATATTCCCCACAAAATTTACACTTTGAGGATAGATCTATACTGGTAAAGCTCCTCTAAATCTAAGCATAAACCTTTAAAGCATGTGTTTGATTACGCTTCTAAAAGTGACATCCTTAGACCAGACTCTGGTATGGGATAAGCTTGTAAAAACACTGATACAGAACACTGAAATTTATTACTAAAAAACACACATACGTACATAAACACATATGCACACTCCTGATTATTGTTGATATTAAGAAAGCACAAATAACCCGTTCACACCTTTTGAAAGTCACAATGATAAAGTATCAACGATCTCTTGGCAGTTTCCGTAAGTAAACACTTGTAACTGGGGTGAAGTGGCGTAGTGTCACCCACACCACCTGAATCAGCACATAATTCCGTGCTGGGGTATCTCTAAGACTTGTCTCATTCGTTGGAGAATGTACTCCTCTGAATCGTTGGAGAGTGTACGTCTGAGTCGTTGAAGAGTGAAGGTCTGAGTCGTTGGAGAGCGTACGTCTTGAGTCGTTGAAGAGTGAAGGTCTGAGTCATTGGAGAGTGAAGGTCTGAGTCGTTGGAGAGTGAAGGTCTGAGTCGTTGGAGAGTGAAGATCTGAGTCGTTGGAAAGTGTACGTCTGAATCGTTGGAGAGTGGTCTGAGTCGTTGGAGTGTGTACGTCTGAGTGTGTGTGAATAAAAATTTATACTGAGCGTTCAGGGAAAGTTCCGCAAAATGAAGTCTGGACTATTTCAAACAAACTAGATTTCTGTTCTGCCGTTCAGTTTTAGACTTTCGAAATTGCAAAGCTGAAATAGATCTATCGGTTTAAATTATTGCTTTCGAGACTAAATGTACTTAGTTGCACAAGATTTACATGTGCCAAGACAATGACGCGGCACAAGTCTTCATTGTCGTTACCGACACAGTCTTGCCAATGTTTGCTAAGTTTGGAACTGTACCTTTATAGCTATGTTTTTCCATTTAGAAACTTATTTATAGCCATGTTTTTCCATTTAGAAACTTATTTATAGCCATGTTTTGCCATTTAGAAACACATTTATAGCCATGTTTGCCATTTAAAAACACATTTATAGCCATGTTTTGCCATTTAGAAACACATTTATAGCCATGTTTGCCATTTAGAAACACATTTATAGCCATGCTTTGCCATTTAGAAACACATTTATAGCCATGTTTTGCGATTTAGAATCACATTTATAGCCATGTTTTGCCACTTAGATTTAGAAATATATTTATAGCCATATTTTTCAATTAAGAAACACATGTTTATCAAGGCAAACTTTATTCACGTTCCGAAATAATTACACTTGTATTAGTATCTGCATTTACTTCATGAAATATATCTCACTGTGATTTGATGGCAGGCCACTGTCATTTAACTAAGAAAAGAGGCTGTAGTTATCAATATATATTTAGATCTATCAACCCATGATTGCACTGTATTTGGATGGTTGTGTGTCACATAAGGACTGTACTTATTCACATCTTTCACTGCATTTTTGATTGCAGCTAAGTATCTTTTGCAATTAATCTCTGATTGTAGTTAATAGTAGTTTATTTTCCCTTTTTGTTTAAGGACTATAATTGGGAAATAATCCTCAGTTTATTTTCCCTTTTTGTTTAATGACTATAATTAATTGGGAAATAATCCTCAGTTTATTTTCCCGTTTTGTTTAAGGACTATAATTAATTGGGAAATAATCCTCAGTTTATTTTCCCTTTTTGTTTAAGGACTATAATTGGGAAATAATCCTCAGTTTATTTTCCCTTTTTGTTTAAGGACTATAATTAATTGGGAAATAATCTTTACCTGCAGTTTTGACGCTCCCATGTTTTTCTATTACATACCCCCTTGGCCCCTTCCCCCCGACTGATACGCTTGTTGAAATCGACCAGACTTGATAGCTACACGGGCAATTATATGCAATTTGTAAAAATAAGCCGTAGGCATAAGCATAAAAGGCCTTTGACACGGATGCATTACCTTGCGGGGGAATTGTTAAAGTTCGAAAATTAAAAATAAATATTTGTTTACAGAGCTTGACAGCTTCAAAAGACGTATGTTCGCCAAAAATATAGATCAAAGCTTCACTGGTCGTAGGATTACTACGTCATTTCCTTAAATAGCAAATCTGTAAGAAGTGAACATTTCAAAACAAGTGCAGGATACAGGACAGTATTAAACTATTTTTTGCTGTGGTAGAACAGAACCAATATCAAAGAAAAGAACATAGTACTCACAACGACAAAAATAAAATGTTTTAAAATGGTAACTTGGCAAATACAGTGTTGCCATCTTACTCTTTCCTTGACAGATCTCCTTAAATTACCGTCCGCGGAATCTGTTCCACTTAAAAGAAACGTTCAACCCACAGTAACCATTCAAATCATGTCTGACAAAAAATGTAATTGAATTTGTACGCCTTAACACTGGTAACGAACCTCAGATCGTTTAAGACCGGATGTGAGGATGCCTATTAAATATTCCAAACTTACATTAACCTTTAGAAAATACCAAAATGTAAACTGTTGAAAGCTGAAAAGAAAAATGTTTCTCATTAGAACCAAACTTTATACTGCCTAAGACTGGAAAAAACATTCATTCACTACAGCACACCTCAGACTGCAAACATTTAAAAAAAAAAGAGTAAAATGCTTTCCGTTAGTAAAGAACCCCAGACCATTAGAACGTGAAAATTACTGTTGCACGTTTACAATTCATAACACTTTAGTATAAGGAATGGACCTGAAACTGACCCGATGAACTAACCTCTGGGCAAATCCTCACTAAACTTTAAAATAAAAAATGCCACCACAAACCAAAATATTAAAATATATAAATATTAAAAACAACTACAACTATAAATAAATCATGGAACTAAATGAGTTACTGCCAACATCACATGTGCATGAAGATTGTAATTATGTAAAATAAATTTTAAAATATTACAAAGTGAGACAAAGTAAATTTGCCCCTCCCTATTTTTAATTTTAATTATTATTTAAGTTGCTAAATTGTCCGAGTGACCCAACCCTGGGCTATCTTTATGGCGTTAGTTTGAAAGTGTCTGAGTTTGAAGTAAACGGCCTAAGGGAAGAATATTCTAGATTTGCTGACCTAGTGGAAAGTGAGTAAGTAGTATTTATATTATCCCATGATTATGATTTTTGAGAATGAGACTAGCCAATAGACTGAGTTTAAGGAGTTTACTTGCAGTAGAGAATTTCACTGTCTATTCCCTTTTGAATTTGAGGGGAGACAAAGATAGAAGTCTGGCTTGGAAAGTAGTCGTTAGCTTGAATGGTGAGTTTAAACTGACTGATTGAGAGAGAGTGGACTTGGAAACATTTTGTACATTTTCCCATTGATATGTTTTACTTGTGTTATGTAAAGATGTACTATGTAAGTTGATTTATTTACTACAAATGTTTGAACTAAGCTGCGCCCAAATGGTGTATTAAATATGTGACAATATTTGTTACATTGTATTATTGTACCAGTGTGCATGGGGATATCATTGCAGGATTTGTAGAAAGTTTGAGAATGGAGTGGCAGATAGAATGGAGTTTTATTGTAGAACTTAGGCTTGCTCCTTGATTGCATGTTGCAGTCAGCAAACAGCCTTCTAATTTCTTCTTTTGGATGCGGTTGAGTCTCAGTCTGAGTGTGAGCTCAACTCTGAGCTGTGAGTCTCAGATGGAGCCTCAAGTTCAACTTTCAAGTTCCTAGCTACCCTTCCTTTGTTCACTAGCCATGACTTGAGTGACCAGGAAAGTGCAGAAAACTTGCAAAGTGTGTTGCAGAGTGTGTAAGCATTAAGGAGTAAGCTACACCCCTACTTTTGATGTACCAAAGTAAGGATGCTAAGTACATCCAGTCCAATGAAGATAAACCAATCATTGTGATTGTGTTCTGCTTAAGAAACAGACGGCAAGAAAGTGCCAGTTCGTTTGAGAGTAACGACACGTCAGTGTTATTTTTTGCGCACGAGGCGGGAACACTGTGCTGAGCTTGGACATTTTGACACTGTGACATGATTGAAAAGGCCAGTGAAAAGACTGTGGAAGCTGTACTTAATCCAGGTTATGTGAAGTTTATAATAACCTCTTCTAATAACTCCATTTCTGTTCTCTGATAGGACTACCAGCAATTTATATTGACTATTGTTGAACTATAATTATCTGTAATTCTCTTATTATATATATATATATATATATAGAGAGAGAGAGAGAGAGAGAGAGAGAGAGAGCAAGAGAGAGCTAGCTGTAAACTATAATTACTCAAACGTGGTCTCATGGAATATTGATGCCAAATTATCTGTTTCATTGTAATTGTCACTTGTATAGTTGATTTTTCTTTTAATAAATTTATTGTTAAATTTGTTGACCTTCTTATGCATATTGATATTGATATTCTTATGTTCGAGAAGAAAGTGGGTGGATGGGGGCTCGCTAAGTATAGTTTAAAGTCGGATTTGTCTTCTCTTTAGTAAGATGTTTTCCACCTGCAGAAAACCTTATGTGACTGTAAACATTGTTTTATGTTGTTGAACTGTGAAGTCGTTTACAACGCCAAAATATCCGCCAAGTGAGAGACGAGTGGTGTTTGTTGGAGGATCATTAATAAAATAAAATTAATATTCTCATCACTTGAAATTAGTTGTGAAATATTAATAATAATTATTATCTTCATTAACAATTGAACATAACAAGACACCCCTAAAATTTAAGGAGGGGGGGGGAAGCGGTGTCAACTAATAATAAAAATACATACAATCAACCCAATTGTCGAGAGCACCTGTCCGTCTCCTTTTGCTCTCTCTCTCTCTCTCTCTCTTGGCTCTCTCCAAATCATCGACACCATATTGTAGGGCTGGTAGCCTGGACAAGGTTATAGGTGACGGTAACCCTCGATCTAGGCCATTCTAGGGGGAAATGTATCATATATTTCCTTGTTTTCTTTATTTTATTTTTTTTTGACTGGCATGGGAGTAAATGAGCATCGAATAACACCCACCCGCAAAGTGTTCACGCACCCAACAATACACCAATGTCAAAGGTCGTTTCTTTTCCATAACCTCAGCTACTTGCAGTTCAAATTGTATGACTTTAGGACTTTGATACTGTTCGTTTGAACAGTAGGCATACATTTGTGACTTCCTCCCTCCCTCTCTCTCTCTCTCTCTCTCTCTCTCTCTCTCTCTCTCTTTCTCTTAAATTTCAATAAGTTGTGTGTTGTTGCTTGTTACTCTTCTCTTGAAAATATTTTTTTTACGTTTAGATTTTTCTTCCTCCCACAATCAAATCAGTAAAGTGAATCAGACTTCATGTGTGAGAAAAAATAAGAAAAGGAAACTGTTTTTATGACTATGTTTTGGCGCATGCCAATGCTTACGCACAAGATAATGCAAATTATTTTAAAAAAATGTATTATAAATCTATCCTGCCTATCAAATACTCACAGCAAGTGAGAAAGTAAGAATTGAAATTATTAAAGAATTAAAACTGGTCCTGAAAACTGCGGTTCTGTTATCACAAAAACTTCCTCACAGTCAGTCAGTGTTGCTATTCTCACACTCGCACGCGACGTCCATTCGTCACAAGCACTATTGCTGCCATTCCTCACACACTCACAGGTGGCATTGATTCTTTACAGCCATTGCTGTTGCCAGTCCTCACAGTCACGCTTGGCGTAGATTCCCCTCAGCCGATAGTGTTTTCCCTTAGCTATATGATTTTTTTTCCTTGAATTATTATTATTGTCTTTACTCAGTCACTGATGTTGTCTCCCCTCTCTATATACAATTTTTATACATCTTATCATTCTCACCTGTCTTTTCCCTTACTCATACTTGCTGACTTTTGTCATAGTTGCATCTGGTTCCCTCCCCTTGCTATCCATCTCGGTTATACCTTTTCCCTTAGCCTAAAACACACAACATAAGAAGTATAGCATCAATCAAAATTCACAAATATACTGTACAACGTAGTCAAATTAATGAACATAGAAATAATAGTTCATTTACATAAGCATTCTCCAATTCAAATCATAGATGAATAGCAAGTTCACAAAATATTCTAGGTCCAATCTTCCTTTATCAGTCAGTTAATTTACCATAAGCTAGCAATTGCATTATGTCTGTACTCGAATTATATGTTCAAATTCAAAGTGATTAGAATTGAGTACTTCTTCAACAAAGAAACTTCAGGCCCATCCCCATTGGATGAAATTAATATGAACAAGTGTGAGAATATTAGTCAGAAAAAACTACGCATCTTGTTGGAACTGGTTTGGTTTGCATCAACAATTTTCTAGCGTATTCTCAACTAGAGTTGTTTTCTCCAACTCTGCTACTTACAAAATATACCAGCATAAGGAGTGCTGAAGACCAGGTCACTTTGACAATTTAACACATTATATAACAATTTAAGTCTAAAGATAGGAATTTACTCCACCATACACCCCTTATTTCATTTTCACTTATTCCTTTATGCAATCAATTTATGAAATGTTTTATTATAAAATGTTGTGTATTTTATATATGTTGCTAATATTTATGCAGTGAAAGTTTTATAGCAGACATCATGCACTGCACACTAGAGTGACATGTAGTGGAAAGAGTAACTACCCTTTTCACTGGTAACTAGAATGTACCCTGAGTTAACATTATAATAAAAGAATAGTGTGAGTCACTCTTTGTAAATTCATCAGTCAGTTTATTTTTTAAAAATTGAAGTAGCCAGGCTGGACCACTAGGCATTGTTACTGATAAATGCACTCTCTGTGATACTAAAGGGCTTTTGTTAACAAGCAGATCATGCAATGTGCCATGACTGACCAATGGCCACATACTGGACGACTGTAGGTGGTGGGTCAGCATTGTAGGAAAAATATCACTTGCCCTGCCACTGTGGGATAAACCATACATACAGATAGATGTATTTTTTCTCCAGTCTGTCTGGAAGCCACGTGATAATGGCATATTGTGAGTCAGCAAGAAAAGCCAGGAGAGGGGAAGCCTTGACTCATTTCTATGTTGATGAGAAAAAAAACTACCTAATCTTTCTCTATCCTCTATGATATAATATTGCTATTGTCTTTATGTATTTGGAGGGACATAGAATATTTCAGGAGCACTCTATGGGAGGACTTAATATTCTCTGTGCAGAATTTTATAGCTAGTTCTAAGCTGTGAAATGCATCCAGCTATAGATAATTGATAAGTGAACTATTGGACTTGAAACTGTATTGATTTATACATGTGTATATATGGGTAAGTATGTCATGTTTGTCCTTATTTGTATTTGATCAAATGTTAAATTATACTTTGTAGTGTGTAGATATTTTATATTGTCAATAAATTCTAATTAATTTTATCAACACCTTTGACTCTGTGTAATTATTTGGAGTAAAAGGTAAACTAGTGGTGGTGGCTTAGCATAATAATTAATAAGATATGTAAAGCCCTTGAACAGGGGGTGTCCACTACTTGGTGGAATATGCCAGGTCAGTGCCAGTAATGGCATTCACTTACATACTAAGGTAGCATGGGTTGGGTGGAGTGGGGGTAGAGGGAGACCACTCATTTGTTCCATGTCCACTATTGGTGATATATTCTCATAATTTAAGATATACCTCTCATTGTTGAAAATACCTGTCACAATGGCCATCTTCCCTCATACTGCCATCCTGCTTGATATATATATATAACTGCACAATATTTTTCCTCATATTTATAATCATAGTGACAACCGTCATCTTCTTTCAAATGCTACTGTCACGGTAATAAGTGCCATCTTAATCACACCCATCATCTTCATTCATAAACACAAACCTGCCGATTTCCAATTCCTAGTCTCGTCTGCTCTTGTAAATCTGTTGCTGAAGACATTGATGGCACTGACACCTTCCGGTTGAGTGATTTATGAGTTCTGAGTATTTATGTTACTCGTGTTACCCGGAATCAAAACCACAATAGTTGTACATATGGGTCACTTTTGTTCATTCCCTAGTGGACTGTTTGTTGTGTGTCTTTTTGATATTAAGTGAACCTTGAAATGGATTATGGAGTTCTCTCCTCTTCCCGAGCACTAGGCTGCAATAGAGTATTTAGGTTTCAGCGGCGTCCAAGACTCGTTTTAAATTGAAGTGGCAGCTAGGGCCACTGAGCTACAAATGTGTCAAAGTTTGCAATGCACTCCCTCCCTCGAGGCTCTACAGACTTGATTTAGCTCAGTTCTACTCTGAAAGGAACCACTTCAGTGTCGACCCTTCCACCACCGCTCTCGGTAAAATGAATCCTTTGAAACCGAGCTTGATAGATATGAGTATACATTTCAACCGGCAATCCTGATGTGATAGGCTTTGTTTACATGCTTTTTAGAACGGCTTACGCAAGGCTTTAGAGATTTATACATTCGTGTAAGGAGATAACTGATAATGATCTACAGATCCCCAGAAGTGACACAATTAATGCCAGAAAAAGTTAGCAAACCTATTGAATCAAATAAAGGACGGGTTAGGAAATGAATTTTTCAGTTCTTAAGATAAGAATTAATCCTTTCATAAACATGCCTTCCCATTCACACGTTCAACAGGCTTGAAGCGCAGTTTCATTTCCTCTTAAATTTGCATTACGCTAGAAGCCAGAAAATCCTGTTCTCAAGCGCTTCTCAGCGGCCCGTGCAGTAAAAATACGAGACTTATGGACCAGCAATGAAGCCCGGAATGAACGATCTGTTGAAATTACGAAAATAATTGTCCAATCTCAGGTGCACTCATTAACTAGTTACCCAGAAAACAAATTTAATTGACAAGTCACATAAAAGTGCAGGTTTGATCGACCAATCATATAAATTGATGACTAATTACTAGTCGTATAAACTCAAGACTGGCGGGCCAGAGAAGTGAAGATACAGATTGACTGACTAATCATGTAAGATATAAGACATATACTTGACAGATACAAAGTATGACTAACAAACTTACTATGCATAAGTTCAAGAGCGATGCTAAAGTACGAGGTAGCGTAGCCATTAAAGAAATACGGTAACAAAAAACACGTGTAGGTATTCACCCTAATCTGTTTGAGCTAAAAGCATATAAAATCTCACCATCTCTTTGTGTAGTATTCGTCACACGAATCGGAATTTACACGCACACACACCACACAAAAGCACACACAAACTCACACGCCAACATAATTTAATGATAGCAAAAATATGCATTACAGACATACGCACTTACATACACACTCAGACGACTCAATTTTAAGTGCACCAGAAGGTGATGTACTTCAGAAAACATGTAATGGCTACTGAAGAAAATGATTCATTAGTACTAAATACTAGAGCAAAGCATTTCTGGAACTTGTCGGTGTTATACTAAAGTTTGTTCAGTATTTTCTTTAGCATGTAAGGATGAGTGTGTGCTTGTTTAGAAATGGGTGGTCGTATGGGTAGCTACCCTGATGGTTTTCAGTACATCTTACTTTGTGGATGGATATTTTAAAAAGCAAAAGAATGAAAACGAAAGCCATATTTCCGTATTTCAGTATTTCATTCAAGCAAATTTTATTGGTAAATAACGGTAAAATAAATAATTAGAACAAGCATATCTTATGACTTTACCGGTAACTAGTGAGAAATAAATAATTAAAACAACCATATCTAAATACGAACCGCATATGTACTGCTAGCTAATGAAAATAAATAATTAGAACAAAATATCTAAAAATAAACATGATTGATGAGGCAGACAGAATGTGTGACCTACTCTTTTAACCAGAGCCTCAGGTGAAATCGTTTTGTAAAACACGAATTTTCCTAACTGCAGGTCAGCACACTTGCGCCTTCTAATACCTCCGCTTGCACTTTACCCTTTAAATCAAAATGGCTGCCAATTTTACGGTCTCTAACCTTTGTATTGAGTCTGAATCAAGAAGCGAAACCATCACAGAGTTCAAAGACTGAAAAGTAAGATCATTCGTATGTGATGAAATGAGCATTATTGACAGCTGTCTTAAATTGTTTTCTACCGTTTTATTAAAAAAAACTGATAAACACCGAATGCAGGAGTCATTATCATTATTTCATTAATAGATTTCCCATAATTCACTTGTATGTGATATGCATATAGGTATCCTTACACTAGAACAGCGAGAAGTAGATTGTGCAATTCCTACTACAAAGTAAGCTGAGTAGACTTATATTAAAACAATAGTATAATGAGCGATGTGCATATATTGCATTATATTAAAACCATAGAAAAATCTCCTTGGTATGCCTATATATTTTCTTATATTACAGTGAATCATGTATTATGTACTTTCACAGTGACTGTCATATATAAGTGCAATAGCACTGGGTGGTGTTAGTTATAAAGCATCACACGTGCATTATTAATACTGAAGACAAGTGTGAAATACGTTCATAGCCTTTTATTAGAGATTCAGTAAGGAGATGTGATACAGCTATATAACAATATGTTAGAATCACTTTAAGCCATGCGTGACGTGTCCATAATAGTGCAAGGAGTGTACGATGTAGCTATATAGTCTTATTTTTTAACTACAACAGGCTACATGTGAACTCCTCATATTGCAGTCAGCCGTGTGATGTTAACCATATACAAGTATAGCATTGTATTAGAGCTAGAATAAGCCATGTGTGAACTACCCATATTGCAGTCAGCCGTGTGTGATGTGCTATGGTGATCTTATGCTCAATGGGCTTGTTATCGTTCTGTGTTCGTTGCATAACTTAGTTGACAGCACTGATTGCGGTTCTTACAATTCTTTTCATACAACTAGCCGATCTGTGCCGACTATGTTTCACTTTGTGACTTCAAAAAAGTTATGTTCTTTTGAAATATTGCAAACGCAACAGTATTAACCGAAAGAGGCGACAAACGTGGGAATTTAAATAGGTTGACCAACTCAAACGAAAACTTCCCTTTTGTTGGCAGTGCTGGGAAAGTTGCGATATCAGGTCCGTGCTCAAGGGCAAAGAGTTCAAAGTTGGGCGACTGAAAAAAAGCTGTTCAGCAGGATTGGCAAGAAGTGTCATCGTGATAGTCATCAACGCCTGGCGAGCAGAGATGTGTTAAGTGTTTTTATCTGTGCACGTTATAAAGTGTGCGCCAAGATGTAGACACGGAGCAATGAACACACAGTTTTCTATCACCACGCGGTGCACGTGCTGACAAGAAGCTAAACCAGTTTCTTTGTCCGCGCAGAGAAATATAGGACACAAAGCAAATTATAATTGTTAACACCATGCAAGTGTTTACGTTTTGCCATCTCGAACTGCACCACTTAGTACCAGTAGGCCACATACGGTCTTTGTGTGTGTGTGTGTGTGTGTGTGTATGTGTGTGTGTGTGTGTGTGTGTGTGTGTGTGAGTGAGTGTGTGTGTGAGTGAGTGAAGGGAGGGGAAAGGGAGAGGAGAATTGGATTTAGACTTTAAACTATGTCAAGTGGCGGGCGCGTTCAAGATAGCAACTCCATTCCACAGAACGACAACTCCCCGACAAAAGATTTGAAATTTTACAAATAACAAGTACACCACAGCGTGGTGAAAAATACATTGACAGTTAAGTCAGCAGAAGGACAGAAACGCATGCAGACTGACGAACAGAAATAGGTCACGTAAATAGATAAAAGGGACAAAAGCATGCCAACGGGTACGCTATTACACAGGCAGACAATAGAGAGCTAGCAAGATAAATTGCCGGGATAACAACCTGTCATCCATGGCTTTACACACTTGGCTAAATAGAACACAAAAAAAATAATTATCTATATTGTTTGCCTTTGATCTCTTGCGCAATTTAATCTTTGTCTTTGTCTTCTATGTCCCGTTCTTAACTGTCACTTGAACGAGCGAGACATGATATCTATCATTCTGTTTCTTATTTAATTGCTCTGCCTTGCGGCGTTGGTGTAGAAACCATGTTTATATTCATGTTAAATCCTCCGCACACAAAATGTCTTAACAAATTGTCGCACAGGGTAAAATAAAATCACATAACACTCTCTTCTAAGTCGTATATACTTAGCCCCACCTTCAAACCATTTATAACAACGTCACGTGATACGACAAAGCAAAATGGCTGATTTCATGGAAGTTGCGGAATTTAGTGAAACCACTTGTGAAATAAACGATATTGTTGATTTAGCTGCATCTGCTTAAACCGTAGAAGAACAAGTTAAAACAAAAGATGGGAGTGGTGGAGTAAATTTGCCTATCCCTAATTCTAAACTTAATTATATATAAATTGTTAAATGTCAAAGTGACCCGAACTTGGGCGCTGCTTATGCTTATAATTTTAAAGTGTCAGAGTTGGAGTAAACAACTCAGGTGGTGAATATGCTAGAACTTGTTGATGCAATCAAAACCAGTTCCAAGATGAGTAGTTTTTCTGACTAATAGTCTCATACTTGTTCATAACAACTTCATCCAATGGGGATGGACTGAAAGTTACTTTGTTGAAAAAGTTCTCTATTCTAATCACTTTGACTTGAAAATAACTCAATCCAGTCATAAAGGTGATCGTTAGTATATATGGTAAATTAAGTGACAGATAAAGAAAGAATGGACTCATAAATATTTCGTACATATTTGCTATTGATCTATGATTTGAATTGGAAAGTGCTTTATGTAATTGAACAATTATTTCTTTGATCACTAATTTGATTATGTTGTGCATTGTGCATGTGAATTTTGATCTATGCTATATTTCTTATGCTGCGTGTGTATCTGACTAACAAATATTGTTGCAGGATTTGTAAACTGAGAATGAGTGTAAAGAAAGAAAGGAGTTTATGCCTGAGATTTAGCACTGCCTAAATTTGACTTTTGCAGAAAGGAATACTCCTTTTTTTCTTAATACTTTTAATCAATTTCAGACTGCATGACTACTGTACTTTACTGGATCACGGTGTGTATCCAGCCTTGTCATTGAGCTTATCAGTAACAAGTTGCTGTATGATGATTCTTGTGAATTCTGTTCAAGAGCCAATACAGTGAAAATTGAGGTTTGAGCTTGGTCTAGAGAATTCTTGAACATTCCTTATGATGTGTTGAGTAGTGCACATGAAAATTCTAGAACACTAAGCATCAGTGCTTTAATAGTGCATGTGAAGTTCAGGATAATTCTCTACGGCGTTCTTTGTGAGTTTATCGAAGACTCTGAAAAAGTTATGTAATGTGCCTAGAAGGGGTACGTTGGACCTGTGGCCCGACAGGTGGACGGGCGACAAGAGGCTTGTGACAACTGGCTAGCGACAACTGGATTACACATAACTTACATCTGTAGAATAAATTAGATAATTACTTAGGTTTTTCTGTTGTTTAGCAAAATGTCGTATGCCATATTATGCACAAGTCACTTGCCGTTCGCCAGTTATTGCTAGGCATGTGTCAGTAGCTAGTTGACGTTCGCCACTTGTCGCCCGCTAACTGTCGTTTGTAAAATATCACCCGCCCAGACGTCATGGAACCCGTTGGACCATCACCTAAATAAGAAAGACAGTGACGTATTACACACTGCATGATTGTGAACATGTTCCAGTGATAGCTGCCATCTTTGAACTGGTTATGTATATTATATTTCAAACTCCTATCTCATTTATGTGATGAGAATCATATGTATGAACTTGATTATATATATGTTAATATGATTGCTGATATCTATGTTAGCATAAACTGAATGAGTGTCAAACAGTGTTGTGAAGTAATGTAAATATCAACACTCATTAGATTTATATTCATACGTTGTATATTTGATAGTTGATTTAATAAATTTATTGTTAAATTTATTAACCTTCTTGCACTTATATTACAACTTATGTTGGAGCAATAGTGGGTGGGTGTAGACTTGTTAAATATAAACAATTTCGTGTGTGTGTGTGTGTGTGTGTGTGTGTGTGTGTGTGTGTGTGTGTGTGTGTGTGTGTGTGTGTGTGTGTGTGTGTGTGTGTGTGTGAGATGATTTGTAGTAGCTAGATATCATCAAACGAATCAGACAACCCACTTTAAATTATAAACGCGAACTTAGAAAACGAAAGAAATGAATTATATTTTAATAAATAAATACAAACTTTAGTTTCATAAACTATTAGTAAGACAAAGAATACCAAAACTGTCTCCCATCATGTAATAAAATAAAAAATAAAAATAATATATATTATTTTTCAGTTTAAAGTGAAAATACATTAAGAAACATAATGACACCACATTTGTAATTAGCGTGGCTTTCTTTTTGAGTATTCATTTGGTTTCGTTAACACTTCTGTATTCTTGTCCACAGAAATGTGGGAATATTGCGGAAACGAACCCGCAGACGTGGCCTTCTTGCTGGACGCCTCTAACAGCATATGGGGCCCCGACTTCAAGCGGCAGCTGCGGTTCGTTCAAGATGTCGTCTCCATGTTCCAGATCGGCGAGAACGCGACAAGAGTTGGCGTGGTGACGTACAACGATCACGTACAGCTGGAGTTCAACCTCAAGCGCTTCCTGCAGAAGAAGAGTCTCATGCGCGCCATTGCCAACATCCGGGAGAGTCATGGTTACTCCACAGCAACCGATCTGGCTCTCCGGTACATGCGGACGGTGCTTTTCGAAGAAAAGGTCAGTAATACTTCCAGTCGTTTGTGCGTCCAGTCTTTTGAACCCTGTCCTTTGTGCGTTCAGTCCTTTGAACATTGTCCTTTGTCCGTCCAGTATTTGAACAGGGTCATACGTGCATCCAGTCCTTGAAGCGCCAGTCCTTTGGACGTCCGGTTCTTTGAATAGTAATATTTGTGGAAGGAAATATGTATTTGTAATTGTTGTTTCAGCCGTCACCATAAATTCATCTTTCTGGCTATGCGAGTGTCAAACTTCGAGAGTGTTGCCTGAGTAACCAATATGGAGGGTATGAATGTGGAGAAGTGTTCATTTGCTGTTCAGAAGCCTCATTAAGTAGGTCACTGCGCGTTGGTACACTGAGTGAGGGGTGTCTGGTCAGGTTTGATTGGTCTCCGTTCGAAAGACAGGAAACGACTTTCCTGGGCAACTGTTTTCGCTCTACATAGCTCTTCGCACCCCCCTCTCCAAACGCTCCCCACATTCAATCAATCAATACATAGCTCTCTCTGGTGAGATAAGAGATTATTGTACCGGCCAAGTGGTTCGCGTTAAATTACATGTGGAATTGTCGGTAACCTGAATAATGAATAATAATTCCCCAAACACCCGCCGTTAACACACACACACACACACACACACACACACACACACACACACACACACACACACACACACACACACACACACACACATACACACACAGCACGCATGCGTTACTATATCGCTATTTTAAAAAAAATTAGAAATCTTGTTTTAGAGATACTTTTAAGTGATATTAAGATATTAAGTCATTAAGAATTTATTTCTCCACTCCATTACTCTCCGACTCTCTTGTTCATTCGACTGTTTCGTTTCATTTTTTATATTTTTTATGTAAGAAATTTTACTGCATCAAAGCCCTTCTGTTTGAAATGGGAAGGGTTATATCATCTTGTGTAAAGTGAGGAAATCTCTTCCTTTGGCAAAAAGAAGAAAATACCTCACTTTTTCTGGAGAGGAAGAGTAGATATCCTTTCCGTTAATAGAAGAAATGCGGTGGGGTGCTGCAAATATCCCTTCCACTAGAAGAGGGGGTGTTAAGTGGTACTGCAGATATCCCTTCCATTGGTAGAAGAAGTGATGTGTGTCACATCAATTTATCCATTTTATTGAACATGAAGTGTTACGTCACACTGTAGGTATCTCTTCCACTTGTGGAAAAAGTGCTAATGTGACATTGTTAGTAGCAAAGTCCAGACTTCTCTTTAAATACAAATACTGATATACAAATATATGTTTTCTTTTTATGTTAGTGAGGGCGATAAAAAGATAACTGTTAACACTTAACAGGGTAATATCTGTTTCCTTTGTTTGTCAGAGATGAATATAGAAAGATAACTGTAAACACTTAACAGGGTAATATCTGGTTCCTTTGCATGTCAGGGATGAATATAGAAAGATAATTGTAAATACTTAACAGGTTAATATCTGTTTCCTTTGTATGTTAGTGAGGGCGATAGAAAGATAAACTATAAACACTTAACAGGGTAATATCTGTTTCCTTTGTATGTTAGTGAGGGCGATAGAAAGATAAACTATAAACACTTAACAGGGTAATATGTGTTTCCTTTGTATGTTAGTAAGGGCGATAGAAAGATAAACTATAAACACTTAACAGGTTTCCTTTGTATGTTAGTGAGGGCGATAGAAAGATAAACTATAAACACTTAACAGGTTTCCTTTGTATGTTAGTGAGGGCGATAGAAAGATAAACTATAAACACTTAACAGGGTAATATCTGTTTCCTTTGTATGTTAGTGAGGGCGATAGAAAGATAAACTATAAACACTTAACAGGTTTCCTTTGTATGTTAGTGAGGGCGATAGAAAGATAAACTATAAACACTTAACAGGGTAATATCTGTTTCCTTTGTATGTCAGGGAGGAGGACGACCTGGAGTGGCTAAGGTTGGTGTCGTCATAACGGACGGGAAATCTCGCAACCTGCTACGCACACTAATCGAAGCATCACGAGCCAAGCGAGACCACGTGCATCTTTTCGCCATTGGTGTGGGTCACGAGGTCAACCACAGGGAGCTCACTCGCATGGCTTCATCGCCGGAGAGCGAGTACGCGTTTCAAGTGGCTGGCTATTCCGCACTGGACTCCCTGAAAAAAATTCTGGCAATCAAAACTTGTCAAAGTAAGTGCGGAAACTATTGAGAATTGCAGAAAAGATTAAAGACCCATATTCGTGAAATTTTCTCCCACTCTCTCTCTCTCTCTCTCTCTCTCTCTCTCACACACACACACACACACACACACATACACGCACGCACGCACGAACATGATATATGATATATGATATATGCATCGTAATTTAAAATTAAAATGATGTTATTTGCTCATTTCATTCGTTTATGAATTTCCATAGTTACCAGACCACCAATGCCAGAAACGACAACAATGCAATCGACTACTACTACCACCACAGAAACAATGACAACCACTACTGAGCTGCCTACAACAACAGCATTGCCTGAGACCACGACTACACCCATTCCCACAACAACAACCACAGAAATAATCGTTACAACTACAACCACCGAACCCACCACCACAACTACAACCCCAGAGCCGACCACCACCACAACAGAAGCCACATCTCCGACAACAAGTACGTGAACAATTTTGCTATGGAATTTTTTCAACCGTGCTATTATTGCTTGTTGCTTTAGCGGCACTTCTCAGAAATCCCTCTCTTGCACACTACTCTCTATGTCAAAGGTCACAGCTAGTATTACTGCTTGAACAGCTGGCACATTAACACGGGATTTATGTGGTGTCCGGTGTTTTCTTGTCTTTTCTAATTTGACTGAATAATTACATTTTCTCAAGTGCGTTATTAATTCATGATAACACTATATAACTATATACCATTATCACATTATAGATTGACCCTATATCTGACTGATTGACTATCAGAAGATGAATGAATTAATGGTGCTGGACTATAGCAGCTGAATAAATTATTATTTACATTCTTGCGGGATTGATTGATTTATTGACTGATTTATTGACTGATTTATTGATTGATTTATAAACAATTTCTTTAACTGTACCATGTCTTGTACATTATTTGGACGACGACTAAAGAGATTGGCAGAGGCGGGGGTGTGGGGGTTGATATGGGTGAGGTAAATTAAGCACATGCATATGTCTATATTTCTTCTGGATCTGATTTCCATTGTCTACTGGTTACTGTAATCTTATTTCGATATACGTCTGAAATATCTGTGATGAATTGCCTTACAATTTCCTCCATACATAACTTATGAGGGCAATTATATAACAAGAAACATATACATAGAAAACAATGTTAAAGATTTAAAATTAAAACGAAACCGTTAAGTTTATAAGTGAGTAACTTAAAGTAAAATGACCAACAGTTGATCACTAATAGGATAAGCGAAAGTGATAAGTTTATAAGTGAGTAACTTAAAGTAGAATAACCAACAGTTGACACTAATAGGATAAACGAAAGTGACACACAACACAGTTGCCCTTTTATACAAACTGTTGTTTAGAATAATCTTTGTATCTTTTGCAGCTACTCCACTTTTGACAACCACAACTACTCCAATGTCCACGACTACAACCTGGTTGGATGTTGTCGCCAAGGGTAAGTTTATGATTTTGATTATATACGCTTTGATCACTTCATAGATTTGTAGTCGTTTTGTGTCTTTGACTTAGAAGTAATCCTCACTTCTTCACCTGCTCTCGCTTCATATTTCACCCTGACTTTATTACGTGCCCTCTCTATCTTTTTTTAATTGTGTGCACTCTCTTTATGACGTCATCACTTGTCTCCTATGTACTTATTCGCCACTCTTCATCATATGTAATCTCTTTATCATTTATATCTCTTCATCATTTATCATCACTTTATCATTTATATCTCTTCATCATATATCATCACTCCATCATTTATATCTCTTCATCATATATCATCACTCCATCATTTATATCTCTTCATCATATATCATCACTTTATCATTTATATCTCTTCATCATTTATCATCACTTTATCATTTATATCTCTTCATCATATATCAACTCTTTATCATTTATATCTCTTCATCATCTGTGCTCTCGCCATCTTCAATATATTCTTCATCAACTGTCCTCTTATCAACAACAGTTGTATTTGTATAACGTCATCTCTTTACTATTTGCATTTCTTCATCGCATGCTATTTGTAGCTCTCCAGTCTAAGGTCCCTCTTCAACAGCCGTTATCTTCATCATTTATATCTCTTCCTTTTTCACACTTCATCGTGTCTTTCTTCATAATGCATTCTTATTTGTTTTCTCTTTCTTTGCCGACAATACGTCATCCGTTAATATCATTCAATTTTTGTTCTGTTTCTTCTTTGTCCTTTCAACGTTAACTGTCATCATTTCATCGTCTGCTCTTTTGTCATAATCTGCCTCACCATCGGTTACGTCTGTTTCAGTTGTGTTTTTTTTTCTTCGAACAGCCAAGATCAGTTGTCTTCCTTTCATCGATCGGTCACTGCCAATAATAATTTTCATGGTCAATTATTCTCATCTTACTTCATTTACGTATCCTATCTTAGTGATAAGCTTTTCTCTTCATAATATTCATTATTATTCCAAGTATTGTCTTTTAGTTAACAGTCATGTCTTCACCACCAGTTCCTTCTGAAACATGCATTCTTTCGTCATCATTTGTCATCTCGTCATTAATTCTTCTCTCCTCGATTTTATTTCTTTTTTTTGTAAAATCTACAGACTACGTGCAATGCGTACCTTTCAAACAAATTAAAGAAATTAGTAATTAACTTGACATTAATAAGGAGTGTGGATGATTTGATTTTCCATTAACTTAATATGCATGGATGATTTGGTTCTGTTAATTAATGGACTTACGTTTGCACAGGTGATTAAGTACTAAGAGTTACGTCAAAATCATTCATAAAATGCATGAAGGATTTGGTGCATGTACACAAATTATCTTTGAATATATGAGTGAATTGGTGCTTGTAAATAAATTAAGATTACCTTTGAAATCGTGGGTGACTTGGGTCGCTCGCTCTCTGTCCACATCCGTCATAAGTGAACGCGTGTCTGGGTTGACAGGGTGTGGTGTTCTTTATACTGTAGGTCTGTAGGATCATGCTCTGTCGCTATTTTCCTCCTTGCATTGCCAACCAGGAACATTCAATAGCACGCGGTCGTCACGTGACATATATCGCTGGACCTGAGAAGTGTTTATTTTGGTGTTAAGTTGAATGTCTATAATTTTTGATTGATGAAGTTACATGTAGTGTGTTTTGGTATTAACTTGAATGGCTGTACTTTTTGATTGATGAAGTTACATGCAGTGTGTTTTGGTGTTAAGTTGAATAACTGTAATTTTTTGATTGATGAAGTTACATGCAGTGTGTTTTGGTGTTAAGTTGAATGGCTGTAATTTTTGATTGATGAAGTTACATGCAGTGTGTTTTGGTGTTAAGTTGAATGGCTGTAATTTTTGATTGATGAAGTTACATGCAGTGTGTTTAGGTTGATAATGTGTCCACTAACAGAATGTTACCATTCTTACATCAATCTGCGTTAATATAATTAAATAAAAGAACACTATTTTAGTGCCTACTACATGTTTTCATTACAATTAATTAAGAAGTAAAATTTCCTATCATTAGCTAGACCAGGTTCTTAACTTTTTGACCGTAATGGACCCCTTTGGAAATATTTTTTGAGTCACGGACAACTTTGAAAAAATCTTGTGAAAGTTATGGATCCTCCCTATGAAAACGCACATAAGCAGGATATAAAAGTATAGTGAATATGTGACTTTCACGGAGCCCCTGAAGCCCATCCGTGGACCCTTTGGTAGTCATGGATCTCAGGTTAATAACCCCTGAGCTAGACGTTGTAACCTTCTCTTTTGCGCATGCTAAGGACTGGTTGCTAACCACTACCCGTAAATATAGAGCAAGATTCACCTGTTGGACAGCGTTCGGTATTAACCATCCTCATTACAAATGTCAACAAGAATAGAGAGCAACAGAGTAATGTGCCCTTCAAGGAAGTAGCTGCTCTACTTCAGAGACATATATCTTAACCATCCTTAACGAGAACGCAGACGAGTGGCTACCCTTATTTAAACAACAGATGCAATACAGAAACCATTCAAGCCCTTATCATGAGAGGCAGCGATATGTGATCTTGCGACTTTGGGGAAAATATTCATCCTCCATTTGTGCAGTGAAAGAGATGCACCCTACCTTCTCGTCGAGATCAGCTAGTGCTCTCCCCTAGTGGTCTACTTACACAGAAGCATCCCAGGTGTGTCGAGAGCAGGCGGTGCCTTCCTTTGCACGTCTGCTTGCAGCAATAAAAAACAGAGAACTGACTCAATCATAAGAAGAAATAAAAGACGACAACACTCGAGTCAGATTGGACAAGATAAGAGACACCCTACATGGAATCGGATTAGATTTTTTTGGGGGGTAGATGTTTTAGGCACAACTATTGGTTGAAAAGAATTTCATTATCATTTCTGAATAAATGCTACACTGGTAGGCATTAATACATTAAAAATAAAGGAAACAACTTGTCCTTTCGAAATATAAGGATAACTCTGCAACACTGCCAAGCGGTAATGAATTACAAGAAAATGAAATATGCATTAAAGAAAACTGAAATACACGTAAAAAATGAAATGGGCTTAAAAGAAAATGAAATTAAAGGAACATGAAATACACTTGAAGAAAATGAAATACATTTTCAGTTTTATAGGTGTTTGGAGTTCTATCCATGTTTTACGTATAATATTATACATCTCTCAGAAATTATTTCATCATTGCTGTTACACTGTGTCTTGGTATTTTATCATGAATCGGAACCTGCTCTGAGGGACGAGATAACGGAATCCTCACTAGCTGCCGCATGAATAATCGTAATGAAGAGCATCATAAATGTAAAAATAGCATTTCTGGATCCAACTGATAGTTACACAGGTGTGATCACTTAGACGTTAGTGAGCTAGGTAAAGACAGGTCGCCAATTTCTTGCCTTGGCGCGTCTTCCTGGAGGTAATCCGTGCGTGAATCGCAATGACCGCGGCCTTCATATGGAAGAAAGTAATGGCACTCCGTATCGGATGTGACGGCGTGAAAATATTTTATACAAGTTCTTCCACTCCCCTTGAGATAACACGCTCGAACAATTTCCTCTCCCTCTCTTGCCCCGTTTCCCGCCCCTCCCCCCTAGTCCCGCTCCCCTCCCTCCTCTAGCAAGTTCTTGTTTATTTGTTTATATTTTTCTTCATTTTTTTCTTCTTTCCCCCCCCCCCCCTGTCTGTTGTTCTCTCACTCTTATACCCTATGGTCGTTTGGTTACGTGTGCAAGTATGATGTTGCAATACTTCGACTCCAGAGGGAGTCAAAACAGGACCATTTAATATTCAATATCTATGTATGTAGCTTTTAATCCGTACAAAAGAATTAGAACTTGATGTGTCAAGGTCAGAAAAATGGCACCAAATCGCCTCTCATTCCCCTTCTTGAATGCATCCATTTAACAAGCACTCCACTTCTCTCTCCCCACCCCACGCCCCCAAAGACACATTTGTGCACCTAAGCTGCAGGTCTCGTATTAATAAAATGACGGATTGGTGCGAATATGCTTCCATTTTGAATTTTAGCAGTTTTGTTGTGTATGTGCATATGTGTGTTTGTATTTGTCTTCGTTTGTGTGTTTGTCTAGAAACATTGGGCTTCATGTAGGGGTGGGGCTGGGTGTTGTACATAGTATATAGACTTAACATAGGAAACAACTACGAAATGTAACTCTCAAAAAAAAAAAAAAAAGAAAGGAGTATTCGGTCAAATCTATAGAGATAAATGAGAGCAAATTGATATTTAATACTTTAATTCAGAAAATTTATCCCGAATAAAATGACAATTTAAAAAAAAATAAAACCAAAGGAATAGGCAGACTCGCACATAAATTACTCCTTCAAATGTCATTTACTACTTTTGTCGTAATTCTAAGATATTTTCCTGTCCATTTTCCCCCAAATCCTATTTGTGAAATCCTACCGAATCGCGATTTTATCTGTCTGTGTATATGGACAGGATGTTATTCACACTATATTCCATGAAAGAAGTAATAATGACTTCATAAGCAGAAGTGATATCTCGTAACGTGATAAGCACTGAACTTATTAACGTAGTCAATGACATGACGACATGTCGAGAAATAAGTTTGCTTGAGTTTCGCTGTTCGACACGTACGGCCTCTCAATTTTAACTTCTAGAAGGGCCGTTGTGAAAGACTGGCGCCCCTTTCAGAAATAAATACAGTTTTATCATCTAAAACGCGTGCAAATTAACTCGCTAGCAAATTGGAGAATTTAAATTTCATTAACCAAACTCCATCAATGATTAGAATGCCTGCGATGCAGGGCCACGGTCGTGATGTTGTTAATTCCGCTGGAAAATTGCAAGAGAGCAGTGGGAAATTGCTATGCTACAGGGAGAGAATTGACCGTGGAGGGGCGATAATTGGTAGGTCATGGAGAGATAAAAAGGCATAGGCCTTGAAATGTAGTTGGCAACGCATATTTGAACTACATGATGGTAGGTTATGAGCCAAGCTTTTGTCGACTACATTTCTCGCTCTACTTTCTCTAAGCTATTCACGTATATCTCTGTGGTCGGGTACTTTTACGGGCGGGGTGCTTAGGGGAGGAGTTTCGGCACATAAAACATGCGCACCTTGGATGACATATTATGACTTCCGTACAAATACAAAATGGTTTACAGTACAGGCACACGATAGTTTACAGTACAGGCACACGATAGTTTACAGTACAGGCACACGATAGTTTACAGTACAGGCACAAGATGGTTTACAGTACAGGCACAAGATAGTTTACAGTAGAAAGACAACATGAAATCAAGTTCAGAACAAACAGAATTAGAGTCAATAAGATGATTTGTAGTACAGGCATAAGGTGACTTCTGCTTTTTGGAAAAAAATATTGCTTCCGGTACAAAATTCAGCATAACGTCAATTCACCAACCTTCTGCAAGCAAATATTTTCCGGACTTTGTCAGTTGGAGCTAAAATATTTAAAAGAGAGACGGAAAGTTGAATTACATTAAATCTTTATTATAAATTTCAAAGATTCGACACGGATCGAAAGTGGAAATTACAGCGTGTTGCTAGTATCAACTTCTCAGTTTTCTTTCAACAGTGGTCAGTCACAATTAGAAATACCCCGAACGCTTTTTGTTTACTTTGTCACAGCTTTACAAAGATGGCACTTCACTCCCCACTCACTGAATAGTGCAAAAATAAATTCAGCAGCCTGCTGCGATAGTGGCCATCAAACCAAACTAGTAATAAAAATGGCATGCAACTGCAATGGTAATAAATCTGCAACTGATCATTGCTACATACACCCTGCTACATTTTATCTTAAACAACGAGATGGTATCTTTAATTCAGGGAATATTATCATCTCTCCATGTCTATGATACATACATACCTCTCAATTTGCGGCAACAGAATTGATTAAGTGACCTCGCGTACCGTTTCCGGAGCATTTCTCCGTATTGTAAACAAACACCACAGAATAACTATGAACTGGTAAACGCCCAACAGAGTACTGGACATCCTCGTCAAAGGCCTACACCCGTCTTATTAATTATTATGTGCCCCCCACCCACTACTCATGACCTTTGAACCCTGGTCAAACACTAGGTCAAGGGTGTTGATAAACAAAGAAATAGAATTTATTAATAATATAAATTAACTAGACACTGCACACCAATTCAGCACTGATAACAAATAATGACATATACAATGAAGACATAGAGAGATTCACAATCAAAATACATATATGTATATACATGGATTGTTCAATGAAGCTTTAGGCATGAGCGTCTGTCATTTATCGTGTCCGAATCTTGAATGTTTCATGTCTGGACAATTACTAGGTCCTTGTCGTGCATGTGTACCACTCATGTACTTTTGTGCTGGGACATTTACGTTTCATGTATATTGTTAAATACGTCTGCTTGTCTTGGTACCTGACCACGTTGTATTGGCAGCAACTGTAAAATTTACATGTTTGTTCTGATACTTAACCTACATTGTCTTAGCATGAACTGTGAAGTACATCCACTTTTCTTGGCACCTGACTTAAACGCACCTTGCCCTTATACATTCTGTGACACATTTTGTAAGAGTAAGGTATCTCGTATGACGTAACACTTTTACTTATCATCTGCTGCAGCGTATATTGAACTTGCCTTGTCACGTGCTAATTAAGCCCCTCCACCTTGGCACTCATAATTTTCCTTATATATACATACGTTTGCCTTGACACTTGCCCTGTCTTTGGATCAGGCCTTACACTGTTTACAGTTAACAGAAGAAAAACCATTACCGACTTATTTATATCCCCAAAGCATCCCTGTAAGCTTTCCTCCAGCCCCCACTTCAGAAAAGTGCAGTGGTGATTTACTACACTATTGACGCTGTTTGAATCACCTGCACCTACACGAAAGCGATTACACACGTGTGCAGTCTTTGCGGGTGGCTAGATGATCTAACTCGAGACCGCTCCACTGGGAGGCGTTGAAGCGCTCCCCCAAAGGACCATTATGTCTAACATAAGCCCCGTTAAAAAACAAGGTTACCTGATGGATTTTGCGACTCACTCTCAGACTGCACAATATTCTATGCAAGCCTAGCGATGGTTGGTGGATAGCAAAATTGTTATATTGGCGAGTGGATGTTGAAATTATATTTTGATTATAATGAGCGATAATCTCGTTGAATGTTCTCGGTTTTTCTGTGCTCATTATTCAAACCGTCATCTTCAAACTGGCGCTTAGAGAAAGTGGTGTAAAAGGAGACAACCTGCTCGGGTCCCTTGCTGAGTGGAAAACCGAAGCTGTATTCAGTTTCACAAGTGTAGCAAGACGTGCAGTAGTAAATCAAAGACGCCATTCTCGACACATTGCAAACACGTGAAGTTCGGAACGTTTTGAGTACATTTTTAAAAAGTAAACAAACGAAATAAAATAACATAACAGTTCATTATCTCTTCATAAAACAAATCTCTCTTCAAAAAGCAATCTCACTTCACAAAACAAATCTCTTTTCACAAAACATTCCTCACTTCATAAAACAAAACTCTCCTCACAAAACAATCTCACTTCATAAAACAAATCCCTCTTCACAAAGCAAATCTCTGTTCACAAAACAAATCTATATTCACAAAACAAATCTCACTTCACAAAACAAATCTCACTTCACAAAACAAATTTCTCTCCGTAAAACAAATCTCTCTTCAAAAAATAAACCTCTCTTCATAGAACAACTCTCTCTTCACAAATGATTATTTCTAGTCGACATAAAAATTAGTCACCACGTTTGGACAACAGCAATACATTTAAATTAAAAGTTGACTCAGTTTTATGTCATATTCTCTTTTAATAATACTTTGATCGGTTTTGTTTTTGATCACGACTCTTTCATCCCAGAATGTCGTGCGAAGCTGATGGACATCGTGTTTGCTCTGGACACGTCGGACGCAGTGACACACACCGACTTTTGGCAGATGATCCGATTTGTCCGGGATTTTGCTCGTGGACTCGATATTGGACAACAGAACACCAGAATATCTGTCGTCGCGTACAATGATCAGGTGAGAAGAGATGGAAAAACAAACATAACACAAGAAAGTTTAAGCATCATAAGGAATGCCAGACATTTCAGACTGGGATCCTGGGCCTTGGGTTTCATTGTAATAGTATACAGAGAAACACGATTGACTATTTGATTGCTAAATGGAGAGAAACAACAAAAATATTGACTTATTATTGCGACGTGTAGTAAATTCACAGTGCTATAAAACAGTAAATTCAGATAACGCTGTGTGAAAGGACATTCACAAGTTTTGTTCACACTGTCACAGTCTGATAAAAATGTCCGACTTGGTGACCTACTTGTCTTGTTTACTTCAAATTTGAATTTTGAAACCCTTGGCTCCTTTGTTCAAAGCTCCCTTTTTCGAGACGCTTCTAGAACAGGTCAAGATGTTATGTAACTTTAGGTCCATTGTCCAGTTCTCGAACCAACTACATGCTTCGCGAACAGTCACGTGATATGCATTATGCTTTTCTATAAATATGACTACACGCTTCCGCTCCCTCACTGCGAGAACACATTAGCTAGGTCCATTCAGCTAACTCGAGTCAGGAGGCAACCGACCAGCCGTTGAGAATCGAGATACCCTTCGACTTCTCATAAAAAGGTATCATTTTATCTAATAGTATTTTGCATATATTGTTTAAGTATGTATTTGTGCTATGTATTATGTTATTTCCATAAATGCTTGAGCATGGTCCAGAGAAATGGCTGAAAAACCTATAAGTTACGGAATATAAATTTATTGTAACTCTTTTTCCATTTTGTACTTTAATTTATATTGTTTTAATTCACTAAGAGCCAGAATGCCTGCGCTCGATATGAATTTCTCATGTAATTCAATTATTGCGTGTAATTTTAATTGTAAATTGTGAAGCGCTTTGTTGGTTTGAATTACCCCTTTGTATGAACATTAATTTAATGTTGTAACTATTTTTATTGCTTCATACGTCATGCTGTTAAATGGAACACGCGTGAGATGATTACATTTTTCTAAATCTAATTGTAAAACGACGCGAGGTCGAAACTCTTATTCAGCGCATTTTAACTGGGACATGCTTGAGTAGGAACGTGTTAAATTGAAAATTACATTAGAGCACGTTGCTTCAACAGGTCGGCCCATGCCTTGCCCATACCTTGCCCATGCCTTACCTTACCTTGCCTTGCTTTGGCTTTACTGGTACAAGCTGGTTGAGTTCTACGAGTGAACTCTACTCTGAGGGTCCATGCCACTAAAATTCAAGTTCCTTAGCTACATATAAAAGGGACACCTTTTCCTATGCACCACGTGCGTCGCTAGAGTGGGACTGTGAAAATAGACTGGCTGACTGAGTAATGAGACCAGGCTGATACAGACAATCCAGCTGAGTATTATGCAGTGTGCAAATATCGAAAGGATAATTGATGGCAATTCGTTGGTTAACCGATAAAGCATGTACGCGCAAAGAACTGAGAAATAGACTATTCGCGCTAGTATTTGATTATTGTTAACTTGTTAAAACTTTATTAAATCTTATTTTCTTTGTTAAACCTCTTAGTAGTTAATTTCTATGCATAATAGACCAATAGATTTCTTAGATTGAATGGGGGCGAATGAGCGAATGAAAACAACGAATGCATATTAATTTAGAGGGATTTAACTGTTTCAATCTAGCTAAAAGTTCGCAATTTATTAGTTTGTAAATTTGTCGTCTGACTACAAGACACACTTTTAATCAGTCAAATAGTAAATTGAGCAACCAGTCTGCATAGGATATGAGAGAAAGAATTAATTATATTTAAAGTCTTTAATTATTCTAAGCAGGGTCTTTAAATAAATACTGGAAACGTAACACACACTTCAGTGAAGTCTGACGCTCAGTTTATACGGGAGTCTGCGGTTTTTTGACTTTCGGTAGCACGTGACATAAATATGCATGTAAACGACCGTTTAAGCCTTTCAAGAGGTTCTATAAATATAACAACGACGCATCAAGGGAGTAAGTTATCGTTGGCCTATGATCGATGCATCAAAAGGGTTAAATTAACTAGTGCTCCTTGATCGATATAAAGGGTTAAATTAACTAGTGCTCCTTGATCGATATAGCAAGGGGTTATATTACCTACAGTCCATGCAGTATGGATAAATGAGTATATTAACATCCTTTACCTAAAAAAGAAAGACAAACCCAAAACAAACCCCAAACAAACCCACAACTGATCCATCAAAAATCGCGCAATCGCAGAAAATAGTATGATATCAAAGAGTTCTATTGATTTATTTCTGATTTGCTGCACAGATGCAGAATGGTATGATATCAAAGAGTCCTAATGATTTATTTCTGATTTGCTGCACAGGTGCAGAATGGTTTCGACATAAACGAACACGACAACCTGCACAGCCTTGTCAGTCAGCTGTACAAACAGCAGAAATCATCCGGGGGGTCCAGTCCAGAAGAAATGATTCGCTATGTGCGAACCAGGTCCTTCCGGCGATCAGTTAGCCGCAAGGAAGTCTCTCAGGTAAATATGGTGATCGTCCAGCCAATGGTCATCAAGTTAACAAACTTAATAACAATGTTTCTCGACCAGTAAAATGATACCTTTCGTTAAACAATTACTGTTGAACACAAGCATACAGCGGATATTCCACACTCAGAAAGTTAATACTCAAAAGTTTCTGTTGTTGTAAATGTAAGAAATAAATATATTGACAGGTGAAATACATGTTTATGAAAACGAATCTACCTTATGATCTATGAAGCAATTTCATTTTACTTGCATTTGCTGAGGAATTTCATTGTTTTTGTGCAAATAATATTATGATTGCACGTTTGACTAATATTTAAATTAAATATATATATGTTCTCAATACAGTCCAGTCACCATCACACACCTGCTGAAACTCACTCACTCACTCACTCTGAATGACGAAACGTGTTGCAACCATACTCACAAACTAGACTAAGCGCGGCCTGTGTGTTGTTACATTTGGTTAAGTTGCAATGCTCCGGAACGAAAATAAAGATATGCTATTTCAGTACAAATGTTTGGATGGAGATGGAAAGCAGAAGGAACAAAAGCACTTTTTCATGTAATTTTACGGTACTATGACCAGCTGTTAGGTTTGTACTATGACCAGCCGTTAGGTTTGTACTATGACCGGCCGTTAGGTTTGTACTATGACCAGCCGTTAGGTTTGTACTATGACCAGCCGTTAGGTTTGTACTATGACCAGCCGTTAGGTTTGTACTATGACCAGCCGTTAGGTTTGTACTATGACCACCTGTTAGGTTTGTACTATGACCAGCCGTTAGGTTTGTACTATGACCAGCCGTTAGGTTTGTACTATGACCAGCCGTTAGGTTTGTAGTCGATAAAGCAGTAGTTCGAGTGTTGCGCCGGATCTTGAAGTTAAATATGCGTGCAGATGATTGAGTGCAAACAACGTCTCGAGTACACAGGCCGACCAGCGCGTGACGCTCTCTCTCTCTCTCTCTCTCTCTCTCTCTCTCTCTCTCTCTCTCTCACACACACACACACACACACACACACACACACACACAGAGGGAGAGAGAGTAAATGTATTGTTTTTGTATTCTGTTATGACTGTAGTCATGAAACAGCACTAACATGCTAGCTTACAACTCTGCTTCCCATTCAACCCTTCCCATCCCCCACTCTGATAGACACACACACACACACACACACACACACACACACACACACACACACACACACACACACACACCACACACACACACACACACACATGCATACATACACCGCACTCGCTTCCAATCTTTTATTGTTTGGCAGAAACAGCTGTGGCGATATATAATGGTTTGTTTTTATTATTTATGTACAGACTATTTTACGCTTGTCTTGTGAAAGACATTAGGACCTTTACTAGGTGTTCTCCGTCTCTTTCGTTAAGAATTGCGTTATAAAAAAAACATATATTGAATTTCACGTTTTGTTTGTCTGTCAACGGAATGATGCCGTCCTGCCTGGACCCCTGTTTATAATAACCGTCACTCGAGATCAGTGGTTTTTTTTATTGCTTTGAAACAGGAATTATGTCACTCATACTTGGGTTTCTAATTCATTTAAATTAATTACACGTGGAGGAAAGGAAAGGAAGGAAGAACACATACTTTTCAGAAAAAGGAATAAAATTCCAGTCTTGGCTAATCCTTCATTTGTGACAATTAAAATAGCATTTTATTACTTTCTGTAGTTATGTGATCATAAATACTTTTTAAAAATATAAATTCCTTTATAGGTGGTGATCGTCCTGACTGCAAGCAAGGCCACATACTTGCATCGTGTAAAGAAGCAAGCCACTAAAGCGCGCACAACTGGAATCAATTTCATCGTGGTTGGCGTTGGCAAGAATGTGAATGAAGAGGAGATGATGATAATCAGTGGGCACGACCCAACCCAAGACACCCCCAAGGTGAATACTGAGAGCCTCACATATTAAAGTAAAAAAATCCACTATTTACTCAATCTCTCTCTCACTCATGTGTACACAATTCTACAAACACACATATTCAGACAGACACATACACACTCACACACACACACTCATACATACACGTATACTCTAATACCCACACAAGTGCATTCACACAAACGTACGTACGCTCTCATTCATATACACTCACCATCACAAGTGTACACATTTCTACAAAAACACATATACATATACACTCACCCACATGTACAAATATACATATACACACCCAAGTACACAGTTCTACAAACACATATACATATGCACTCACCCACATGTACAAATATACATATACACACCCATGTACACAGTTCTACAAACACATATACATATACACTCACCCACATGTACAAATATACATATACACACCCATGTACACAGTTCTACAAACACATATACATATGCACTCACCCACACGTACAAATATACATATACACACCCATGTACACAGTTCTACAAACACATATACATATGCACTTACCCACACACATGTACAAATATACATATACACACCCATGTACACAGTTCTACAAACACATATACATATGCACTTACCCACACACATGTACACATATACATATACACTCATACCCACAACCATGTATACATTTCTACAAACACACATATACATATGCACACACATCCACACGTATACACATTTCTAGAAACACACATACACGTACACATTTATACAAACACACTCACACAAGCATATTCACACAAATGCATACGCTCTCTCATGTACGTGCACTGTCACACAAACGCACATACTAATTCGCACAAACACAGCATGCCAATAATCTTACATGTGTACATCAAGGAGAGGCAATGCCATGCAGTTTCAAGAAACAACAAAAGGACCGAAGTGTCAATCTACAGATTTTTATTTAATAACATGCGCCCTCACGCTTTCATTGAAAATTTAAATGTTACCCTGTACACAACTAGAAATAAACTGCATTCCAGAATCACAATACCACAATTTATTTGCCTCCATATACCACGAGGGAACAAGTTTATATTAATTTGTGGTCCTAAACCTGAACAAAAATTGTATAATGTCTTTGTTGTCAATGCAGACCTCACCTGTTCAAGCCCTGATACCAAAACATGCAAACGAGGCCGTGGCCAAGTTTGACGACGAGGAAGAAATGCTGAAGGACGAGCCGTCGTGGGACGAGTTCAGTCCCCTCTCTTCGACTGTGCCACCGACCTTTAACCTCTCTTCTTCTGCGACTCCCGTTAAGCGTAGTCCCATCTATCGGTTAGAAAAGTTTAGTGAGTTGGAAACTATACTTCTGGACATAATACTCCAAACATGTGCAGGTCAGATCATTTTAGATGCAAGTCATCATCATCATCATCATCATCATCATCATCATCATCATCATCATTCTCGTCACTGCCGTTGTCACCATCATTGTTATCATCAAAACCAAAAACACGCTCTTCACCACCACTCTCCCACCTTCAACATCTTCATCGATCATCACCGTCATCAACTGTTATTAATGTTTTCAGATTATCAACAGCAAGCATATACATTCTAAAGCATTATCATGCTAATTACGAACAAGCACAATAATTTCAGTAAACACCAGTAGTCTTAATTAGTAACCAGCCTCTGTAATAAACATTATCACCCCTAATTAAGAGCCATCGTCTTAATCTTCGTCAGCGTTTCGTCCTGTGAAAGGATACGTAATAAAATAATTGTGACATGTTTAGTGTCCAGACATGGTATATTTGCAAAATGATCATTATCACATCGCTTTCTAACTCGCACTAATATAAATTCTATTTGTTCCTTTCAGAGTCTGTACACATATACCACATAGACTTGGATCTATAATTAAACAAAATCATATTTGCATTTTTATTTCTTATATGATCGTTTCTGTTTTAACATATTTCGTGTTGGCACTCCTTTGTCATCAGCATCATTACAATAATATGTGTCTTTGCTTTCTGTCTTTCAGTTGAACCAACTGATAACCCAGTTTCTGACCAGCGTAAGTACAACCATTTTGATTTTGTCTTTAAAAATAAATGCAGACGCATTCGTTTGGGTATTTATTGACGTCACTTGCTAGAATCAGTTAGTTCAATGTGCACACACACAGTCAGCCTTCAACAAGGAAGAAAGCCAGGAATGTACGCTTTGTCATTCTCCATTAAATATGGCGTCTCTGATAGCCAGCATCGCGTAATGGGCCATGTTGTAAGCATAGGGAAATGCCTTCAGGATTTATAACTCCAATCTGCATTCCATCAGAAGTTATCTGCTCTTTGTCTCTATTGCATGCCGTCTCACGTTCGCTCACTCCCAGCAATGCCCCATTCACTCTTTCATATAACGTCATATATAATACCCAAATATAAAAGTGCTTGTGTTGGAGGGAGATGAGGGGATTTCATTGCGTTAGATAAATCTCATATATTCTGGTCTCTTTTATGTACCTCGGCTTATCTTGTTCTGATGACATTGATTTGAAAGGGACAACATTCAGATTTTTTCTGTTTTTAGGGGGGGGGGGGGGATATTTTTGCTGCACGTTTTCACTTTCATCAAAAAGAAAATTATATATATATATGATTTTATATGTAGAGAGATTAGACTTAAGAAAGTTTTATAAATAAGCCTCTGTACAGTAGGATTGTGGTTTGGAATTATTTATTGAGGCATCAGATAATATTAATATTCCAGACCTTTTGTTCAAAGATCGCATTGTTTCACGAACTTACATAGGCTTATGACATGCTATTTATGTGGTTTTAAATTAAGTTGAATTCTGGTAACATGTAAATAATATTATCATTAATAAACCAAATATATCAACAACAATTTTCTCTACCGATTCGGGCTGATGTCTTCAACTATGTGGTTATGCACGTAACAGGACGTCATTTCCTTTTGTTCACAGCCTGCGGGACGCGTCAAGAAGCAGACGTGATGTTCGTTGTGGACAGCGCCAACGCGGGCAAGAAAAACACCAAGAAGGTCATGGACTTCATGAAGGCCGTCACGGGCAACATGACCATCGACACAAACAGCATCCAGGTGGGCATGGTCGCTCCTGACCCGTGTGCCCCGAACCAGCAAGGCTTCAGCCTGAAAGAGCACACCGACAAGAACGACCTCGTGAACTCTCTCAACACGGAAACCACGGACTTCGCCGATCTCGTCAGGAACATGCGCAAGACGGGCTTCCGGCATCGAGCTGGTGCCCGGAAGGGTGCAAAGCGTGTGGCCGTTTTCATCGTGGATGGCGAGCTGGAGAACCCACTGGAGACTCTTCAGGAAGCACAGCAGGCACGTGAAATGCGAGGGATCGAGATCTACGTCATTTCCGTTGGAACGCAGACACCACAACCGGAAATGATGATGATGTGCGATTATCCGACGCAGAAGCATTTCTATCACGTGGAGAGTTACGACAAGTTGGAGGAAATGCAGGACACGATTGCAGACGTCTTGTGTGATGGTATGTGTATTGTGTTACTATATGGACAGTCTGTGCTACGCTATACACATATGGTGTGAGGGTATGTATATTGTGTTAGTATATCGACAGTCTGTGCTACACTATACACATATTGTGTGATAGTATTATATGTACCGTGTTACCTTTTGGACATTTTTCTGTAAAGTATGCACGTTGCTTTTGATGGTCTGTATATTGCGTTACTATATGGACATTATGTACTATAGTTGGGCGGTTCATTAAATATTCATACTTGCACTCGTTCCGCAAGAGCGGTCAGAGCAGAGCCAACATTTTTTAACTTACGTCATAAAGGGTGCGATGGCAATACTTATCAAATGCGCTCGACCGTAGCTCTAAAATAATTTCCGCCAAGTTACTGAATTCCGTCGGGTTATGACGACCCCATACACAGTGCTCTTCACTTGAATGCTGGCGTAGAGGTCCACTATTATCAAGTTAGTGCTTGTGTGACAGATTCGAGATTGTCCTTTTATCAGATCTTCCTCTATTATTTTCTTTGCATAATCGTGCTCTGGCGTACCTTACCCGTCTTTGCCACCTAGGTCAGCTATTCGCTCTAGCGTGAATTCAACCATTTCATTTTCAAAGAGCTTGTTTGTTTCGTTCTGCAGATTGTCATGAGATCTAGTTTACCTCGTAGCGTTCTTTTGTCTGCATCAGTTTTCTTTCTTTCATCAACGTTGTTTTGTCTAATCTTGAATATATATGTGTGTGTGTGTGTGCGTGCGTGCGTGCGTGCGTGCGTGCGTGTGTGTGTGTGTGTGTGTGCGCGAGCGAGAGAGACACATTAAAAGACAGTGAAAGAAATGTTGGCTGTGTTGATCTATCTTCAATACCTTTTTCCAGTGGGTTACTAGGACTATCTGCCCTAGCAACATTCAAAGCATAATATACAATTTTGATTTTGGTGCTAAAGTTTTAAAATTGTTTAGTTTGGGGGGTGGGGATACGGTGCCAAAGGCTCAGGTGCGAAACAGTGAAAGTACGCCCATGTCTCTTCCTCGTTACGTATATAGAGTTTAATTTCGTTCTTTTCTTAAATTTAAAAAAATAAAATCTTTTTGATATTTAAATTTTCATCATGTGACACCAAAGCAACTTACTTATTATTATTAATATTAATTAATCTTGCGGGCAATATGGAATGATGTCTTTTCCACTTTTATTAATTACGGCGAGCCAAAACATCCAGGTGATCCAATAATATGTACGAAAGCATCGATTTCCAATTGAAATTTCAAACTCTGAGCATAGGGATTGTTTTCGATGTGTGCAGGGACTGCTCAGCTGAGCTAAGCTGATGATTGTCGAGTTAACGCAGAATGACAGATGAGTTTTCTTCTCCTTGCCCCGACACGCAACCTGCATCTCAGCGATTCGCAGGCATGCTGAGTGGCTTCTGTGCATAGATACTAGATAGTCTTTCTTTCTTTCATTCCCGACTTGTGTTCGGAGTTCTCACACTAAGCATACCGAAACATGCGCTGTTTCTGTGAATGCAACTTTTCGTTCTCCGAACATCAGTACCTTTTAATTTTTAAATGTTAATTTTTACCCTGGCACTGCATCAGGTTATGTCATTATCTCCTACACTGCAAACGTTTCCCACTTTAAATATATTAAAGTTTATAGCTAATTATCTTCCTCCTTTAAATAATTTTCTATATGAAAAAATCAAATTAAGTAGTTTAATCATTCTTGTTTCTTTTTAAGCGTGCTTCTATACGAGAATCTTAGTGCGTTTGAAATATATTTAAAATGCTAATCATGTATTAGAATAAAAGTACTTTCTCTCTCTCATTTGTAGAAGACCGTGAGCCCGGAGACTCGTAAACTTTTGCGTCCAATAATGATGTCTTATCCTTTCGATGACACATCTCATGCAACCAGTCATGATGTCTTATCCTTTCGATGACACATCTCATGCAACCAGTCATGATGTCTTATCCTTTCGATGACACATCTCATGCAACCAGTCATGATGTCTTATCCTTTCGATGACACATCTCATGCAACCAGTCATGATGTCTTATCCTTTCGATGACACATCTCATGCAACCAGTCATGATGTCTTATCCTTTCGATGACACATCTCGTGCAACCAGTCATGATGTCTCATCCTACCGATGACAAATTCAGAAGTAACATTCTAACCTCCACGTACAGAAGTAATATTCTAGTCTATAAAGTCCCATCTTTCCGCATGTCACTTGACACTGAAACATTACTGTCAGCCGAAAATTTTTATTCTCAGACATACGTCCGCTTTTCTCTTCTGAAGTGGATAGAAATTAGTGGTCACCTCTTCTGCCCCCATTTCCCCCACTTCCAGGTGACTAAGTTCAAACCCTATTGTCACTGAGCGTGACTGGATTTCGATTTCCTGACTGCGGTTAGCACGTGCTGTTAATATCCGTCTATCTCTATTGTCCTTTCTCACTTCTCTCCATTTTTTGCGGCTCGAACACAGTAACTGCTATCACCTGTCACTTTTGTTTAAGTAGCTCAGACAGACTCCACTAAGTTGGTTCAGTGGCTCAGACTCCACTAAGTTGGTAAGGTGGCTCAGACAGACTCCACTAAGTTGGTAAGGTGGCTCAGGCTCCACTAAGTTGGTAAGGTGGCTCAGACAGACTCCACTAAATCGGTTCAGTGGCTCAGACTCCACTGAGTTGGTTCAATGGCTCAGACAAACTCCACTGAGTTAATTCAGTGGCTCAAACTCCACTGAGTATATCCAGCGCATTTAGTCTTGCACACACAATAGTTTAATATAATTTTGTTACTTAGCCAAGATTGAATTCGAAAATCCTTGATATTTTAAAATTATTTCCGTAGAAATTCTAATTAACATTATCAAGATTTAGGCTAGTTACACGGTTCCTGCCACAAATTTTAAATGCTTTTCCAGATTTTTTCCAGATCTTTTCTAGACCAGAATTTAAAACAAATTAGACCTATACTATAAACAGTGACAACACACTAACTAAATACTGAGGAAAATCGTTCAGCCAAGATTCTAAGGATACAATTAATATTTACAATTTAAAAGACATTTAAATCAATTTTAAACAAATAATTACCTGCAAAATTTGAACACGAATTTCTTCAGACTGATATCACCCAAATTTAAAATAAAAATATTAACAGTCACAAATTAAAGTCACACCTGATACGTGTTAAAAAATATATATGAATTTACAATGAAACTATTATCACACAAAAGTACACCATTTACAAATACAAAAGTAAAAATTAAAAAAAATGAATCAGCTGACAAGCGCAGAAAGTTGTAAATTCTAGTAGAGTTTGAAAGCTGAACTTAAAAATATCAAATATTTTTAAAAACTAACTTCGAAATTGTACTCAGCACATCTGATTATAGTTTATTGTTCAAAGGGCTGTGTGCAATATTGCCGCGATTTCAGAAAGTTTGACTTTGTATATTTTTGCACTTTTGGGGCAAAATGCGGAAATGGATGACATTGATTAACCTCGTCCAATATGTACAATTTAAAAGCTACAAGTTTGCTTATACTGTTGGAAGTTCCGCAATTATGTTTTCTTTCGAAAACATTGAAGAGAATGACAATAAAATGTACAATAGTAAGCAAGTGACGTCACTGAGTATTGTGGTCTAATTATCCAACAACTGAAATGATGGTCATGAAAATTGGAATTACCTATTTATTTTCGGAAGCGATAAAAGAATAATTATCAAATAATTTAGTCTTGTAGAGAAATTGCATGCCTACAAAATTTCCAAATTTAGTCAAAATCAAACAAACGGTTTCTGAGTTATGACAGTTGTAGTATAACTTTGAAAACGGTTAAAATCCTAACTTTGGGCTAAAACAATTTATCTCTAGAATTAACAAGGATGTTTCAAATATGTCTTTCGTTTCTGTTTTTAAATACATTCTGTTTCATGCGTGCCAATTTCGGTTACTTTCTGACTCGTGGCTATTTAAATACGAATTAAATTGTAGGAAATGTTACGTTGTATTTCCGTCATTGTTATGTGTATGCTAGTTGGTGACGTAACTCTTGTTTGTTTTCCAAGCTATCCTAAAAATATTCCAGACAAGAATGTACGTTATTGGTATTTATAAATTTCTCAACTTACAGAATTAAATTTTGGCAATGGGTGGTGTTATTAATTTTTCAAACTAGTGTTTACTTCATAAATATGCAGACACTTCCCTAAAGTATTGTAAAGTTTTAAAACTAATTTCCGAATCATGCGCACCCACGTTATTATAAGGTATTGGTTCAGTCATATTGCCCAGATTTTAGAAAGAAACTTTGTATCTTCGGGCATTTGGGGCAAATATTCGAAAATGGGTGACCTTGATTAACCTAGTGCAGTACGCAAAATTTTGAATGTACACGTTTACAATTGAGTTCCAGCAAATGGACATGAATGTCTCTTTCTAATACTGGAATCAAGAGAATATTAATACAATATCAAACATACGCAAGAAGGCCGTGAAAGATGGCAGTAGCGGAAAATGTGCCATTTTATGCGCTAATGAAGGTAATTTTCTCTGTAATGTATTATTGGAAACTTGTGAAATAATTCAGACTTGTCGATGTCATGTACGCGTAGAAAATATCTAAATTGGTTAGAGTCGCACAAAAGTTTCCCAGTTATGACGTTGTACACGCATGAACATATCTAAATTGGTTAAGAGTCGCACAAAGGTTTCCCAGTTATGACGTTGTACACGCGCGAAAATTGCGCCACCCCGATTTTTGGGGTAACGGTGGGGGATGCGAATATCTCTAAAGGAGTCTACGATATTTGAATTTCGATCTTTTGTTTCTGATTCAGGATAGATTCCTCTTACTTCCTGCAAAGTTTGGCTTATTTCTGAGAAAGAGTTTTGGGAAAAAAAAGTTTTTTGTTGTTGTTTTTTTTGTTTGTGTTTTTTGTGTTAAAACCGGATCTTCTCGAGTGATGAGGGTTAGTTTTGTGAGTTATGAAGTTGACTCGATTTTTAAAAAAGAATCAAAATTCAATGCTTGTTTTTTATAATCATTATAAAATAATCGGAATATCAAAATAAATTTAAATATGATGATAAAGGACGCCACAGACTGTTATTTTCGAAGAAATAAACATGTAAATATTAGGGGTTTGTGACAGTAAATTTGCCTCTCCCTATTTTTACATTTAAATTGTTATATAAATTGTTAAATTGTCAGAGGAAACCAACCTTGTGCATCTTTATGGTTTTATTTTTGAAAGTGTCTGAGTTGAAGTAAACAGCTGGAGGCAAGAATATTCGAGATTGCTGATGTAATGCAAACTAAGTGAGTAATTTTCTATTATCCAACGATTAAGATTTACGAGAACGAGACTAGTCAATGAGCTGAGATTAAAAAGTTACTTGCTGTTGAAAATTATGTTCTCTGATCACTTTGAATTTGAGTAGTAAAGGAGAAAGTCCACTTTGAAAGGCAGTCCATTAGCATGATGGTGAGTTAAAACTGACTGATTGAGAGAGAATGAACTAAGGAATATTTCATGCATTTTCGCTATTGATATGTTACACTTGTGTTTAGTAGAGATATACTATGTAAGTTGACTTTTATTTCTACAAATGTTTGAACGAAGCTTCACACATGTAGTGTGCTAACACCTGACATGGTTTGATATTATGTATTTATTTTACCATGTGTGTATCGGGTTAGTTAATACTGTTGCAGGAAATCATAAGTTGAGAATGGGATGTAAGATAGAATGGAGTTACTTTTGTGGTGAGCAGGAAACTTAGGTTGCTTCTTAATTATATATATTACAGTGAGCAGGTGGCCTTTGTGACTTTTGAGTTTCACCTTTTGAGTCTTGAGTGTTGTGTTTAAAGTTGCACGTTTCAATTCTACATGTTCACTAGTTATAAACATGAGTGAGCAGGGAGATGTGAACCGTCTGTGGAGTGTGTAAGCATAAGGGAGTACTCTACACACTTTTGATGTACCAACGCAAAGTATGCTGGGTACATTCTGGAAAATTCTGGTACATTGAAGGTACCAGAATTATTGTGATCATGTTCTGCTTGAAGGAACGGACATGGTGAGCAGAGCGCTCAAGCATTGCGAGAGGAAAGTGCGTGTCAATGTTTTCCACGCCTGTGGTGGGACACATATTGACACGCAGACATTGTGACATTGTTGCAAAGCAAGTGAAGGACTGACAAAGCAGTGATTAATCCAGGTTATGTAAAAGATTATATTAACCTACCTCTAATAACTCCATTTCTATTCTGTTAGGACTAACCTACAATTTGTATTGACTCTATTGTTGAATTATAATTAAATTTGTTTATAAAGAGACTGTGTAATGTAAAATTATCCAAAAATGAATTCATAGAATATTAATGTCAAGTAATCTAATTCAATGTAATTATCATATGCATATTTGATTGTTCATTTAAAGAAATTATTGTTAAATTTAATGACTTTCTTACGCATATTGATAATCTTATGTTCGAGTAGAAAGTGGATGGATGGTGTGGCGGAAAGGGGGTTTTCTCCTTGTGCGTCTTGGTAATTAATAAATAATTTATATTAATATCTTTCATGCCAATCGCTCACAACCTCCTTAAGGGTCTTGTGCGGTCTGAGAGTGACTAGGTCAAGCCTTGAGCAGTCCGTCAGTCAGTGACCATCTCCCAAGTGTTACCTGTCTCAGAATAGTGACTACACTGCGATTATCTTATCAGTCGTTCTATCACTATTCCGGCCTTACCACAAATCTCTCATCGCTGTCAATGATGGGAACTATTTTAAAACATGTGTCTAGACCGTCTTCTCAATTGTCTTACGTCATTGTCTGCCCCCACCCATCATTTACACATGTACCTCCGAGAATGAAGGAGTAAATAGTTTTAAAGAAAAAACAAATTTATTAAAAGAAATAAAAATAACAATTTCAATAAATTTACATTGACTTCAAATCACACACTAGGCAATTTCGAAATCACAAATCTCATAAGACTTCCAGAATTACAATTAATGAAAAGATATATCAATACAGTTTTAGAGAATAATTATTAGAGAATTTCATGTGACACTATGATCCAATTTAGTTAAGCTTACATAAACACTTCTCATAAATAAGCCAACTACATAGTCAACACTTTAGAAAAATACATAGAAGAAATTTCATAGAAGAATCAGACATGAAACAAGGAATGAAAAATCACAGAAACATGTACAGATTACACAGAAATTCATGTAATTGAATCACCTGATTACGGCCTTGTTCAGCAGTAGCCTCGTTCTCGGCAGGTTGGTTGACAATTGAATGTCTCGTGGTTTAGCCCGCCTGGTGACGTTAAATGAATGTTCTGTACATATAGCACTTTGTCCAAGAACAGTTATTACAGTACATGGAAAAATCCTTTCACTGGCACTGAATACCACACAGTCAGAATTATCCACAGTATAGTATACTCCTTTCACTGGCACTGAATAACACAGTCCGAGTTCACGCTGGTTTGGAAAGTTCCTTGTTTATTACAAGTGAGTCAGACTCACGCACGCACCTGCTGCAGCTCACTTCGTAATACTGTCTCCCTTGTTGGTCCCGGTACATACGAGTCCACACAAGAAGTTACTCCACACTGGCCCTTAACACGTTCAGCAGGCTGAGTGGCAGTACTGTTGTCACCCAAGACAACCAGACAATGAGACGCAATGGAAAACAAACCCAGGAACCAGGAGAACGATGAAACGTAGAAGAACAAAAACGGCTTGGAACTGCAATAGATAATGTAATGGCGCATATCAGGATCATGCCTTAAAATTCGGCAATCTGTACTTACATTTCAGTTTCTCATTACAATTCCCTTTAACAATTAATTTATCTGGTTCTTTCTTTAAATGAAAATAAAGCATCATAGATTAAATTCGTTATAAATATTTACAAGAAACATGATTCAACATATTCAAAAGTAAATGTAAAATCAGTTACAATGCAATTTCTATATCGGACATACCTTTCTCTCAGTTCTAACCAATGAGCCGTGCATGGGACTCCAAAGATGTGTAAAAGAGTGTAGAGAAATTTGGGTCTGCTCTTTTATGTATTTTCAGAGGTCATGGAAGCTTCTAGAATTTCTTAGCCTCTGGCTACTACTTGTTTTGCTCCCTGACTCCTTTCAAAAATAGTCATGGCTGAGCGCACGCACATAATAGACTAAGTGAGATGGATGCCCAAGATAGTTCCATGTTATGTAAGAATTAATGGCCCCTGACTCTAACTCCTTTCAACTACGGTTGTGGGTCAGCGTTGTTTATGCCAAACAAATTCTACTCAACCTTGAATTGTGAACTTCAAATCAAATTTAAATTAAAATTTGGAGAAATAACGAAATTAATTAAAGATTAATTAAATTAATTACGTAAGTGTAATAATTAGCATTTTTCCGTTTACAGATGGGGATTCACTGAATACAGATTAAAAGTCAGATTTGTCTTCTCCTTTAGTAAGAAGTTTTCCACTCACGGAAACGTGGCCTGTAAATGGTGTTTTATGTTGTGGAATAGAGAAAATGTTTACAGCGCCAAATGCCCGCTAAGTGAGAGATGAGTGGTGTGTGTTAGATAGAGGGTCTTAATAAAAAAAAATTAAGGTTCTCATCACTTATAATTAGTTATGAAAGATTAATTATTAATAATAATCATTTTCATTAAGTGGCATGCCCGCAACAGGGTTAAACAATTAACGATGAAAGGATCACATTATTGCATAACTAAATCAACACAAGTCCAACGTTGTTGAGTATATGCACCATATTTTGACCTTAAATGAGTGGTAGCTTTTTCTGTTTATTGCAAATAGTTTCAGACCGATATCTTCAAGTTTTTGTTGTTGTTTTTTTTAATGAATTGTTTTCCATAAAATCCTACCTCTCCAGTCAATAAGTTCAGTGGAAATTAGAAAGTCACAAAGGCTCAATTCTCCCGCGTTTAAGCATACGTTATCCGAAAAGAGCGATTACTCCGAATGTAAAAAGGCAAGTCCGTTGTTCTTGTTTCCGAGTTTTAGTTTGTGGACGACGGAAATATTAAAACGATTTATGATTTTCCGTCTACGGATAGCCCAAATATTAAAACGTAAAAAAAAAAAATTAAAACCTTTTCCAGACTATTTTGACATTTTACTGATTTCCAAACCTGGAAAAGTTCAAATCAAATTCCAGACTTTTTCCAGGTTGGAAAAGCTCAAATTAACTTCCAGGATTTTCGAGAATTCCAGGCCTGCGCAGTGATTCTGTAGTTCTCGTGATCTTTGAAATATAATTACATGACGTCATGGCATTCAGCATAAAGTTGGCGCCGGTCCGTATAAGAAAATAACAAAAGATTACGGCAATGCAGAATTATGGTAAACATATTTCGGTACCATGATATAAATTATATTACCGGTAACATGAAATAAAAAAAAATACCTGTACTGCAAACTGAATGTGTTATTTTGAAAAATAATTCATTCCTAAATGGAACCTTAGTAAATATAACACTTCAAACCATTTTAAACTCTTTATTGAAACATCTGAGAGCAAGTACTTATCATAATTTAGTGCACTTAAAATAATGAAAATAATGCAGTTTGTCAAAAGCACACCGTGCTTTTTAATGAAGAAGCGTCTTCTGCATCTTTTAGAGCTGCCTGCGGTTGTTCGCGTCAGTACGTGCGAGTTTATTTTCAACACACAGTTGACTGATACCTGTGAAACACTGTCGTGCATGCATGCGTGTCAGCTCGTCCATTTTGGGAAGCCAGCATTAACTCTTTATCTCTTATCTTACATCTCTCTTGTCTTTTTCTGTTGAAAATCGAGACAACGTATTCTTTCGACTGCATTGTAAGCGAGCTGCACCCCCTGACATAACCCTCTCCAGCGTCAAACCGCAAAGCACTCACCGCAGTGGCTGCCACACATTCCTTTCTAGTGGAAAGGGAGATAACCATGCATAATCACGCTATTCACGATCCAAATCCGTACGCACGTGACTGCTGCGTGAAGGCCGCGACCAGACGCGAGACACCTGAACGTTGCCCCAGCGCTCGGAATCGGGCGAGCCTTGTTTGAAGTCTGTCCGACAACCACGTGTTATCCGCGCTAATTATAGATCTGGCGGGCTGTCCCTTGAAACCTGTTCTCTTGTACTACAGTAATATACTCTCGCTGGGTGGTACTTCGCGGCCCACAGTGCTTTAAATCCGGAGACGGCAGTTTTCAGGGTTGAACCGAAGTCTACTGCATTATTCTTGCCCGTTTCCACTTACTAAGTCGCACTTTTTGCCCTCTAGCATCGCCGCCATTCAAGTAAATCGTGAAGGCAAAATGGCCGCCTTTTGCTAACGAAGGCTCAAACCCTGGTGAAAATGCTAATTAATTAAAGAGAGCAAGGGAGGGCAAACATTATGATGCTCTTTGGTGATCACGTCTTTGAGTCGATATGCGTCTGATGACGGTGTGGACATAAATAGGCAGATGGCGCCGTCGTACAGTTTTACACTTGAGGCGTAACGACCCCCAATTTTATACCTTACGCTATTAGACTGGTTAAATTGATGATTTGATAATGGACACACTATAATTAATCTTGATATATGATATCCACCACCAACAAAAAGTAAAGATAAGTAAATCACGTGGCTTTTCATGGTCAATAATAAAGAGGGAAGACAATCATGTTTCGTTAAGCATGACAACACAAGCTCAGAAAGAGGCTATTTATAGCACTAAAAGCACTGTCGGCCGAAGTTTAGGAACAAACAAAAAAAACCTGTTCGACGGAAGAATATTCTCAAGATTTGGGTTGATTATATTAATGAGCAAGAACATATCCAGTGATAATGAGTCATAAATGAATAGTGCAAATACACAATTTCTTTTTCAAAATTGCATACTAATCCGAAAAATATTTTAAAAAATAATGTGTCGCGTAATAAATTGTGGTCCATAGTTGAGCTACTGTGTGAAATTAACAGAAATTTATAATATGTATATGCATCTTAGCCGATAATGTGTCGGTGGTAAATTGTGATCTACAGTGAAGCTACTCTGTAATTAATATACAGGGTGGCCCAAAAGTAGGTTTACAGTTATCACGTAGACTATTTATTTGAAAATTCGACACTAGAACAGCGGGAAATTCGTTATACCTGTTAACATAAACATAAACATAAACAATTTAATCTCTCAGATGCTCAAAATGTCCTCCTTCAACATTGCAACTTCAACCATATAAAAGGTAGTTTAATAACTGTAAACGTACTTTTGGGCCACCCTGTATATGGATGTGCAGGTTTGCCGACAATAATTCTATTGTCTATCATGAGTAAGTCGGTAATTCTTTGACTCACTTCGTGTCTATAAAAATCTGTTTAAAAGAATTGCGATCTATTCAGTCTATGCAAAGATGTAGATTGATTCCAGTGTCTTCCCCCTGCCCAGGATTCTGCAACAAATAAAATGTAAAACTTTCCACACAGCGGAAGTAAACTTTGACCCTTTGACGAAAAGGTCCGAGCCGGCGTTCGAAATTTGTACTGACGTCACACACGTCTGTTATTTCTATTTGCCCTAATAAATGACGTGGACTCATTTCAAATAATTACATAATTATAATTAGAAATAAGCATAAGCCCATAAGGAAGGTAACTTAAGAGCATAGTGGTAGCAGTTAAAACTGTTTATTTTCTTAAAACGCGATGGTTCTGAGAATCACTGCGCTGTAATAGGATTTCGATCTTAAACAGCCCACACACTACCTGTGCTATAAAAATGTATCGAGCCGTCAGCCTCGTTCTCGTTATGGCGTTTGACTGCAGACAGACCCGTGGGAAATTGTGTGTTGAAAATGACCTTGGTTTTCTCTCTCTCTCTCTCTCTCTCTCTAAAAAAAAATAATCAAATCATTGTTGTTTGTCAGTGCATGGCTCACTGACTTTGAATTTTAAAGAATTATATTTTTAATTTGACTGAAAGCATTTCTGTAAGACATTTGTACACTTCTGATACAACAAGAGAAATAAATACATTTTTCTTCTTTTTAAGCCGTTTGCGTTCTAGCCTCACTCAGCAATCTAATGTCGGATTCCAAAAGATATTTTTAATTTTCTGCTTAATTAAAAGATGATATTTAATAATTTGGTTAATATTACAATGCATAGATTATGGAGGAAATGCACGCATTATTGCGTGGTCAAATGTGAGTTCGGTTGAAATGGTGGCTCTAGCAAAATATGGCGGCACTGGATACGGAGACAAATTTTAAATAAAAAATTTCCAGTAAGCTTTTTCGTCCACTTAGTCAGAATAAAGTAGTCCCCATACTTTTACAGTGAACAGTTTATATCTTATGTTTAGGCATAGTCTGTGAATTTTGCACGCGTTTCCAAGGTACACTACTCGGTCAGAAAACAAGACTTATCTTCCCTTCGTTTAAGCGGTTAGAGACGGTTAGAAGAACTAAATCAACAACAACAAAAAATGTTTTCTTTTTTTAATGCAATATTGCTCTTCTGTTTATCGGGTTTGGTTTTTGCAATCTGTTGGATTCCTTGTACAAGACGAATGCAAACAGAAGCACTTTAAGAAAAGGGTTAGGTGTGTTTTGTGTGTGTGGGGTGGGGTGGGGCGCTGTTCTGAACATCGGTGTCAGTGCATGTAATCGTGCCTTGAAAGCTGCATTAAAGTGTCGTCTGCCAAACGGCCCCGTCGATTACTTCCGTTTCTCATTTCAACCGGTTCTGTTCTCCCTTCATTAACGATGCACGAGACATCAAATTAAGGGCCGTTTTCGTCGTAGCAACATATATCACAACTAAGGTACTAGGTCGCGTTGTCTGCCTTACTAACGCTTCACTGACCTCTGAGCTCTATATATTGAGAGGACACAAGGGCAAATTCGCTATCGCCAAACATCCGCCATATTGAAAAGACCGAAACATTGTATGACAATGGTAACTGCATGTTTGACATCGACCATTTTCGATATATTTATACCCCCTTTATGAATCTATAATTCAATAAATTTTAAATTTACAGAACAATACAAGGAAACAGGAAGGGAAAAGATCTTCAGGCCATTCACGTCAGATAATAATTATCAGCGAAATGAAACGTGTAAACTGTAAAGCGATTTTCTGTAATCTGATTTTCCCTATGTTAATATATGCTATAGTGAAATACAAAAGTAATAATAATATTTTAATCATGGTTTTAAGCTTGCATTGACAAAGTTATAAGTACTGCTAATTTTAAAAAAAGTAATATGAGGGTAAATTATATTTAGTATATTTATTCTTAGTAAATTTTCATGTACATACAATCTCTCGTATATATATATTTTTTACCTTGAGAAATAGATACTCTATATAATGTATATAAAGATGCTTGCAACGTGCATTTGGAATATTTTATTAATTATGAATGATTCGCAGAACATTGTCAAAGCATTGATGTTTTCAACGAATGGTTATTCCTACAAATAAATGCACTTAAACTTTCAGTAGTGAGAGACGAAATGCCTTCACACACACACAAACACCTACACACACCAGTGAATAATGATTGTGCAGTATGTACATTGATTTTGGAAAAAAAATACTAATAAATCTGAAGTAAATACAAATTAAAACTAAAACATTGATTATAATTTTTTCAACCAAGTTCTTTCTAAATGTGATGGTAAACTATTGCTGACGTCATTCAATGGTTGTATGTTACGAGTGTAATGTTACAAATTAATATTTTCAAGAATGTTTATTTTAAGCATTTAAAATATTTACATTTATCTTAACCCAATGCTAAAACCATTTAAAAAAATAATAATAAATGTCTAATAAAATGAATTAAATATGATTATATAATTTACAACGTTAACTAAGGCATATTTTAAAAGCAACGAATGCTTTCCAACACGTAGTCTTCAGACTGTTACGTTCGGCTGGTATTCTCAAAATGGTCGCACTGAAACTTCCGTTAGCGACACATCGGAAGCGCTTGCTATCAATAAATGTCCTCTCCATCTATATATAGCTCAGTGTTCATGACACGAGTGCCTCAGCCCAAGATACATCGCAGGACTTTTGCAAACATAAAGGCGTTTAGAAAGTTGTGGGATTTAACACGCAAGCTTTTAAAATTTGCAAGAAGAATGTGCTGGATAGAATTTGATCGAATTTCAAAGCGCCTGCTGAATTGTAGTAAAACAGGACCTGACAGATTGTTGAGTGTTAAGGGAGATTATTCGACATGCTTTTTTGCTACTTTTAGCGCCAATAAACGTCAGTTATTTCGAGTTGTAACACAGCAAACATGTATTTAAACTGTCTTATTTATACAGATAAATAGTGGTTTATTTTTTCAAACTTAATGACGAATGTTCTAATACTGTAAACAGTTCTCATGGTGTAAATAAAATGAAGTCAAAAGTAAGTTATGATTCATTAAAAAAATATTAGATAAATCACTTTATCTATCTATCTATCTATCTATCTATCTTACAGTCTGTCCGTCTATTTATCTGTCCGTGGACATACCTCCCTCTCTACTTATAGATTTGTCGTCATATCTCCCTCTCATTCATACTTACACTGCATTTATTTGCATTAGCCTTTTGTCTCTCGATCTTAATTATTTTCTTTTCAAGTTGTTCATTAGAAGGACACCTTCAGGTCATGGGGAAAACAAACAACGTCTTAGGAATATTTAAAAGGAATTATTAGATATAATACAAGAACAAAATATCTTAGCAATGCTCGCTTAAATAATATTTATGTGAAATAAAAGAGGAAGAGCGATATTGTTTGAAAGCAAGAGAAAATACTTCTCGTACACTGCTGGCACACTGGGACAAATCAAGACGATCCGTGCACGCCGCTCTGGTGATTAATTTGTGGTGCGTATCTCCAGGGATAGCTGTGTAAGCAAACATTTAGTAGGCGAAAAGCGCTAATGTTCATCTCCTCTTCCATCTTTGTAGACATCAAAGTAAACTTTCTCTTTCCTTGCTTGTCGCCCGTGTTCGTTCTCTAAGGGAGATAATGAGATAAAATTCCAGATGATATGATAAATAATGTCATGAGCATCTGTCTATGTGTCTATCAATTAATTAAACGATATTCTTTAAATTTCAGGGTTTTAAAAAAAAAAAAATATATATATGCAGCTCTAAACTAGGCAAAGGTCATGATATCATTTCTTAATTCTTGTTGCACAAGCATTTCATTTGTCGTCTGAAATTTCCACGTTACAAACAAATAACACCAACAAAAAAAAAAAAAAAAAAACCCAAAAAAACAACCACCAAAGAAACAAGTAACTTGTTCAACTTCCAATTTCCCCCAAACAAATAGTTTACAAGAAGCCTGTATGATTGTAGTGATCGTCAAATGTACTTACATAATACGTAACCTTCTGGTATTACTCTTGGTGTTTGCGATACTGTGTGTGTGTGTGTGTGTGTGTGTGTGTGTGTGTGTGTGTGTGTGTGTGTGTGTGTGTGTTAGAGCGTACTTGTGTGCGGGCGCAAATATTTCTAGAATTGGTATTCAGATTATAAACTTAAACACTTAAAAAATATTTACAAAAGTGTAAACTGAGGAATAACGTGACGTGTCATATTTGTATAAATACACTCGTTGTGTCGCGTGCGACCGTCTGCTCGGTCCAGCAATGCATGAAAACGTAAAGAAGACAATAACAACAACTCAAATAAATTTAAAAAGAAAAAATCACTTAATCAATTATTAGTCATCACTAAAGTATCACGAGAGAACACTTTGAAAACTGCAAATGCAATAATCTGATATCAACAAATCTTACATTTGCAAATGCCTTTGAAAACTGAAAACTCAATAATCTGATATCAACAAATCTTACATTTGCAAGTGCATTAATTTGTGGCCCTAGTGTTTAGTATGCAAACAAAGAGTGGCAAGCGGGAATTTCAATTTTGACCCCTTCCCCTCCAAACAACAAAAAACTAGTTACTCAGACACGTCATTCTTTCCTGCGTCATACGGTCTGTAGCTAGTGATCGTGTTGATGTGCTGAGGAAAAGGACTCACTTCGGTCAAGTGGAACAGTAGATAGGTTAACACATTTCTTTCTTTTTTATTAAAAAAAAACCCACTATAACGTAAGACAGACTTTTTTTACTTTTAATTTTCCGCGTCGCATGTGTCTATCTTAAAGAACATGTGAGGAAATGGTGTCGGACTCTGGTGTGTTTTATCTGCCCTTGCTATTAGCGTGCCGTCGCGTTGAGACGGTGCCACCTGCAACTCGAAGAATCAGAGAGTGGAACTGTGCTACTGTTCTGTCTTAAGTTGCTATTTTTTTTTTATTTTGCTTTGCTCGTCCCCCCCCTCTCTCTCTCTCTCTCTCTCTCTCTCTCTCTCTCTTTAAAGGGAAAGGGTGTAGGGGTAGAAACGATAGAGCATTGCTGGAATGCTGTAGAGATAAAAGCTGGATCTAGATGAAGGTCACAAATTAAAAAAAAAAACGATTTATTTTCTTTTATCACGTGGTATATTGTATCGGGTGGTGGAAAATCTAAGGTTATTTACTTCTGGTATTGTAGTAGTGATGGTTAAAATAAATAGATTTAGATCGAGCTGCGCAGATATTGAGACCGTTAATTGCTCATTTGCACACCGGATCTTCAAGGCTGTCTTCTCAGTCATTTTAGGCTTCCTTCACTTTTAGTCGCTCCTCGCCATAATATACTGCCCTCGGGCTCGTTCTGCGTGTGGACGAAGATAAATGCACAATTTTATTTCCTGATCACCTTTTTTTCCTCTCTTTGACTAAGTTCACCTGTCCCGGGGGGGAAAAAAGCCCCATAATTTGGCTGTGGATTCTTTTCTTCTTTGCTTTATGTATGGAACCTTTCACCGAAGGCTTTTATATTCACCGCTTTATTCACTCGTGTTTATCACTGACTCAGACACTGGAGACCTGTTTTCACCTTTCACACCGCCCTTCGCTGAGAGAAATCCTTTGGCAATTCAAAATGCAATGGACATGAGTTTGAATTCATTAAAACCTACAACACTTTAGAAATATTACCTTCTGCATCGGGAAGGAAATGCTGCTGCGACCTGTCTTTATCAAATCTTCAATGCGGAATAAACGGGGACGTGTGTGTGTGTGTGTGTGTGTTTGTGTGTGTGTTTGTGTGTGTCAGAGAGAGAGGAAACTTATAATACCTTTTAACCTTATTTTACCTTGTTTTGCTGACGTCAGTGTTATAGCAAATACGCCACGCTGCAGAAGATTCGTGCTATTACGTCAATTATGACGTAAGCACGACAGGATTTGCGCAACATGTTTGCGTGAACTTGAAACGTAAGCAGTTAGTAAATAAACAAACACCGACTAGTAAGTCAAAGCATGGAAATACAAACATACGCTTGTTTTGACATTTTGGTGAAGGAATTTAAATGTATGCCGTGTATGGAAGATATTAACAAATATATATATAAGAGTTAGTAAGTCAAAACACGGATTGTAAACTTCTTGAAAAGAAATCAACACAGTTTAGCAACTCATAGAACGAAATTTATACCTACGCAGTCTGGACCAGAAAGAAATTAACACTACCTAGTGCTTATACTGCACAGAACAATTAACAAAAAAAAAAAAATACTATGACGTTTGTCACGTGATTTCTCTCTCGCAGCAAACAACATAGAGAACATTGTATCGTTTGTGTGTCAGAAATAAACAAAAACATAATAAAATCCTCACCCAAATTAATTGCAATATTTTGCAATACACACACACACACACACACACACACACACACACACACACGCACACACACACACAAAACCCCGAACAAACCCGTCCCCTCCACTCGTTTCATTTACACACCCAGGTCGTGAAAACCTGAGAAATGGATATCACAAGTATGTTGATTTGTTGTGCATATGCTTGCTGAAAAAGATGTGTTGTGTATATTATATGTTTGCCTGTGTTGTGCGTATAAATGTTTTGTGGTACTTGGCGTATTTTTGCGTGTGAATCCGTTTATATGTGTTTGTGTATGTATGTTATCGTGTGTACATGTGTGCTGTGCATGCGTGGATGTTTGTTTTTCATGTGTGCATCTATATATGTGCGTGTGTCAGTGTGCTTCAATAGGAGGTCAATGTAGATTCTAGAAAATAAATAGATATACACAATGTGTTTTACTATTTTCTATTAGAAATGCATTGAAATAAATGTACAATGCTTGCTAGATTGCATTATAAAGGAATTCATTATATATGTCCAACACATACATACAATTTTTTAAAAATGATAATTTTAGTATAATTATAATACCAAATAAGATTTTTATTTATGTTTTAAAATTTATAAGTTCTACTTAGTATTTTTACTTAATGACAAAATCTCACGTCATTTTATAGCTAGAAAGCATGTAATTTTAAACATTTGTTGCATAGTTTTCATACCAATAAGACATCTTTTCACGTTTTAAAATGGTATTGACATTAAGTTCTAGTATTTATTTAAAAATCTAACTAATTCAGACGTCATTTTCTAATATATATATAGAATGTTCATGTTAGTTTTACCCGGAAGAATTAATGAATACTTTTCTTTATTTCTGTGACAGAGTTATAATAACAAGTTACGTTTTCTACTCGGAGATCGGCTGGACCGTATCAACATTAATCTGTGATGGGAACACTTTGTATGTGGACGACAGCATGACAGCTTATGCGTGAGCGACAAGGATCAGATGACGTGGACACACCGAATGCTTACGTCATACTGATGAGGTCAAGAGTGAGACCACAGATTTGTTTCCTAACATTTTACGGCCTCAAATGAATCCAGAGATGACAAACATTTATTTTATTTTCGCTTCTGATAACTAAATGGGTCTCTTCGAGAAGTATGTGCTTACTGAGAAAAGGAATCAATCGGCATTCTTCACAAAATGCAGTTTAGAAATGTGATCGAAAACGACTTTCAAACTCTCTTTTCGCGTTGAAGTGATAATGCATTCTGCTTTTAAAAAAAAAAATGACAGACTAGACTTCGACGGTGAAAGAAGTGCTTTTCCTCCCCCCTTTCTCCACCCCCACCCTCGTTGTACATAATCAAAGTGTCAATTTATCTCTATCAATGATTATAATAATTATTAACTGATAAAGAACATTTTTAATGACTAGGAGAACACAAGCTTGCATTGACTCGCTTCATTTGAAAGAGATTTTAAATTCTTGTTTAGTGAGGAAGAAAAGTCCATTATCAGTTTGAGGATGACGACAAATCCTGAATAAATCCTGAAGTTATTCTCTGCAGGGTGTAAGAGACAACGGGTGTTGCTGACTTTATTATAATAAATACTTATTATAAATAATAATTATTAATGGAATAAGCCTTGTCTGCGATATGAAATTACGTTTATCTACTTGTAAATATGATCTGTTTATGCTTGAAAAAAATTCAAATTGTAACATTTACAATGGTGTGTTTCTGTCTTCACAGACCTATACATACAATAAACTCGAGAGACACACACATATACACAACACAACATTCGGCTATAAAAACAGAAAACAACAAATGTGAAGCAACACACACTACACACGCTCACAACACTCGTAATACAGTTTAAAAATGAAAACAGTATTAAGAAAACGCTTACAACACACAAAAAAACGCAGGCAAAACAGCATAAAACCGATAGTGAGACCCAAACACTCTACGCCTATAAGTGACGTCACGAAGGTCGTGATAGACCACTAGCACTAGAAATCTACCAAACTGTGACCTCCAACCTTTACTTTTCAAATGAGACTAAAGCGGATCTTTCTGTAGTGACAATCAAAAGTCAAAATCTGCAATACGCACAATTAGGGATTTTCTGCCTCTTCGCTTTGTTTTGCATGCAACAGACAGATAGCTTTCGTATGTCGTAGATCATCAGACAAGGCAGACCTGAGGACTGTTTATGTCAAAAATTATGGCAGGAACGGGTGGGCGTTGATGTGATGGAATTGCTTGCCCCATGATTCGCAGTAAAATACCTCATAAATCACTCTTTAATCCATTATCTTTCAATAAGACGTTTGTGGGGTTTTGTGGGGAAAGGTTTGATAATAAATATGAAGAGTTCTGCTTGACATTTCTCTTAAGTGATTCTAAATTCTAGCTGCCGGTGTAATTTCTCTGTAGACCTTTAATTTGCAAAGATCACACTAGACCCGAGCACAACATGCTTAATCTTAATTTCAAATGGGTCTCACATTATATTTGCTCCATTCCAACTAATCCACACACGACTCACAACGACATCTACTATAATCCACTTATTTCATCCATGCCTCTATCACGATGTATAGATAATATTATTTCCACGAGTTCATAGAAAAATTTAATGCAGTATATACATACTGAATTTTCGCCATTTAGCACAAAGATTCAAACACATTCAATACCTAAATAACCGGATTTAGAAAATTATCGAATTAACAAGTTTTAGGTTCGAGTTCTTAAATGCCCATGCATATTAGTACATTTTAAAGGTCAGAGACTGTGAATATATACTACCCACAAAGATGACACACTATTCAGATTATAAACAGCTATATGTTATCACTTCATAAGGTCCCAATTTGTAACAGTGTTCTGCAACATGATGTCGCCCGGGAATATTTAAATCACAGACGCACACACACGCACACACGCGCGTGAACACGTGTATATATATATATATATCTATCTTGAATCACATTGACGTGGGCAGTGTATGGGCTTGTGTTTGTTTTATTACTGCTTATTATTGTTTAAGCTTTGTATGTCACTTGGCAATACGCAAGCGATTTTGAATTGATGCTTACGTAGGACAAGGAAATGTTCATTTTTCCGAAATGTATATATAATGCTTATACATAATTTTCGAGCCCTTGTACAAGATGTCATCTGTATGTGTGTGTGCGTGCGTGGCTGTTAGTTTCTCTTTCTTCTCGGAACGCACGTTCAAGAACCGGTGTTAACACCATCTGCAAAGGGAGTACTTATATATCATGTCCTAGAAGTGTGACGTGTTGCGATAAGAAAAAGGACGGGTCAGCAAATCATCAGATCCACATCTTTTATAAATTCAAGCTGTTCTGTCGCGTTCTTTGTTTATCGTGACATCAGATCACACGTTTTATAAATTCAAGATGTTCTGTTGTGTTCTTTGTTCGTCGTGACAGATCAGGAAATTTATTGAGTTGGACAGAATTAAAATGTACATGCTATCCTAACATGATTACGGCCACCACCATTATCAAATTATGAGGCTTGCTGCTTTTACACTCCGTTTACGGCGTGTTTTACAATCGTAAATTGTGATGATTGTTATATTTTCAAAAGTAAAACCATTATGTGTGGCCTCTGACAAGACTCTAATTAATACCATCTTTGTAATTACTACTAGAAATGCTCTTTTCTCTTCATAAGAATTAAGACGTACTATTTCCTGCCTCCTGTTCTAAATTAATTAACCTCTAGGAGTGAAAAGTTAGCATAATCTCTTCAGATGCAATGGGTGTTCACTGGCCTTAAAATATTAATACAGAAACTAATTTTATTTGGTCATAATCTTTACGAATCTATGCCATTCAATGCAAATAAAAAATAATAATAAAATATAATTTTTTAAAAGTTCAGTATAATTATAGTAGTTATTTTGTGTACTCTCGGGAGTGAAGGGGTTTGTGCGCATGCATGTGATGCAAGCATGTGACATACTTTTAAATGAGGTATACTAACCGGTGGGAGGGATTGCAAACTGAAGAAAGCTGGAACATATCCCCTGTTATGCGTGGCACACTTTGTGGAAAGTCTCCTCTAAAGAAGTAATTACAGAGCCCAAGTACAAGTGAAACAAAAAGAAAGCATAATATTGGTATTAACAGCACCCCCTCCCCAATAAATAAATAGCAATAAGATTAATTTCTTGGAGCAACAAAATTCTTTACATATCCTTTCTACAGATCACCATATGTGAATAATCTTGCATACAGATTCAGTGGTTGGGTTTAACTGAACGTTGTGGTTTCGATATAAAGATACATTCTTTGTGCAAACGCGTCTAAAGTTTGGTTTCCATGAAATAGCATTTTGTATGTTAATTATTTTACAGAGAGGTCTATACGTTAGATGTCAGATATTTAATTTTTTTTTTAAAAGCTGTTGGATGTTATCTACAACACATAGTACTTCGATTAATAAAGAGCCAGTAACCAAGAAACACTGACTCTTTCAGTTGGGAAATGATCCTGCTATCTATCGTCTACGTCATGTCAGTCAGTGCCATATTTCATTACTGAACTGGAAGGGTCTATTTTAGCCGTTGTCTTTATGTAAAAATATGTAATGATGATAATTTAAAGCAAGGACAATAATTTTGATGATAATAATAACAATGATGATGATAACGATGGAAGTTCATTACCCCTTTACGTCAGTTAATATAACGATCGAAGATATAGCTCGATAATAAATACGTGAATGCTGTTTCAAAAACATCACGTGACAGTAACAAAGATCGACCGTTCCCATCCACTCACATACACATATTACCTTGACCTTCCGGCTTGCGAGTCTGACGCTTGATTTCCGCTCATCCCGCCAACGACTCAGATCTATAAGATGTTCAGTAGTTCGGAATTGCCTCATTCCGATAATACGACGGATGTGTAACTTTGTACACTTCATTGCTGACGTAGATTAATGCCAAGAGACCTTGGCGAGATGAATTTATAGCCAGAAACATGTCAATCGATCACGTGATCATGTTTCTAGCATTATATCACATCCGGTTGAATAGTCTGTTGATGTATATAATGGGTAAAATAATACCGGTGAAGTAAACTGAACGTGTAAAACAAAGCCTCTAGAAGGAAGGCTGCACACAGCTGATCATTCATTTGCCATGTTTGCAACCCTCTCCCTACTCCCAGACATGTCCGTAACAAAGAAAATTCCAACTCAAAAGAATTAACAGAAAGCACTCACATAAACACGCGCGCATAATCAAGACAAAAGTAGACACGGTGAATACATGAACTGAGCAAGTATGTAGGTGCTTAAATTTTAATCGATAACATTCTGAAGGAAAACAGCGATAGGGCTCTTTCTTTGCTAAGCTTTGTTAGATAAATTGGTGATGCTAGAAGCTTCGCGCTTATGTGCGTAATTGGAATAAAGTAGCGTACCTGCTTGCTCGCTGCAAATCTGGCATTCCTTCTTCTACACTGAGACAGCAGATCAAAAGTACTCACTACGTATAAGTGTACTTTGAACTTATAAAACAAATCAGATATGTTCGCCTTTCTGGCACACATTCTTTATTGTGATAGGCATTTCCTTCTTTTTTTGTTTTTCAACTAGTTAGTTGAGGTCCAAACAGAAATGTCTGGAAGTAGGGATAACCCATCCGCTCTTCTGAACTCGTGCGGTGATAATTTACTTCGATTTCATTTTATTTCTTACAGTTCGCTGCAGAAGGACAGAATACAAATCTATTTCTTATTAAGTTCTTTTAATCTCCACTTAATGTTGAGATTTGCCACGTGGGTGGCATTTTAAAATTGTTGTTATTATCGCGACAGAAGCGTAAACCGAAAGTGTTCTCCATTTTAATTAACTTTACTCCGTTTATAGAGAAGTGTCATGGGGACGTCCGGTATTTGTACTCAGACATTTCCTAAATCTGTTTAGGTATTGTAGGTATTTTTGAACCGATATTATTGTTTTAAATATTATTTTGTCATTCTTGTAAGACGACCCCAAGAGTTGTCTGCTGCAGAAAGCAAGGCGCTTAGAGAGTTGCTTCGAAGCTTGCTAGGCGAGATTTGTCAGGCTGTTAATAGAACAAATTTATTTTCTTTTTATTGATGTTCTTTAAAGTTGTTTTGTTTTGTTCTTGTTTTCAACTAATTTCATTTGTATTTTATTTATTATGATGCTTCCGATTAAAGTTTAAATGTCTGTTAAATATATTTTGTGAACAAAAGCCTTTCTCTATTTTATTTCTGTTTCTAATTGGTGGAAATAATCAAGCGATTGAATATTGAGTGGAAACATTGCTGTATTTTCAACACAACCCAAATGTATATAATACAAAATACGAACAACGTTAAAGCGCCTATTACCTTCTAGATAATTTTGTGTAAACATTGCTCTCTTGTTAAATAGCCTCTCATTCTTAAACATTACTCTCTTGTTAAATAGCCTCTCATTCTTAAACATTACTCTCTTGTTAAATAGCCTCTCATTCTTAAACATTGCTCTCTTGTTAAATAGCCTCTCATTCTTAAACATTGCTCTCTTGTTAAATAGCCTCTCATTCTAACATTCATGTAATACCTGTCTGTAATAAATATTGTGCAAAGATATTTTACACATACTATTTTATTATATTCGTCCATTTAGTAATTATATTCAATAAATCGCTTTACGTTTGTGTAAAGAAATGTTCAGCTGTAATACAGTTTTGTAAATATTATGCAGTGATTTCTGATGTCGAGAATTCTTTGTTTAAAAAAAATAGAATTGCTAATAAGTGCTTTATTAAAGAATATCAATAAAGCTATTGTTTTTTCACTTTATGTGTGTGTTTGCTGTTTATGTTTACACATTTCTATCACTTGTATTTCTTTTTTTCACAGCTCGCTCTTTTGCCCCTTTATCTCGCCCTTGTTTATACGTGTGTTTGTTTTCTTTTCCTCTCCGCATTGGTGCGTTTGACGGAGAAAGTGTGACGTGATGTTTGCTCACCTGTAACGCACATAGAACCATGCCTCTACCTTCTTAGCACGGATCCACGCAGTAACCAGGGCTTGGGCTCTAGCCACGGCTCTATATCGCAATATTTCACCTGTCTGACAATAGTTCTGTGGCGGACTAAATTTGTATACCTAATTGTACACTTAATTGCTATATAAATTAAGTTCCTTATGATGATATTTTTGTAAGTGTCAGAGTTGGAGTAAGCAACTCGAGTTGAGAACGTGCTAGAAATTGGTAATGTAATCCAAACCAGTTTCGACTGGATGAGTAGTTTATATTATCCAATGGTTAACATTTATGAGAACGAGTCCAGCCAATGGGGTGAGATTACAAGTTTACATGCTGTAGAGAATTCTATTGTCTAATCACTTGTGACAAGAAGTCCGGTCACGAAAGGCATCCTTAGTTTGCTTAATGGTGAGTTATCTGACTGATTGGGAGAGAATGGAATTAGAAATATTTCATGTATTTTTGCTATTGATGTGTTATACTTGCATTTACGTAGAGATGTATTTTATGAGTAGACTATTATTTCTACAAATTGTGAACTACGATGCTTATATGTAGTGTGCTAATGACATTGTTACTAGTGAAACTTTTCATAAATTATTACGCTGTATTTATTATGCTGTATGCATGTTTCAGGCTAATAAATACTGTTGCAAGAAATTGTAAGTTGAGACTTGAATGTAAGAAACAATGGAGTTAAAAAGGAATAAATTGGAAACTTAGTGTTTGTTCCCTGATTATATTTTTTATATGGAAAAGCTGCCTTTCCTTGTTTTATTGGAATCTAAAGTTCACTGATTATAGTCCGCTACGACCATGTTAGATGGCATGAGGTGTCTCCTGCAGAGTGTAAGCATATGGAAATAACTCCTTTGATGCTGATTATATCAAGCAATTTCTGGTACAAGGAAGTTACTGGAAATTGCTACACTTGTTGTTCTGATTGAGCCATTATGTGACAGAAACATCAATTTCGACTGTCTGGCAGCTACATCTATGCAGATTTTCTGATAAGGCAAATTTTCTTCTTAAAATTAATTATCCACTTTGGTCCCTTCCACAGTACTACAATTCCAGATCTTGTGAATACCCAAAAGCTATATTTAGTATTAAGGTAGTTGTCCCTTTGACGAAAATGAATAGAAAAAGAAAATTGACCAAGAACGGCATGTTTTCAATGAAGAATGTACAACTGGTTACTTTAACTGATGAGAGGGTCTGTTTAATTATGATAATCTTATCATCTCTCTGCATCTATGATAAATATACACCTCTCAATTTGTGGGCAACAGACTAAAAGAGTAACCTCACTTTATCATTTCCAAAGCAATCCCTAATATTGTAAATAAACACTACAGAATGACTCTGACCTGGCAAATGTCCAACAGAGTGGTGGACACACTCTTTAAAGGCCTACACACATCATATTAATTATTTTGCCCACCACCCAATTTTCTAGTTAAAGGTAAATGTTTTAGAAGATATCTTTGAGATCCTGCCTTTGGCTCTTGAAAAACAATGTTCTTGTGTACAAATTCAGGTAGGACATATTTAAACTGCCTCTCTCCTTAATAACTCGTCACACTATGTTTTACAATTACTGAATACAATTATTTAGTTCACCACAAGAGAACAATGCACTCGGGTTATGTGCCCCTTTACAAATTATATACCCTTTTGAAGACACCTAAACTGAGACACAAAGCCAGCCTCATTACTGGTTATTATTATTATTATTATTATTATTATTATTATTAATCATCCATAACTAATTGCAAGTAATGATAATCTTAATTTATGTTATAAATAATTCTCCACAAGACATCACTCATTTTCCGCACTTGGTGGATATGCATAACGTATCAAAGCACATCACAAGAAATGTTTCAGAAACATCGTGTGCACTACTCAAGCACACCATGAGGAATGTTAAAACATCTTCATGAGTTCTCGAGACCAAACTCAAGCCTCCATGTCTGTCATACTGGCTCTTGAACAGAATTCACAAGAATCAACTTAACAGCAACACGTTTAGTGGTAAGTTCGACGACAACATTGGATATACACACCAACATGATCTGGTAGAATACATTAGTCACTGCAGTCTGAAGCATTCTCCAATTCCAATCATACTTCAATAGCAAGCGTACGAAATATTCTAAGCCCATTCTTTCTTTATCAGTCAGTTAACTTACCATTAGCTAACGGGTGCCTTTATGACTGGACTTGAGTTAGTCAAAATCAAAGTGATTAGAATAGAAAACTTTCTACAACAAAGTAACTTTTGCTCTATCTCCATTGGATGAAAATTTATTGAACAAGTGTAAGACTATTAGTCAGAAAAAAAAATTACTCATCTGTTTTGGAACTGGTTTGGATTGCATCAGCACATTCTAGCATATTCTTTCCCTGAGTTGTTATTTCAACTCTGGTCCTTACAAAAATATCGTCATGCACAGTACCCGAAGGTCATGTCACGTTGACATTTAACAAATTATATAATAATTAAATTTATAAGATTTTATAAATTTATAAAATTAATAAGAAAAAGCGACAAGTACATTTACTCCACCACACGCCATTAAAACGAGCATGACGAAAGAGCGTCATGTTAGATATGTAACAAATGCTACAACAGTTAAACACAAACATAATGGACAGATAGCGTCATGTTAGATATGTAACAAATGCTACAACAGTTAAACACAAACATAATGGACAGATATGCTTAGAAAGGAAAATGTACATGTTCCCAGGGATGACTTACAAAAAATTTTCTGTCTCGTGATGACACTGGCAAGTGACGTCATAAATTTTACTGCAATGATCTATCAACACTAACCCATGCAGAAATCTGTATACGTTTGCTACAGTTGCAAAGTAACAGTATCACAAAAACAAAAAGTATTTCCCTTTTAAGAGAGAGAGAGAGAGAGAGTTAGCGATAACATATATAGTTTATATCCTGCTGTTTGACATCTTAAATTAATATATATAAAGCATTGCAGCTATGACATCCTAATTAATTCCATTGCATTTATAAAATATTTCCACAATAATTACAAACAATACCTGTGAATTTATTTTAGTTACGTATAACTTTAGATCTTTTCAGCGCTTCCTATCTAGTGCACCGAGATGGTTAATCGAGTGCTAAGGGGAGGGAAATCCCAATGAAAATTTTCCCCGCTGATCTAGCTGGTTCTCAGATTCGTGACTATTTAGTACGAAAGTCCACTGCCTATACTTTTATGTCACCCAATAGCTGCGAATAGCACATCATTATATACATTACTGGACTTTAACAATCTCCTTTTAGTATATTAATAAAAATGGGAAATTGTAAGTAGGAAGTAGGTCACGCCATAACGATTTCATTATCGTCTTGAAAGGAGAAATGTTACAGCGAGACTGTTTTAAGATGCATGCATGTAGGTCACACAATTTCATTATCGTCTTGAAAGGAGAAATGTTACAGCGAGACTGTTTTAAGATGCATGCATGTAGGTCACACAATTTCATTATCGTCTTGAAAGGAGAAATGTTACAGCGAGACTGTTTTAAGATGCATGCATGTAGGTCACACAATTTCATTATCGTCTGTAAACAAGAAAAATGCACAGCGAGGCTTTGCTATGACGCACAGCATTAGTCATGGGACATACAACACTGGGGAACATCCGTTGCATTACAACCTTGCCCAGAACGATTGCCGTTCTGCTTGACTGCATTCAGCCAGTAAAGTGAGGAGGAAGGTTCGTGTGTGGCAAGAGATGCTATTTTTGCTGACCTCGCGATCTGAAGAAATTCAAGCCAGCAGACCAATATATAAACCACCCAGCATAACCCCGCATCCCCACCCCTCGCACGTGATCATCACGCCGAATAGATACTTAGTTCATAAATAATTACAGTCACTTTAATTATAGTTCAATAGCATTGAAATAGCATTTCCTCATTGAAAATTTAAGCATTTGTTTTCAGCAGTGACGTTTTACCACTTTGCAATCCGGATTAGCGATGATGATGATGATGATGATGATGATGATGATGATGATATTTGTTAACTCAGCACTGAATGGCCAGACGGTATAAGCAGGATATAAACCATCACCATCACCATCAGCACTACTGCTACCACCTAATGCTGCCGCGGATGTAGATTTGCAGTAATATTTTTGTATCACCCGTTATGCTAAAATTTAATATTACGATTTGGTGTCTGGGTTGAGAATCGATGGAGAAAGATTATAATAACATAGTGTGGAGGGAGAGGGTGTGTCGATTTGGAAGGTCCCAGCAGTCCAGGGATGTTTCCAACCGTCGCTGCATACCAATGCACGCAGAGTTTGTACTTCAATGTTTCGGCTATTTGTCTGTCCATATTGGTATTATTGCAAGCCAACAAGTTTATACATTAAAATCTACGTTACAAATTTGTTTGCCCGGCAAAATCCTAAAGAGAAAAACCAATCCCCAAGAATTTTAGCGCCTCTCTTGCTACATATGAGCTTTGGGCCATAATTATGAGGTTGTAGTTATAATTTCTAATTTGTTATGAATGTTTTATTTCAACTAATTTAATAAGATTATAGCGAGTTAGTAATGTATGACATAATGATTTAAAGAGGTGGGTTCCAAACTTTCTCGGGTCATGACGACCTTAGTACATGAGGAATTTTGCACGGCGCTCAAAGACAGAAAAAAACAACTACTACTTTTCCTCGCCTCAAACAGTTGGAATATCTCAAGACGCCCTTGTAAATTAGCCGTGACGCAGCACACTTTGGGAAACACTGATATAAAGTCTAGAAATGTCTTGTCGTTCCGTTCTAATGTTTCAGAAATATGAAAGTTTATTTAATAAGCATACAGTGACGGTTAGTCATTTATGCAGTCAGAAGAATATTTTTTGTGTGTAAAGTTTAGAAGACAAGTTTACTGTATTATCTTAAGGTAAAGACTAGTAATGTGTGAGAGTTAGAAGAATATGTTTGTGTGTAAAGTTTAAAAAACAAGTTTATTGTATTATCTTAAGGTTAAGGCATGTAAAGTGTGAGTCAGAAGAATAATTTTGAGATTAATTTGAGTAAAGTATATTCTTGGTTCATCTAGAAGAATGGCTTATTGTGATTCACCAAAATAGCGCTTAATCCTTGCTAAATCAATTGGAGATATTTGATTAAGTCAAGCGAAAATTTATTTTGGGAAGAAATCCAACGGCAAATGAGTAACTTGAAAACTTGACTAAATTCACAAAGTGTAGCACTCTCACAATGAGATAAATTTCACAATCATAGAGTAATTTATCCCAATGGGATAAATTTCATATAATGTAACTCACAATAGGATAAATTTCACATAGTGTATCACTCTCACAATAGAATAAATGTCACCTAATATTACATTCTCACGATAGGATAACTTTCACAATCCTAGTGAAACACTTTCACAGTAGAAAGTTTCACAAACCCAGTCAAACACTCTCACAATAGGATAAGGGTTCACTAACCTAGTCAAACACTCACAAATTAGAAAAGTACCTATTATTATAATACGATCAGAAAAAAACTAGCGTATTTCGTTCATTTCAGCAGTAGGAGGAATAATTATTTCTGAAACGCCTCGAAGGTTCACACATACGCACACAGAGACGCGTACACATATTCACTCGGCAAAAAGCAGAAAGCCCTACTACTACCTTTGACACGTTTCGAAATGTTTCTATATTCGTTATACAGAGGAATAGAGAGGAATACTGAGGAGGGCAATACTATGTGCGTACTGTGCATAATTTACGTCATAACCTGCTTCGACGCCGTCCCCCTTTTCAGTAAATGCATCGTGAATGAATTTTTGATTCCTATACAGCCTTTAAAAAATACATATAATGCATGGAGGGTGTTTCTTTTTTAAACTGAGGTTTCTTGTTAAGCAGACTTATGACATTCCATGGAGGAGTTTTGCTAAGAGCAGGTTTCATTAAAAAGAAAAACACCCCCCACACCCCCCCGAACAACTTTGGGTATGTTTAAATGTCTTGGTTATGGTCGTCTCACAACCCTGGGAAAATTGGCCTTTGCGACTCGAAGCTGTCTGGGAATTCCTATATCAGAGTGTGAGAGACAATTAGCATTGCCCCTCCCCCCTCCCCATTTGCCTTATTGCTACAGTAGGTATTCTATAAATAGAATTCGTCAAGACAGCGTTCTATTCAGCATTCACTCTTATGGAACACTTTTACTGTTTCTCATGGCTGGAACATTAGCAAACAGTTATGTCATATACTGCATTCAAGACAGGTTTAATAGCGGATGTCTTTATGATCTGAATCACTAAGCATGTGACGTGTTGGCCCACCTTCTCACGGTTTTATTAAAATCTTAACTGATAAATATAACTGAACCTATAGTAATATTTTTAATTATATTAATCTAAATAATAAAACTATTTCAAACTTATTACTCTAAATCTTCAAACAGTAGTGATTTATACTTGATTCTTAACTCCTGACATTTTATTTAAGTTCGGCCTTGAGTTTTCCAAAACCCTCGGTTATGTAATCTTCACTCGAACTTGTCACCACGTGGGATTCAAATGGATCTAAAGTAGTCTTTTGGTTCCTTTTATTACTCGTGCACATAAAAAAAGGACTCAATATTATATATCTCCTCAAGTTTGTTACTCGTGCACATAAAAAAAGGACTCCATATTATATACCTCCTCAAGTTTGTTACTCATGCACATAAAAAAAGGACCCAATATTATATACTTCCTCAAGTTTGTTGAAAAGAGTCTTAGGAGTCTGCACATTAGTTTTCTGAAGCAAGAAACCACGCCCATCTCTATCTTGACTAACTTTTTTAATCAATCGAATTTACGAATTTACCTAAAACTAATGAATATGTATGACTTTCTCACGTCTTTTATACTCACATTTTGTCAATTCCTTTGTCACCTATCAATAAATAAGTTCACACGTGCATCAGCCTAAAAGTTGGATAAACACGTAGCGATGCCTTGATCAAAATGGGACATAGACGTAATCTATCTACTCCACCTTTACTTTACTGGGCAAATATCAAAAAGCTAGCGTTCTTACTAAACAAAAGCGATAATGTTACTTACCGCTAATCATCCAGCACGCACTCATTCCATCAAAACAAATTATCTTCCCCTACTTTTCTTTCCATCCTTGACTTTCATTTCTGAAGTAAACTTTATCATAATATTTCCAAATGATACAATTACAAATAACATCTCATCTTAAAATCATAGATTGGATATGCAAATTTATTTTTAAAATATGTGGGACTCTTTCCTAACATTCAACACAGAATTCATTCTAATTTATCCCCAACAATTAATTTCCTTTTTCTGGTGCTCTGGTGCCCTACAAGCATGTTTAGTGTGCTTGAAGGCTAATCAATTGTTTTATGTGTGTATGCTTGTATACTCTGCACATCTGTATATATGTGCATGCACTTGCATTTGTGTGTGTAGTGCATGTGCGTGTGCGTGTGTGTGTGTGTGTGTGTGTGTGTGTGTGTGTGTGTGTGTGTGTGTGTGTGTGTGTGTGTGTGTGTGTGTGTGTAATTCACTGTTGCCTTTCAAATTTATAATTCTGATTTTATTTTCACGAATAAACAGAACAAATACTCACTGAGAAATATTATTAATGTTTGTTGTCACCAGTGGATAAAGCGAATATCAACAAGAGCAAACCAAGATTACATTGACCAGATTTAATATTTAATATCTGAGTCATAATCAGCTGGGAACGCAAACGTCATCTGAATGTAACAGTTGTAGTATGGGGAGTGAGTTGAAGTTTGTGGCCTGAGGGGTTAAAAATTTTTGAAAATAGACTCCACAAATATTGAAACCCTAATGAAGCCAATCACACACCTAACCGCACTTCTGTATTGTCACGCGTTATAGAGTATGCGAATATTAAAGTATTATTTAATGGCTACAACCCTCCCACAACCCCTCCAGTCTCAACATGACATAATAGGCAATATGAAGAGTTAAAAAGAAGAACGAAAATACTTGTAACTTTAGGGAGAGATTAGATTTGTAGAAATAAAATACTTATAACTTTAGGGAGAGATTAGATTTGTAGAAATAAAATACTTGTAACTTTAGGGAGAGGTTAGATTTGTAGAAATAAAATACTTGTAACTTTAGGGACAGGTTAGATTTGTAGAAATAAAATACTTGTAACTTTAAGGAGAGGTTAGATTTGTAGAAATAAAATAATGGTTGGAGAAAGATTGGATCATATAATCAAAATGACGTGAGTGCGTGCTGACTGATTGATTGCTGTGCAGTGTCCACCAGATTACATAGTGTACAGTTTTGTGATGTGTCCACCTTATTACACAGTGATAGAGTTTTGTGCAGTGTCCACCAGATTATACAGTGATAGAGTTTTGTGTAGTGTCCACCTTATTACACAATGATAGAGTTTTGTGCAGTGTCCACCAGATTATACAATGATATAGTTTTGTGCAGTGTCCGCCTTATTACATATTGATAGAGTTTTGTGCAGTGTCCGCCTTATTACATATTGATAGAGTGTTTTGCAGTGTCCGCCTTATTACATATTGATAGAGTGTTTTGCAGTGTCCGCCTTATTACATATTGATAGAGTTTTTTGCAGTGTCCGCCTTATTACATATTGATAGAGTGTTTTGCAGTGTCCGCCTTATTATACAATGGTAGAGCTTTTGGCGTATTTTCACGTGGATTTCTTGGGCTGATGACGAGTAAACACAACGATGACCGGCAGGGATTCTGGAACAGTACTTTCAGGGGGTCGAGCCCAGCGATGGCATTCGGTTCTTTCGTGACACACGAGAGCCAGTGGGCAGCGCTGGCCAAGATCCTTGTATTTGGTGGCGTAGTGTGCAGATGAATGTGGTGTTTGGCGCCAAATCTAGGAAAAGGAGTACTCTTCTGCACAATTTCAGCAGACATTAAAAAAAAAAAATAACTGACGCTCCAGACGCACGTCTTTCATACTTGAAATCCGAGGGGATGAATAAAACCTAAGAGAAAGAAAAAAATGAAAAAATCACAATAATAAAATAAGAACAACTATTTCTAATGATGTTGGAGATACCGAGGAAACGATGACTGACGAAGTCAATGTCTGGTAAGTTATTTTTCTAATATAGTCAGCGTACTACATAGGCCTACCGTACGTTTGTAGTCATTGTTAACTTCACAGATATAAATTTCTAATTATTAATTATTATTAAAATGAGTTGTGTATTATTTTATATGAATGATAAAAGCTTTTTAAGTGCAGTTTTGTAATTGTCATTATATAGAGACTACTTTCTTTTGATATATATTATGTTTGCATGTTTATGAATGATTGCCTGTATAAGTGTTGTGTGTGTTTATATTTTATTTTTTGTACTATTTTATTTATTTAGTATTATAAATCTAAAGCTTTAAAATTAACAATTAATGGTAAGCTTTATAAAAATGTAATAGTTGAAGAGTCTTATTAAACTTCATTATATGCATTCTTATTAATATTACAACTGTTAGTTTAATTTCTATATCTGATCTAACAGTCTGGTGCAGTTACAAAAAATGGCTAAAATTATAGTGAAAAAAAGTTTTGCCATATGACTAATATTATAATGAGTGCAACAAAATTTTATAACTTTGCTCATATGCAGTATAATGAAGCCATAAACTGTGAAGTAAAATATTTAATTGTGAGCAAGTGACTTTAACTATTCATTTGTACACAAGTAGTTATGGCGGACGCATAACATAAATATCAAATTCCTTCTAATGGACTAACCAACTAGAGTTAACAGCAGAAAATAAAGATATTTTTTCATCCTGGTAGTGGCTAAAGTAATAATTCAAGAAAATTTGTCATATACATTTATGTTATGAATAGTGTTAAAAGTAAGCTACAGTATATAAAGTAAAATATTATGTTGCAATTAACACACAAGCAACCACTGAATTAATAAAATGCATTCAGAGGGAATTCAGATTAATAGAACATGATAAGGGTCTGATGAATATATATCATGCATCTTATTCAGCTGATGTTTTAAATATTAAATCAGATATTGCGAAGTAAGTAAACAACCTCAATCTATTTCTACCAGATATTCACGGACAGTTGATTAATCGATAGTTAATTAACTATTAATTAATTATAATTAATCATACTAATAATCACGTTACTAATAAACATCAAGTTATAACTGCAAGAAGTATCTGATTTAATATTAATTCATGACAAGTGTTTTAGGCATTTGTTAATGTATAATTCAGCCTTCGAAAAGACTGTCTGCTTTGCATTTCATGGTCTTCTTCCTGGGAAAGCTCTAAGCACACTCTTTCGGATGAAAGTTTTCTTGTTTCATCTTTATAATTCACGTTTTTCGTAAACTGATCTTTGGGAAATGTAAAGATTGAATAATTTTGGTTCGTGCAGCCAAATGTACTGCAATATTTAACTATGTTTTAATTTTTCAATGTCAGCGTTTAACGCATGGCAATATGTCCGACAGCGCATGCGGATTGTAGTTCCCACTTGTGACGTCACATGTTATGTTGGTATGTTGAGAAATCAGTCTTGCTAATGACCGACAGCTATGATTTCTTTCAATATAACAATAAATGCTTTTATACAAGTCTCTAAAAGCTTAAATTTGGTATCTTGTTTCTAAGAATGGGAACTACTCATTTCATTTCATTTACGGATTTATTCTTATCTGTGGCTGACCTAGATTCCATTTCAATTGGTCTTTAATCGCAGCATATGTCAAAACACAGAGTCACGAACTGAGCAATAGCTTGTTATCATATATATTAAATGATACGTAATTTAACTAACTGTCCTTACCTATCGGCAAATGGCAGTATATCCCGCCTTTTAAGAGAGTCGCTTTTTGGTTTGTCTCCCTTGCTTTCGACCCCCCACTCCCCGTTCAGTTTGCTTTCTACTCAAGAAAATACTAACACATTCACACGCACGCACGCACGCACGCACGCACGCACGCACGCACGCACGCACGCCTATGTACAGCCACGTATCGACAATGTGATTTATCACCATACGAACGTTAACATTCAATTTTAATTTATCGTAAGTCCCCCTTTGATGCAAATGGATTTGCAAGTGTCGCTGTTTCGTTTGACTTTTGTTTGTAGTTTTTTCTTCTAATTTTTTGGCATTCGCAGAAGGAATTTCACGTGCCATCTGTGAAACTAATGCTTCTGAGTCATACAGAATGCACACATGTTCACACGAATGCTTTGCGCTTTGTATGCCTGTAGCCCTAGCTCTCTCTCCCTCCCTTTCTGTTACTCGCTCTCCCTCTGAGTCATCGACATAATGATAATTACTGTCACATAACCATATTTCTTTCTTTCCTACGTCGAAAGAAATATATTTCACCTGCTAGCGTTTTAGTCAGCCATCGAAAACAGTTACTACTTTAATAATTCACAAAACTTACTTAGACGATATAGAGATAAATATTGAGCAAATAGAATAAAGTCCAGACTTAGGAGAACAGACATATTTGCTATTCCTAATAAAGAGACATTTTCTTGCTATTCGTAATAAGGAGACATGTTTGCTATTCCTAATAAGGAGACATTTATGATGTTCCTACTAAAGAGACAATTATGGTGTTCCTGCTAAAGAGACTTTTATGCTATTCCTGCTAAAGAGACATTTATGCTGTTCCTGCTAAAGAGACATTTTTGCTATTCCTGCCAAAGAGACAATTATGCTGTTCCTGCTAAAGAGACATTTATGCTGTTCCTGCTAAAGAGACATTTATGCTGTTCCTGCCAAAGAGACAATTATGCTGTTCAAGAGACATTTATGCTGTTCCTGCTAAAGAGACATTTATGCTGTTCCTGCTAAAGAGACATTTATGCTGTTCCTGCTAAAGAGACATTTATGCTATTCCTAATCATGACATGTCGAGGCTAGTATCTCTAATCAACAGATTTCAGGGCAGTTCATAATCAACAGACTTCTGGGTTATTTCTAACCAAAAGATATCAAGGCTATTCGTAAACAAGTGATATCATGGCTATTCCTAATCAGGTGATATCACGGCTATTCCTAATCAAGTGATATGGCTATTCCTGATAAAAAGGAATTAGGCTAGCCTTGATCAAAAGATATTAAGGCTAATGCTAAATAGGAAGAAACTAGCAGAACAACAAACACTTATTTTTATAATAAAGAAAACAAACAAACAAGCAAAGGGGATTCTGACCTCTGCATGCTGAAGGCAAGTAGCTACACTGAATGCTTTTCCCAATTGAAATAACACTTCAGTTTATTTTCCATTTTTCTCTCAGAGTGAGTTCCCTTGGAGATTTTTAAGTGGATCCTGTGGAGTTTCGAACGTGGTATTGGTATAGTTTAAAGAAATTTGGAATGTTACGTTTTGCTTAAAACTGGTTTGAATTAGATTTATGATGGCTGCAAATGAGTATAGTTTAACAGATTTTTTTTAATGTATGGTTTTTGTTTTGTTTTGTTTTCTACTGCCATTCAATGGTATAATGTTTATTTTGTTTTTATACCCAAAGTAGTCTGTAGACTAGGTTTACTGAACTATTATCCACCATAACATATTTTGAAATGTATTTCTCCTTCGTATGTATGAATCTGATATAATCATCCAGCATGTTTTCATTTCCTTATAATGTGTGAAGCCTTAGTGTTCCTAACTTTTGGTTTAGGTTATGTTCTGTGTATATCCTTTCTTTTGCATCCATCATGGCAAGTGACAGTTCTCGTTCAATCGTCAGTCTTTTATAACAGTCTATAATCAGTGAACCAGGAAATTCCAATAAAACAAGGAAAGGCTGCTTTTTTCCTATTAAGCTAATGGTCGCCTTTCCTGACTAGACTTCTTGCCACACCAAATTCAAGTGATTAGCCAATATAATTCTCCACAGCTTAATAAACTTTTGATCTCACTCCATTCTCGAAAATCCTTACCATGGATAATAAAATCTACTCATCCAGCTGGAACTGGCTTGGATTGCATCAGAAATTTCTAGCATATTCTCAACTCGAGTTCTTTACACAAACATACGATCACAAGGAGTGCCCAAAGTCTGGGTCACTTCGACATTTTATATAACAATTAAGTCTAGAAATAGAAACATGCAAATTTACTCCGCCAATTGATATTGATATTGTAATGAAACCCAAAATTAATTCTCAAAACTGTCTCGGGATTTAACTGTCAGATGTAAATGAAGTTATGTGAGACTGTCTGCCAGCAAAGATATAATCGCCGCTAGTCAAGGACTGAACCAGGAGCATGACGCCCTGTAGTCTCGTCCTTGATGGATCTGCTGCTGCCATCTGAGAGTTTAGTTAGATTCCCAGCTCTAGTGTGAATGAATAGACTGACAAACTGTATAGTGGCGATAACGGGTAAGGTGACTGATTTTGTTCAATCAGGTCAACTTTCTGAGCTATCAAAGTTTTGATCTATTGCGACATTATTTTAATTTTTTTTTTTTTACATATAAGGGTATTTTCTATTTATATGATGTAAAATTCTTTCTAATTTCTTTAAATAAACAAATTATAATTTGTTTTACATAATTATGAAGAGGTTACATAAGCTAATTTTTGAATAATTGATATAAATGATATTTATTTTCTTTAGGTAATGAAATGGAATCGGCCGAAGTCATTGCAAAAATAAACTCGATGTATTTTGTTACATCTGCGGCGAATACACCATTGTTCATACAGCAACATGTTTTATAAAGCGTGCTTACCATGCTTATTTTGGTATAAAACTTGGTGATCAGGATAAAGTTTGGGCGCCACACATGGTATGCAAGACATGCACCCAGAATCTTCGTCGTTGGATCAACGGTAAGAAGAGTTGTCTGAAGTTTGGAATTCCTATGGTTTGGAGGAAACCCGCAAACCATGTCACTGACTTATACTTCTGCGCTATTGATGTGACTGGCATTAACAGAAAAACCCTGAGCAGCCTTAAGTATCCTGATCTTGAATCAGCACATCGTCCAGTAGCTCATTGTGATGAAATTCCAGTACCTGAAATGTGTTCTGCTACACATTGGTAACCAGTTTGCCTCTGTACCTCTAGCTCACTCGACTACACTGAAGGAGAAGTATGAAGCGGTGAAGTACGTGCTGGAGAAAATTCGTTATGATTAGCATGGATGGTTACTTTGTGTTGATCTGAAGATGGTAAACATTTTGTTGGGACAACAGTCTGGATTCACCAAGTACCCGTGCTTTCTGTGCATGTAGGATAGTAGGGACAAAGAACAGCATTACACGAAACAGGACTGGCCTGTACGGGAGGAATTGGTACCTTGCAAAGCAAAGAACCTCATAAACAACCCTCTGGTTTCCAGAGACAAGATACTTTTCCTACCGCTGCACATTAAGCTTGGCTTAATCAAACAGTTCACAAAAGCTCTGGACAAGGATGGTGGCTGTTTCGCTTATTTGTGCCATGATTTTCCAGGTTGACCATTGAGGAGTTGAAAGCTGGCATTTTTGATGGTCCACAACTCTGTAAGCTAATCAGAGATCCAGAGTTTGAAAACTGAATGAATGAAGTGGAACTGGAAGCGTGGAAGGCTTTTGTTCTGGTCGTGAAAAACTTTCTTGGCAGCAATAAGGCCAGGAACTATGCAGAGCGTGCCAATATGCTGACTGCTTTCAGAAACCTTGGATGCAACATGAGCATCAAAATTCATTACATATGGATCGGTTTCCTGAAAATCTGGGATCTATGAGCGACGAGCAAGGGGAGAGATTTCATTAGTATATGAAAGGGATGGAGACCAGGTATCAGGGACGCTGGGATGCAGTCATGATGGCTGATTAGTGTTGGACTCTAAAGAGAGACATTCCTACTGCTGAGCATTCTAGAAGTTCGAAGAAATGGAAGTTCATGCCCTGAATTTTTAAGAATGATGACCTAATATTGAATTTATATGTACTTACCGTTATCAATGTCTACTATTCAATGTACACTAATCAACATTTGTAACATTTAATAAATGAATTGTGTTAAAAACGATTTTTAAAAAAAATTAAATTATTTTTATTTAAAAACCTATTTTGGAAGAGAAATATTAACAAAAATTGCCTAATAATGTTACAAAAATGTAATCGTTTTAGCTATAAGATCGGATTTTTAAAAATTGAATTAAATCAAAAACCTGACCTGGTTAAAAAAAAAATGGATGTCATTTTTAGCAGTGCAAAGTTATCCTAAATCAGTTGAAAAATCTTAGACAACTTTCAAAAAAAAATTTTTGTGATGCAGTGTTATGAATCATGTTGCCCTGATTTATTTCATGTTACGTGTAAATATTATTTATCGTTCTTGCTATTATTAAAATGTTGATATTTTTCTCCATATCTCCTTCCTTAATTAATTCTTTGGATGGCCGTGGGATCGGCTGGGGCGGGGAGGCGAACCGCATATTGGGTGAATGGGTGTTAATTAATTAAGAGGAGAAGATAATATTTGCCTCTTTTAGAAGAAACTTTAGTAGGTTTGTTTGTCATTATATTACGTTTATTGACTATCCTGGTCAGTTATTTGGAACATGCATTAATATCGTTATAGCAGAATAAGCCACGGGGCTTTGGGCAGTATTAACATTAAATATCTATCCCAAAAGTCTCAATAATTAATTCATACTAAAATAGGGCCATATATAAACCCCACAAGTAACATGCTGGAATAACAAGGAGGAAAGTATTATTATTTTGGGTCTTTTAATGTCTGTCTGATAGCAGATGGTTTGTTGCATAGGCACATATATTAAAATTGTATCTTAATAATACAAAATACTTATAAGCCAGATAGCCAAAGTGGTTTGAAAATGCAATGAGTTAATTACAATTTTATCCTAATAATACAAAATACTTATAAGCCAGATAGCCAAAGTGGTTTGAAAATGCAGTGAGTTAGTTAAAATTTGGACAGCAGCGATGATTTGACATTTCCAGACGCGATGGTGTTCGCCAAAGGTCACTAGTATTTAATAGATGGTTCAAATCTTTCTCTCGTGAACGTTATCACTTATTTCATCGCTTTATGACATTTTGTACCTTGAAACAATTGAATTTAGTATTTTCCTTTGATTTTGTGTTATTTTCCTGCATGAGCGTGTGTGTTTATGTGTACAAGTACACATTTATATTCGAAAATCATCTATTAATATTTATAAGATAAACATTACTTACAGATCTGTAAAGAGATACATTTTCAGAAAAAATCTCCTAGGTTTAACCTGCTGGTATTATTTCAACCAAGTGGCAAGAAACGGGATATCATTATGTATGTGGTCTTTGTCTACCCATAACTTGATGTATGCGTATATGCGTGTGCTTGTGCGTGTGTTTGCAACTTAATAATTTTATTAGCAATACGCGTATTTAGATTTGAATCAAGATTGCTAGCTATAAAGATTGACAGAAAGAGACAGACAGACAGACTGATAGAGAGACAAACATTAGTAGAAAGACAGATCGACGGATAGAAGGCAGATAGAGTGAATTACTAGTTCAGGAACTATTTTCAACAAAATATAATTTTCGTTTTGCATGATTTATCATAATATAAAGATCACGTAGCTCTAGAGAAATGAGACGTACACACACACACACACACACACACACACACACACACACACACACACACACACACACACACACACACACACACACACACACACACATACACACACATACACACACACGCACTCTCTCTCTCTCTCTCTCACACACACACACACACACACACACACACACACACAACTTCACAATATGCTATTCACAAACGCATTACAATAGAGAGCCCAATTAAGCACACATACCGAATTTTATGTTTATAAACACCACCACAACCAGAATAGATGAGGTGTATTTTTGTTTATTACTTCTATATTTAAATTCTTATCGTTCCTTGGTCGACGAAACCGGTTTTGACAGAACTTGAACGCTTCATTAAACCTAACAGCCATTTATCTTGCCAGTTTGATTACTTCCCTTGTTTTAATACTTTGTCTTTCTTCCTATCAAGGCAGATAAGTCTTGTTTACATCCTGTGGTGCTTACTTTTCCACTAGAGACATGACCTTGCATTAATTATCTGGGTATCCCTATCAGCCTCAGCGTGAACATGATGTGAGTACGGCACTGGTTCTTTTGAATGTATATAGCGACGTAAGCAACTATGGAGACTCAAATGACTGTGTGGAATGAAGTCACAAATCATGGAGAAGTGTGATTGTGTGGGATAAAGAACGCATTTTTAGAAATTCGTATGATTGCGTGGAATGAGGTAAGGAATTATGGAGATGTGTGATTGTGTGGAGTGAGGTAAGGAATTATGGATATGTGTGATTGTGTGGAGTGAGGTAAGGAATTATGAAGCCGTGTGTTTGTGTGGAGTGAGGTAAGGAATTATGGAGACAAGTGAGTGTACAGATTGGAGAACGTTACCATGGCGATTTGTATTATTCGAAGGTAAAGATTTAACTTCTTTAATTAATCAATTATGGAAACGGAAGTGATCGTGTGAAAATGTGAAAACATTTATACGAGTCTAGGCACTATGTATAACGGCAGTATTAAAAAAAATAAGTCGTGCAGTTTTATATAAAGAATTATTTGCATCAGCTTGTTCATGGATTGATGTATGCTATGTAAAGACTCGAAATAAAACTAACTCACTTTAATTGCATTTATTATTAAAAGAATTATTTGTCAAATAATACATAAATATGCATACATTAGCTAAATTACTGCTTTAAATATGCATGCATAATAGCTTGGAGCCGTCCGCAAAATAACGGATCTTTTAAAGAAGTGAAGTTTCAGAAGACCCACCCTATCCTGAAAAGTGATAACAGTCCATATACTGACAACTTAACGTGTTTGTATGTTGGAAATGTATGCTTGAAAGTATTAAAACTTCACGATCTCTTCACTATCTTCAATCAGACTGATAACATGATTCTATTCCAGTTTTTTCCCCTTGTTCTGGTAAACGTGGGTTAGTGGACGACATCGACAGACTCGTGCGACTCCTGAACCAGACGTGGCAGATATTCTGAAGCTTCCGCATGACCAACTCCTATGACTCTTAAGCAAGACGTGACATTTTGGCTCCTAAACCAGACATGACAGACATTCTCAAATTTCCACAGGACCGATCGATTGGTCACCTAGTGGCTGATTTTGTCGAGTCAGATTCGTTAACGGAACGTTAGACTCTATCCCAGAATGTCCCTCTGACGTGTAGGCACGAGTGCAGGCACGGCGTGTACCCGTTGAGTCGTTGCGCAGAAATCATATTCGCATTCATGCACCGCAAAGAGTTCGCTGAGCCGAAAAGGGCTCAAGGTATGAACTGAGCTGGCCGAAAACGAATAGTAGCCAAGGCAACAAAGAATCGAGGCAACGACAGACGTGAAGTGTGCACACTTCATTACCCGCTTCAATGAGATAACGGTGGTATCAGGTGCTGGTCGCGGATGGCCGAATTCACGCAGATGTCTCGGATGGCCGAAGTCGAGACAGTCCAACCTACCGCAAGAACTGTTTTGCCTGGTGAATATGTTTTTAATGTAATGCGTTCGTTTTTTTTTTCTTGCACGGAAAAATCTGTACAATACCTATCACTAATACTGTTTTGTAAGTGGCGTTACATTTATGATTTCCTCTTTTCGTCCATTGCCCCCAGGTGGCTAGGACCATAATGGCGGTTGAGGTGGAGGCGATATGAAAGGCGACGGTGATGGCGATGTGGCAACAGCAGCACTCGAAAAGTACATCAATTTAAAGTGAAGAAAGTGAAATAATCATTACATTAGACATGCCACATGGGTGTATAAAAAAATTGAGCATGCGCGGCCTGTTGGGCTTTGGAGTCGTGAACTCAGTAATGACGTGTTAAAACTGTCAACTACTAGCATTCGACACTTGGGAAACTAACCTTCCTTTAACTCTTAAATATCCCCACCCCCATTAGAGTTTTACTGGATGTCGTAACGATATATCTACGAGCGTTTACCTAAGTGTTATTTCCATCCAGGTGTAAAAGCTTTCAAGATTTTAGTTCGTCATTCTTTAAAGAGACATTGGTGTTCTGGAATCTAAAACATAATAATTGTCAAGGACAAACTGGACATCCACTTCCATAAGCAATGGAATAATGGATTGTGGAGAGACATACCAATAAAAAGCTGAATATTTCAAGGCCATATCCTAATACATAGCTCTTCATAAGTCTAAATCATCCACCTTAAAACAGGATACAGACGTGGAATACAAAACGAAATTGGGTCAGGCAATTATGCTTACTCTACACGGATAATCTCAAGATGTGAGATTAAAATTCCAATGACAGCAAAGCACTCTTTAAAACCACCAATATTTTCAGGGAGGACATTTAGATGCAATTCAAGGAGGACTTCAAAGGTATAGAAGATTTATATTCCAAGAAAAGAACAAGCAAATCCAAGAGAGCCTACAATCCAACATCGCGAAACTTTAACGGCTTTTCAGTGGAGAAAGGGTACACGCATCTCGTGACACTCAATTTAGCAGCAAGGAAATATGCACCAAGTAAAATCCAAGGCAGAAAGAGAATATAAGAAATATCAGAAAAACCAGTGAGTTCAAACTAAACAGGAAGCAGAGGTCTCAGTAAAATCACGAACGTAAGTGAAGGAGAGATCATAGGCCATGCTGAATACATCTGAAACCAAAGCAATGATGCCTCAGTGATAGAAACAGTATGACCCAAAGAATAATGTCAACAGACAAAAAAGACCAGTAAACATGGTAAGAAAACCTAGTAAGCCATTGGAATCAGAATTCCCACAAAAGGCAATATGCATGTCAAACTTATGAGACATCAGAAAGACAATCAACATGCATGTAGATGGGTGTGTGCGTGCGTGCGTGCGTGTGTACGTGTGTGTGTGAGTGTGTGTGTGTGTGAGTGTGTGTGCGTGTGTGCGTATGTGCGTGCGTATGTGTGTGTGTGTACGTGTTTGTGTATGCGTGTGTGTGTATGAGAGAGAGAGAGAGAGAAAGAGAGAGAGAGAGAATGAAAGAGAGATGGAATACGTTAAGTACTGAACAGAAGTTGTGGGACTTTGAAATAATGGTATATTGTGTAATTCTCAAACAATGAGTGTACAACATGGACAGCAGGACGCCAATAAATATTGATGGCACCATACAAAATGACAGAATCATAAAACCAAAGGAGCGGATACAAACAGAACGATCAGGATGACAGATTAGAATCTATTGAGACTAATGTCAGAGCAGACGGAATATTAGAAATAACAGGAGCACATGGAAACATAGAATATGAACTTGCAAATTTACATGAATACACCGCCAGGAAACAACTCACTTGCCCCACTGCTAAAAGCAGCGCTCCGGGAAGTGCCTACGTCGTCCATAAACTTAGGATCTCCAGGAATCGTGGTAGGATTCCGAGATCGAAATTCACAACCAGCAAATAACAGAAATCTTGAGAAGAGTGACTACTAGTATTACTACTAAAACTAAAGCAGAAGATATAGTAGTATTGATAATGATGATGATAATGATAAAGATGATGATGATGAAGATATGATGATGATGATACTACGAATACTACTATTACTACTATCTATAATAATGAATTAGATAGTTCTACTACTACTTTAACAACAACCAATATTTTCTTACTGTTGCCACATTCTCTATGTATTTTTAAAAATTATTAAGTCAAAAATAAAATCTCAAACGTCTACGGGGTGTTTATAAAATGTTTCGTTCTGATATTAGTTTAGGCACACTTGACTTTTTGTTCAATGCCAGGTTTTGTTGGCATCTTAACGAGAGACATATAAGATATTTTCTGCAACGGTGTCGCATGTACGCTGATGTGCTTTCAGTGAAAACATCTTCTGCAGCACCACTTCTGGAAATTGTTTGGCTTGACCTTAACTGTCATTTCTATTGGGTTAAATGCCAAAACTCGCCTGATGTTTGCAATCTCAAAAGTGGCCTGTTTTACAGACGAGAATAGGCAACCTGTAAATTAGCAATGCCCCCCCCCAACCCCCCGCAGCAAATCTTTAGCTGTCATTGCTTTTCTGTGCATATTTGTGGCATATCTTTAATCTATTTATTATTTACCTAAATCAGTTTTGGTGTTTTTCGTCAAATTTAAATATTTTTCTCTGTCATTTCTAACTGCTGGAGTAGAATTACCTGAACTGATGTATAAGTTATCTTTCATAATTTCTCTTTATAATTAAGCCAGAACTGCTAACGTGAGTGCTACGCTCGATTTTGTGTGTGTGTGTGTGTGTGTGTGTGTGTGTGTGTGTGTGTGTGTGTGTGTGTGTGTGTGTGTGTATGTGTGTTTGAGAGAGAGAGAGAGAGTATGCGCGCATTACCTACAGATACGCGAAAGGGAGAGGACGAAGTGGAGAAGAAACAGCCACTGAATATTGTGTTGCCGCCTCTAGCAGTCACGATCTTTTGACAAGCCACATGGAAATCTAGCAAAAATGTATAGATCGTATTACTTCTACTTCCAACTTAAGGCCTTCCTCCCAAACAACACGTTTACTTTTGTTCCATGAGATTTCACATACATTTCACATGTATCAGTAACATTTAGTGCCAAGACGGGACAGAAACTGCGTCACAATCACAAAAAAACACGGTATCAGATGAATGTCCTGTTTACTTTATGACACCCTGCCGCTCCCCCCTCCCCAAATTATCTACCAAGTTCCCTTCCTGCCAAATCACGTAGTTCACAACACAATGCTATCATCATTTGTAGTTGTACTCCAACTCTAACTCTTTTGGCTTTTATGGTCTTATGGAAGATTTCACCTGTTAAGCAATACAGGATTTGAACTCAGCTGGCATGTTTTATAGCCCACCTACCCAGCAAACAAAGACAAAAACATCTATCTTTGTTTTGGGAATGGGCATAATAATAAAAGAAAACGAATACACACACACACACATTTACAGAGCAAATCGTTACTCCATCTGGGGCGAAGCGGTTAACATTGCGGAACCACAAGTAGTACTTGGAGTCATTGGGCGTGCATCACACTTCTGAACCAGTCCTCGCTTTCGAATGAAGATGACTTTACAGATTTTATTTGCTTCGTTCCGCACGTTGTCTACTCATTTGAAACTTACGGACCCCAAAGATTTTATTTTATTTTATTTTCTGAAAGCGATTCTCTGTATAACAGCCACACTTTGCTTTATGGAAATGTTTGTAGGAGACATAGTGTGCTTTTTTTTTTTCGGAAAGGATTGGAACCGAGTGCCTTTTGCATTGAAAGTTTTGTTTGAATGGGCCAGAGAAAGTGTATCGTTGTCTAATGCAATAGGTCCTGTGAAAACTGTAATTTAATCTATAGACAGAGGTGTGTTCTTGGAGTTCCGACTTCCACATGCCTAGAACTGAGATCTCGTAGTTTCTATTCCACATAGCTAGAACAGAGATCTCGTAGTTTCTATTCCACATAGCTAATACTGAGGTCTCGTAGTGCTAATCTCTCTAGTTAGAAATGAGGTCTCGTAGTTCCGATTTCCCGTAGCTAGAACTGAAGTCTCGTAGTTCCTCTTTTCCATAGCCAGAACTGAGGTCCCGGCGTTCCGATTTCCACATTCCTAGAACTGAGATCTCTGAGTTCCGATTTCCGTAAATCTAGAGCTAAAATGTTGCTTAAAACTTCTTCTGACATTTGAGTGAAGCTCATGCAGTGTACCGAGAGACCTTGATCAATTTATCTCTTTTGCTGACTGACCTGTGAGATTTGTGCCAGACGCTAATTTACGGCCGGCATGTGCCAGATCTTATCAACGGTCAGGGTTAATACAGAGGGACTGATCTAAGTGAACCGGGCTGTGTCGGTCTTCAGAGTAAATCAGACCCAAGTCAAAGACCTATTGGCGATCGGGACGGCCCCAGCTCAACACAAAAACCCTCTGATTTCTTCACTGCACGAACTGCCAGCAGCTAAACAGCTAATTAATAGATTCGAGGCAATTGAAGATTCATGAGCAAGTCAAAATAGCATAAACACTGCAGAGCTGAATCGCAGGTAGCATCTGCAATTGACGTTATAGCCATGGTTGTTGCGCTTGATAGATTAACGTGCTCTACTATTTCTGTTTTAAATTATAAACTTGTTATGTTGTATATACGAACATTGGAAGTGTAAATGGAAGGATGACTGATTTGTTTTTATTAAGGATGACTGATTTGTCTTAAATAATTTATTCAGCTGCATTTAAAAAGAGTTTTTAAAGTTTTTTAAAAGATGAAAATTGTAGGAATTCTTGTAGTGGTCGTCCTGATAAGCTCAATTGGTATGTAACATTCATAACTCGTTGCTGCAGTTTATCATTGCAAACATGGACAGTGTCTGGATATCTGATTTGAATTGTTGTTTAAATTAATCATTGGTCCAGCAGCCCACATGTACATAATTTTACATCTCTTTTGGTGGGTGTCTAGTGGGTTCTGCATTTCAACGTCACAAATCATCAGACAGAGAAATACAATGTACACGAGAGTGACGGGCCTTGTTTTCTAACGTCACATTATCGGGGCAATGCAATGTAATGTACAGGCGATATGCGTTCTGATCGTAGAGTTACGTCTTTCATGAGTCCTGTAGTGGATACTTGTAATGGATTCTATATTGTGACGTCCTAGTCTCTTGTAGTCAGTATAATTTAATGTTCTCATTAAGAAAGATTCTCTCTTGTAACGCCATGTCTGGAACTGACAGTGTAACGGAGGTCAGAAGGGTTGTCTATTGTATTTGCATTTCTTGTAGGCAATTCATGCAATGTACAAGTCAAATGGATTGTGCAGTATAACGCTACTTTTGTTGTGAGTAGTATAATGTAATGTACAAGTCAAACGGATTGTGCAAGATAACGCTACTTTTGTTGTGAGTAGTATAATATAATGTCAGAAGGATTATGTATTGTAACGCCAGATCTCATTGACAGAGTGATGCAGTAGATAATAATCAGAAGGGTTCTCTAACGTAACGTCACATTTCTTGTGTTTCACGTACTGCAATGCATACGTCAAACAGAATCCGTGTCATAACGTCACTCTTCTTGTGAGCAGTATAACGTAACGCACACGTCAATGGGATCTGCATTGTAACGCTGCATCTTTGGTCGACACTGGCACTGTTAAGACGCGCGTCTGCTCTGAGAGGCTTCTGGTTCCTGATCCGTTAAATACCCGGATATTCAAACGAATATTTCTTTCCATAATATTTAAACTAATGCAAACTGTCGCGAAATGTCATTAGCAGCACTGCCTCGTTTTGTTCATTCATCCGCGCATTCTGTTTAGGTCCATCTATCTTGCTATCACATCCTGATAGCGTGTTGCTGGTTTACTTTTCTGCCATTCTCCGTAACATCAGTGAACGTCGAAATGGACAGAACAGAAGTCATTCACTTAAATTTCTTTGAATACATGCATCGGAGGTGAGACGTAAACGAACCAAAGACAAACGACAAAAGATTAAATAAATATAATTTTTAAAGGTAAAATATATTGTAAAAATTCTTGTATTTGCCATTTTAAGGCTGCGTAATTCCCCTTCTAAACTCTGAAATATGTCTTACAACCAGAAAGAATATTGTTGCGTCGATGTAGGACGCTTTAAACGTCTTGCTGCTATCAAGACTTACAAACATTACCCCTTTCAACACCACCCCCTCAGCCCCCGTTGTACTGTGCGTGCACTAAAGCGTTAATATTGTTTGGCAGGCGCTAAGATGTATGCAGTTATGAACCTTGCCTCTCCCCTGTGAGGTCTAGTCACAACCCAACTTCAAGCAAGAACAAAAGACCTCAGTAGCACTAACAGTACTTGATATTTATTTATAAGAAGTTAATCTGGAATGCAAAGTAAGGTCAGCCTCGAGTACTAAGGCAGAACTTTGGAAACATTATTACAAAATTAATTTCATAATTATTGCCCGAGCAGATGTCTGGACAAAAGGCACAGAAAGTCATCTCCCATTCTTTCTCCCCTTCTCTCTCTCTCTCTCTCTCTCTCTCTCTCTCTCTCTCTCTCTCTCTCTCTCTCTCTCTCTCTCTCTCTCTCTCTCATACACACACACACTCACACACACACACACATACACACACACACACACACACACACACACACATATGCATACACAATCTTTCACACACACTGCCATACACGCAAACACAGATCTACATATATGTATATACACTTGCCATACACACACAATTGTACTAATACACACATTTTACACACACTGGCACATATTTTCATTGACACCCATATATACACACAAACGCACAGACTAAACTATGATTTGGTGCATGCATAACTATAAGCTCTCAGTGCAAGTTCAGGCCTATCCTCGAATTTAGAAAAAATAGGTCAGCAGGTACCGGCCCTTCATCTAACTGAAAACGTCCGTATCCTTACAACCGCCTTTCTAAATAATAAAACATAATTAAACGAGAAACAGAAATTTTTTTCTCTCTGTCAAATGGAATGAATTCAGAGGATGCATTTATAGACATACCGTTCTTCTTACTGGAAAGTGAAGATTCGTATTACTTGTTTGGAAAAAAAAAGTTTTAATTCTGGAGTGAGTGCGAGTATGTATGCTGCACTCTTTTTCACATTTCACTTTTACAACTATTGCATCGAATGAACTCTACCTCTCATGTTAAATAACTTAGATTGAGTGCATATTTTATTGAGCTCACCAAAAGAAAGTCTACCTCTCATGTTAAAGAACTTAGATTGAGTGCATATTTTACTGAGCTCACCAAAAGAAAGAGAGAAAAAGAAAAGACAGAGCGCGAGAGCGACAACTATAAGAATGATAACATCAATGTATTGTCTGTTAATGCTTTTCTGTAGAATTGAATTATCCTCTCCTTTCGTAGTAACTTACGCCAGTAGCGCCAGATGTCCTTCGAACTTTAATATGGCGGCTGTATATAAACGGACGAGAACCAAAAACAAAACAAGAATAAAACCCAAACAAAACAACAACAAATGTCATTAAATAGAATGGTGCAGTGCCTCAGATATACATTTCAATTTCCTGGGATGAAAACAAAATGCCAAAACTTTACTTTCACGAAATCGCCTGCAAAAGTTCTAGAAAACTCATTTTATGCGAATCGAGATGAAAAAGTGAGTTGGCTTTTAGAACTAGCGCTTAACAGAGAACGCCATTCAGACTAAAGAAAAAAATTATAATAACGACAGCGATTGTCGTTATTTCGAGTTTGTTGAACTTTTAAGAAACTCTTTCTCTTTTCTATTATTTGTGTATGTGTGTATGCGCGCGCATGTGTGCTTATGTGTGTGTGCGCGTGTGTGAACGTGCGTGTGTATGTGCATATATATGAGTGCATGTGTGTATGTGTGTGAATATTATAAAAGTACAAATTAAATCAGTAATAATTATACAAGTACACAATTAATCCAGTAATAATTACAAAAGTACAAATTAGGTAATAATTATAAAAGTACCATTTAAGTACAATTAAGTCAGTAATAATTGTAGAAGTACACTTTAAGTCAGTAATAATTGTACAAGTACAATTTAAGTCAGTAATAATTGTAGAAGTACACTTTAAGTCAGTAATAATTGTACAAGTACAATTTAAGTCAGTAATAATTGTACAAGTACAATTTAAGTCAGTAATAATTGCACAAGTACAATTTAAATCAGTAATAATTATAAAAGTACAATTTAAGTCAGTAATAATTGTACAAGTACAATTTAAGTCAGTAATAATTGAACAAGTACAAATTAAATCAATAATAATTATACAAGTAGAAATTAAGTCAGTAATAATTATAAAAGCCTCATTTACTTTCTAAATAAAGGAAAACTTAAAATTAATGTGAGATTGTGTCAAGGCAAATAAAGAGAAAATGCAGGTCAACAATATAAACAGCAGTGAAATAAAATATATTAGGACCAAACAATTTAAGAGTGACTGTCTTTAATCCGGTTTGCTTATGAGAGGAACTGTCTAAGAAAGGGGCCGCCAGGGAATGCTTGGCTGGTTTTGGAATCTAGACAATGTCAATCTGGAAGTCTAGGTAACCATATATGAGATCACGTTTGTCGATGACATTAAGTTTTAAATTACGTTTTAAGAAGAATCTTTTATTTGGAAATGTAAGCATACTTTTTAAGGATATGGTAGTGTGTGTGTGTGTGTATGTGTGTGTGTGTGTGTGTGTGTGTGTGTGTGTGTGTGCGTGTGTGTGTGTGAGTGTGTGTTTCTGTGTGTATGTTTCTGTGTGTGTGTTTAATAAAATGACTTATATTGAACTGATGAACATGTTTGGAGTTTGAAATATGAACGGAGATTTGTTTATATGTCAGATAAGATAAACTAACTGTGCACGCGTGAATATATAAGAGTGCGTCAGAAGGAACCAACAAAAGGTTTTGGAACGGATACTACAGATTAGCGAACAGTAAGTTAAGGTGCTAAGTAAAATCTATACACAGCAAATGAGTTGAGGAGCTCATACCTATAGACATCACATGAAGTGAGGTGCTCCTACCTATAGACAACAGACTAGACAGATGTCTTAAACGACTGCTGACTGATACAAGGGGAATAATTTCCTCGACTTTCTGCACCTTTCCCAAGATATTCACATCCCTCTTCTTGTGTCACGTGCATCCTTGACTTTCTTCCGCAATGTCAACTCCTTAAAAATGCATTTATCTCCCCCTGAGGTTATTAGCGCGGAGTTTCCTACTAATAAATTAAACGCAGCAGTGAAGACTTAAAGGCACACATCGGAGTTTCAGCTGCTTACAGATGTATTCAAACTAAATTATTTTGCTCAAAGGTATGCGATTGTGTTGTCTTTGGTGTGTGCCACGTTTCAGATATATGTGAGGGCTCGTTAGCCATCAGCCTCTGAACATTATTATTGTTGGCTTAAATGTACAGAACAATATTCCTTTATACAGCAATTTATTTTTTGTTGGGTTTTCGGTCTTGCTACTTTGAATATCTGAAACTTCACTGATTCCAGTCCTTGCAATGTTTTTCAAATAAATGTTTTCTTGGTCTAGATGCATGCAAACGGAATTGCGATTTTGTTTTGTTTTGTTTTATGTTTTTGCTGAAAGCATGCGATGGTGTTAAACTGTTGTATTTTCCGTTGCAAATCTGATGTGAGGAAAAGATTTGTATTTTAAGATAACAATAACATATCATGCAATAAAATGGTGAATTGCTTGTATGTATATGTTTGGTATGAGAGAAAGATTTGTATTTTAAGATAACATTATCACACCATGCAATAACTTGTTGAATTGCTTGCTGTACAGATCTCATGTGAAAGAAAGATTTGTATTTTAAGATAGTCAATAGCACATTAAAATAATATTGACATGATAAATTGCTTGCTGCACAGGTCATGCACTAACAGAAAACGTGGATTGTAATCAATTCAAACTATTGTCAGATTAGTTTACGTAATAATGGCTACAGAAATCCTTACGAATCCTAATCTATAGTTATAAAAAGCAGTTTAAATAACCTTTTTATATTTACCAATAGAAAATTATATAAATTATAAAATGGAATTTATAGTAGAAAAGAAAATGGAGATGAAGATAAAGTCGATATTGGACAAATAAAACCAAACCGTAATGTTAGCTTCAAGTTTTGAGGGTTTGAAATAGAATCTGAATCACTAATACATAAGACAGCTGAGGCTTAAAATCGAAACACACCGTTCCGAGAAATAAAAATTTAACTGACACAAATTATTTTCATAAAAGCAACAACATTAAAATATTAAAAAATAAAAGTCCAAGCATAGCTGCTAGGCTTTACTAGATATCAATCTTGCGATATATGCTAGAGTTAAATATGGAGTAGGTCAAAGGACTAGCGAGAAGCCTAATCAGATGGGTTTAACCCAAGGTGAAACACTTGAAATACAGAAAAGGAAAATAGTTTTTAATTTACTCAACGTAGTTCATTAACTTCGAATTTGATTGTTAGACAGTTCAGCAGGTTTAAATGTAACTTTAAAACACAACAACGACAACCTCCGGAATGTATCAGTAATTTGTCATGGAATTTGTTTCTTCCATGTTACAATTGCAAGCCAATGAATGATAAGCTAAATTTGTCATGGAATTTGTTTCTTCCATGTTACAATTGCAAGCCAATGAATGATAAGCTAAATGCGTCATGGAATTTGTTTCTTCCAAGTTACAATTGCAAGCCAATGAATGATAAGCTAAATTCGTCATGGAATTTGTTTCTTTAAAGTTACAATTGCAAGCCAATGAATGATAAGCTAAATTCGTCATGGAATTTGTTTCCTCCAAGTTACAATTGCAAGCAAATGAATGATAAGCTAAGTGCAAGCATTGTAGTCGCGACACCCCTCCGTGTGATCTATGCAGTGGAAAATTGTGATAATTATTTTTAGAAGCAAATATGAATGATTCTGTCTTAGTCTGTCAGTGTTTGTGCTGATAGTGTGGAATGGTATGATAGTAAATATGAGTCACAGTTCGCGTGTGTTTGTGTACTCAAGTATACGTGTCCATAAATGAATGAGTGTGAATTAATTAAATTTGTAATCATGTGAACATGTGTGAAAGTGGTGAAATGTATACAATGAGAATTATAATAAATACTCTTCACTAAGGTAATTTTTCTAACACGTCTTTTGGTCACGTGCCAAACACTTTCCTACGGGCATTTGATCGTGCAAAAATGAATGTAACGCCACATATACATCGGATTTTATTCAAGTGAGGGTTTTTTTTAATTTTATTTTTATCTCTTGCTAACACATATATGCGTTTACACACGCATGCATATACATGTACAAGTGTGTGTTTGTAATGTGTGCAGAGAGAGAGAGAGAGAGAGAGAGAGAGGAATATAAAGAGAGAATACGAAGACAAGGACAAAACTGCATGAAAAAGAAAACTTAAAAAAATCAACAAATAAGAAATAATGAATAGATGAGTGAAAAAGAAAAAGAAAAATAAGCGAGCAAACAAACACATAACAAATGTTGATACCCAAATTAATTACTGCTCACGTTTAATATTCTGAAAATAAATTAAGTTTTCTGAACCTTATGTACGACAATTTCCAGTTTCCAGGACATCTATTTTGTAAGAAAGAGAGAAAACATACTGGTGTGTAGAGGGGAAAAAAGCTTAAAGTCACCATCAAGAAATAATTGCACATTTATTTGCATCATGTTGCTTTATACGTCATCAGAGGGATATGACTATACCTGACCTATTTGTTATTATATTTCGTAGACAATCATGACTTCAGTCAAGTGAGACATAAAACTCTTGGGAAGTGTTAGCATGCAGTTTTTCTAACAGTTTTCTAACGTAGGGTTATTTTAACGATCCTGTTACAGCATTAATTATGCAAATTATTATTTATGAATTAGAAGACATCCATCCGTATATGGCTCGCCCCCAAGCCGATCTCAATTAATAATTGTTCCAAAAGAATTAATTAAGTTAAGAGATGAAGATAAAAAGACATTTAATAATCGGAACAAGAACAAATCATTTCGAGTTACAAATGAGCGCGCATATTTTCCCTGTTCCTATCATTTGAAAAATTGAGTGTACAAAATCTGATGGTTATTGACGAGTGGCTTCGAGGTTTGACTACTTACCTCCCTTCCCAACAGCGATGAACGGTGGCAACGTGCTACATGAATCTATGTTCACAGGATCTCCATTGATGATGAAGCTCTCTTACAGACTGTGTATCATAGAAAATATTTCTGGATCAAATTGAGCATCAGATCAAGAAGACATAAGAAGGATAACCTTATACTTTGTAGCTGGCATAATTATTTTTATTAATATTCGGTATGTGGCAAAAGTGTTGTACAACACGGCTCTTAAAATAGCATACTTCATATCAATAAGCCTTTGCATACATGCTAAATTACAATTTCAAAAAAAATCCATCATTAGGAATCATGTATAGTACAAGACAATAATCATCTAAAAATTTCAAATATTCCACAGTTATCATCATAGGCTCCACTAATTACATTTAAGCAAAATACATTACTACCAAATCATAATTATTTCAATAGAATTTACAATGTAAAAAAAGAATGGCATTTCAGAGCACATGCTATCTACACATTTCATCAATCATCATACACTGACAGTAACACCACACAATACATCTCTGAAAGAAAATATACATTATCGTTCATGCTTACAACTAAATCGTTACTGAGTAATAACAACATCTCCAACAATCTACTTAATAAAACATTCCAGTTATTCTTGTGAATTTAAAATGAATATACTGACTGTTCCCTAAGTCACACTACATCCTTTTATTCTTGCATCCCCAATGTGAATTCTCCGATGACTTGGTACAGCGTGAATGAGATATCTTGGTGGTAAAGATTCATCCCCAATTTTGCCTACATCTTGGGCAGAACTAAAATGCCAATATATGGTATGGTACGTCCATTCAACTTCACCCATTGCTATACAAACTATCCCTCCATCCTTCTGGACTTATCTTGTCAAATCTAACGGTAAGTTAGGGATAGATAATATAATCTTTTTTTACACTATGAATACAATGTACAGAATATTCTTTATGGCTGACTACACAGCAAACCGAATAAAAGTTCATACTGGTGGATCATCAACAAATTATATGCAACACATTATTAAGAGCAATTATAGAAAATAGAAATGGAAGTTTAGTGTTTGAAATAATGTAGGTTTGTCTATCAAATCACAGAACGATTGGTCAAAGTTTATAAATATTCTTACAAAAAAGATTGAGGTGCAAAAGACTTGAAGTAAATAGTAAACTGGACAGACAGTAATAAAGGAGAGAGAGAGAGAGAGAGAGAGAGAGAGAGAGAGAGAGAGAGAGAGAGAGAGAGAGAGAGAGAGAGAGAGAGAGAGAGAGAGAGAGCGTAATGATGTAATCAGTTCATATAGCTGCAGCCATCATTATGCTATCAGCAGTATATATATATATAGAAATTGTGTTGTTCATTTTTATTAAATACATTTTTTATTGCAATCAACTGTAACCTATTAGTTATCAAATATTTAGCCGAGCATAGATGAGTGGAGTCGTAAAAAAAGAAAATGTTAGCCATTTATTGCACATTACAGTGCAATTATCGTTCACTTTCCTACTTGTTATTTTTTTCTGTGAGGTTCCTTGATAATTGCCTTTCATAAATTTGTCTTGTGAAGTCCATTGATAATTGTCATTCATAAATTTGTCTTGTGAAGTCCATTGATAATTGTCATTCACAAATTTGTCTTGTGTGGCGTGTACGCATGAAATGCAGAAAGAATAAAAGATGAGAACCGAATAAAATAATTCCTCCCTTCCTTGCGGGAAAACGCAACCCAGTTTTCCATTCACACTTCCCAACTTTCACTAAACAGATAAAAAACGCGCAATGAAATGACATCTCACAAACGTCTAGCCTATTCTAAAGCATAACAACCAATCAAGCTCTAGCCACCAAAATCCCTTTTTTCTTTTTTAGAATAAAGTCCTTACGACAAATAAATGTGATAGGACGATAAAAGAAGTCAATGATCAGCTTTAAAGCGAATTTAATAAAGAAAACAATATATTAAGATGAAATAGAAATAAATCAAGTTAAAATGATATAGCACTCGTTGTCATCATAAATAGAGAAGGATGTTAGTGCACACAATATAAACATAGAACTCGTTGTCATCATAAATAGAGAATGATGTTAGTGCACACAATATAAACATAGAACTCGTTGTCATCATAAATAGAGAATGATGTTAGTGCACACAATATAAACATAGAACTCGTTGTCATCATAAATAGAGAAGGATGTTAGTGCACACAATATAAACATAGAACTCGTTGTCATCATAAATAGAGAATGATGTTAGTGCACACAATATAAACATAGAACTCGTTGTCATCATAAATAGAGAAGGATGTTAGTGCACACAATATAAACATAGAACTCGTTGTCATCATAAATAGAGAAGGATGTTTGTATTTATATTTACAAATTATTACGTAAGCACGAGCAATGTGTTACGTTAAGCTTACGTACAAGCCAAAATGTCTGTTATATTAATTTATTTTCAATGGTTCCTATTCTAGTCACAGTACAACATAAGTTAACCTCCTTTTTATCCATTGCACGGTGCCTCCTGCTATAGAGACGAGTTCAAGATCAGAATTAGCATTAACCGACAAACCTGCATACTAATCTCTAAATCTTCAAAGTAGTATTTTATTGCCTGGTGGGAGCAGATACTGTTTTATTAGTCTGACAACGGTCCAAAGTTGTGTCTTCGAAACACATCTGCAACCTGCACCTCGGTGTTTTAGAACCGAGCTGGCAGATATTTTTGTCGGGCGATTTCCGCTTGCATTCCTTCCAACTCGTATCGTTATTCGTAACAGTTCCTTTGCTGTGTTCTTAGCATTTTGTGACCGGTTACCTGTCCTGCTGACATTCTGTGACCGTTTCATTCGTGATCCTATTGCATTTATGTGAAGATGGTCGTGTTGGCTTTTCTTGAGAAATCACTCATTGCGATCTCTCCTTTGTGGCGGCCATTATCGGCACCATTAGAGAAATACAAAAATAGACACAAATGAAGAGAGAGTGATAGATTTAAAGAAAGAAAGAGAAGAGGCGAGAGTGGCTGAGAGAAGGAAACCAGTACAATATACGGTTAGAAGAATGAAAATGGGAAGAGAAATAAAATGAAATGGGCAAGAAAACGGAAGAGTGGGGGGAGGGGACGAAAAGAGAGAAAGTGAAATAAATATTGAAGATATAAAGAAAGACAGTATGCATGGAGAGAGAGACAGAGAGAGAAAGAGAGAATAAGAGAGAGGGTGAAAAGTGAAAAGAGAGCAGTAAAAAAAGAAAGAATGCGGAGAAACAGAACGAGAAAGACAAACAGAAAAACACTCTGGCAAGAAAACAAACAAACAAAACAAAACAAAGCAAAGCAGACAGAAAGATAAAATTTAGAGATCCACTATGAGATAGATAGAGGGATAAGTAACACAAACGGAGAGAGTCAAATAAAAATAAAAGACAAAATAGTCATCAGATGGAAGAGAGAGAGAGAGAGAGAGAGAGAGAGAGAGAGAGAGAGAGAGAGAGAGAGAGAGAGAGAGAGAGAGAGAGAGAGAGAGAGTGGGCTGGGAGAAAGAGGAGGGGTACGTGAAAATACGTGTATTGCTCATCCTACAGTAGTTTTTCGCATTTTGTTCCTGTTTTAACGGCTTTCTCTTGTTTATTTTTTCTTCGTCATTTCTTTATTTCGTCATATATTTGCCCTTGGTAATTAGCAAGAGTTTTAAATGTTTTCATATTCCCTTTCTTAATTCCCCTATTTGTTTTATTTGTTCTTTTCTTCTAACGGAGCTAGTCTTGTATCGGTAACAGTGACTCACCTGTGTAAAAGGTGCAAGGAGTTAAAATTTACATCATTTCCATTAGTGTACAGGCAATTTGCCTCAACCCTCACCTCCCATCCCCTCGTCTTTGATTACAATTTTATTGCGACGTCATGCTGTTTGTTTCTGGACACCCCCCTCCTCCTCCTCCTTTTGCGCCTAGAATCCATTTTATTTGTGCGCTAGTTACTATGGTTGCTAGCGATGGTTCCTTTTGTTCATTGTTTTCTTATAAATTGTTTATTTCTTTTAAATGTTTGTTTGTTAAAATCTTTGGCATCACTTGAAGACGCACTGTATGCTATATTGTGAGCTTAACAACACTTTCTCTTTTGTCATTGGGTGAAAAATTACTTCTGAAAGGTTACAAGGGTTCACAAACCTCGCAGTTCTGTGTGCAGGAAAAGAACACGAACCAAATGAACAGAATATAGTACGACCCAATATACCTGTACACTACACATACACATGCATGTACATTACTCTTACTCTCTGTATGTGTGTGTGTGTTTGTTTGTTTGTTTCACATATCAATTCTCACGCTTAGATAAAGTTCGAGTTTAAAACACACACACATATATATCCGTTATTAAATCATCATCACCACTGCCATCACCATCTTCATCACCATCTTCACCACCATCATCACCATCATTACCACCATCAACATCAACATCACTCCCATCATCATCACCACGACCACCATCAACATCAACATCACTCCCATCATCACCTCTCCACAAACTCGCCAAGGTGACAGGAATCCGGTTTACATCTTACGCATAACTGTAACGTGTAACCCAATGCAGGAATTTAATGGTGTAACGGAAGAGGGGATTGGACTCACTGATAAACTGTTTTTGGTTGTTTCTGTTTGCTGAATCACGTATGATTCTTCCCTTATTCATTTTTTCAGTCATCCGATTGCCGCGAAATTTCATGTTAGTGTCGTATCACATGGATAACTCTAAAAGCTTTCTAAATGTTGGTGTCACATCACATGGATAACTCTAAAAGCTTTCTAAATGTTGGTGTCACATCACACGGATAACTCTAAAAGCTTTCTAAATGTTGGTGTCACATCACACGGATAACTCTAAAAGCTTTCTAAGTGTCAAGTTCGAAAGTGTAACTAACAAAGTTATACATGACTAAAAGGCACACAGTATATTTCTTCACAGCGGCTTATAATTTAAAAGTCAGGTTGTAACAGTTATTAATAAATTTATTTTTTGTTAAATATGCATATAAAACCAAGGTTCAAATTGTCAGTTGATGCATGCATGCGTGTGTGTGTGTGTGTGTGTGTGTGTGTGTGTGTGTGTGTGTGTGTTTGTGTGTGTGCAGTTTCGCCCGCACTGTTTTACTATTGTGATTTTTTTTTTTCAAACAATATATTAATGAAGAAAGTTGTTTCATTTGAAAATACTGATTTGGGGTTATGACTTTTTGAAATGCTTTCTTAACATATTAATTGTGAAACACTCTTAAATCTTTCATGGGTTCAGCGTGACAATATTCTTGCTGAGAATATTGTTTATTTTGTGGCTGTATGCATTGTTTAGGAACTAGCTGATATTGTATACGTGTCTAAGAGAATGAGAACAAAGGGACTTTTTTTTAATAGAATTGCTTGCTCTGCATGGAAGAAGTTGTGTAGCATGGCGTTATTGCCAGCTTGAGGATTTTTCTCACGTGGTCCTCCGACAACAAGTGAAATGACTGCGAACTTGAAGCAGGAATAGAAGTGAATATAGAAAGAGTTGAAATTTTACCTTTGAGACAGTACACAGTTCAGAATTTGTTGGAGAAATGAATAGGTGAGAGTTTATAGTCGCAGTTTAGATTTTGTGAGAAAAGAAGAAACTGAGATTTTAACTCTTAAGAAAGAGATAGTTCAGTAACTGTTGAGTTTAGATTTTGCAGTGGAGACTTTGCTTTGAGAAAGAAACATTCTGTGTTGTGAATTTATTCTTTGGGAGAATGTAGTTTGTTTATTCAACACCAGAAGAAACAAGACAGTTGGAGAGACTACAAGAAACAGTTAGAGAAGGGAGTAAACTGGATTTATTTCCTTGTGTGTCGTTTTTTTTTGTTCCTTATTGACTGCCCCATGACGTTACAGTGGTAAATTAACTGGGACAATTCAATGCAGTGCAAGCTCACTGGCATTCAAAGTCCCACCATTTTTTGGCGAGCCATGCGGCCCAATTATGGTGAGATAAACCAGTTACTAGGACAGTCATCCAGGCATACTTTGACACAGACCTATACTGCAGGTTTCAGTCACAGTCCACACAGACATATTGATGGAGGTGTGATGTCACGGTTCAAGGACACCTCACTGATGCTGAGGGTCAATATCGATTTGTTGCTGATGGCAGAGGCTGAGAGCCTGAACAATTTGACCTATGGATGGACAGTCGACTTTTATCACGCGGAGTGCTGATCATGTGACACAAGGATGGGGTCAGGGTGAAGGCCAGGTATGACCGACCCATGAGAGGAAACCCTGTTTTGATGATGTCTCTACTCCAGTTGTTCCATTTTTCTCCACGAACATTCACAGTATCGTTCATTCCACCATTCATATCACCACTTTGTATCATTCCACCATTCATATCACCACTTTGTATCATTCCACCATTCATATCACCACTTTGTATCATCATCGAAGTCACCCTACTTGAATTTTTGATGGGTGTAAAAAATAAAAACTGTAAGTTAATCCAATATATTGTAGAAAACCCTCATGGCACTTAAATTGATTATAAATATGTAAGGCTAGTTAAGGATTTGACATTTAATTAATTATTCATTTTTGCTCAACTATGGAGGAGTTAGTCAGCTCCAGGACTTTTGTTTAATAAATGTCAACATTTATTAAATGTTAAATAATCTTGCATTTACTGATATAAGCAGTTTATAGTGGAAGTTGTTGCATTATCATGTATTCTGAACTTGTTGTTTTTATCATCATTCATTGCTTAGAAGTTACCCCTGTTTATGATGGATGATTTACAGTTTCCATACGAGAGAGATAATAACTTTTAGTCACACTCATCAGAAGATAATCTCTCATCTGCTATCGTTGTGAGTGTGGCTTGTTTACATTTGTTTTCTTCCTGTATCGTCCTATACATTCTCACTGCAAACATGTCAATAAAATGTTACCCTGCATGCATAATAAAGAAAAGCCAGAAAAACATCTATGGTACATATGCGTGTGGAATCCTGTGATGGTCATCCTAATAGTTCCTACGTTTGTATTGACAACTCACAAAAAAGCAGCCAATCCTTTGGTTTACTGAGCTTTGCTAATTTGCCCTTTTTTGGTGACAAATTGTAACCCTAATCCTTAATAATGTAAACAGGTTGAATATTAAGCATTCCAAATAAACAAAACAACAGGAAAAAATCCATCATGACAGTTCAAAAATCTTTACTAAGTATACAATACAAATAATACCTCAATGTCATGGCGGAAAATAGTCCGCATCAGTTTTTATTAATAATACAGCTATTACTAGCAACAAATTAATTATTAACAATAAGCTAAGATTGTTATGTATAAGAAATTCTCGGTATACGAAATGTTTTGTTATAAAGATCTAATGTAATTGTTAATAACATTACTCACTGTCTAGTGAGATTTTTGTGTCTCACGCTGGAATAGACTCACTGACCCATTTCATCGTTGTTTGTGACTGAATTGTTCTGTGGAATACTATTCAGCCGACTCACAGTTAACTCTTGTAGCTATTTCTGTATTCAATACCTAACCCTTGATTTAATTTTAACCCATGGTTCCCTTCTGTCTACAATTCTAAGCACAATTCTAACTCAGAACTTAACCATAACTCTATCTCAAACCGTAATCTAACAGTAAACCTGCCAATGTACCTAATTATAATCCCAAACACCCATTTAATATCATTTATATTTCTAATACTGATTCAGCCATAACCCAAAATCTATTACCCACATTGTGTTATCATGCTTGAAGCAAGACAGTATCTTTTTTTCATTGTTTGTTGAGTTTGGAGTCGCCATGCAAAACCCACGATATTGAGATGCTTCGTACTGAGAAAAACCAGTCCCATATGGCAGACACAGTTTGTCCAGAAGTGAACGTTTCTTGAATTAAGTCCAGTAGAGTTTGTATGGGTTGAAAACTATTGCCCTTAGCTACCTCAGAGCAGCTGGCATCTTTTGATGAACACTTTTCTATTCAATAGAAGAGGGCATAAATTTTATTTCTGTATGATATTTAATGATATTTATTATTTCTTTGAATTGCATAATTATTAGTTTATGGATACATTGTTCTGGATTAGACAAGTATTATTCACAATCCTCTTGTTTATAGACGTAGGATAGCTACAATTAATTACTCTGAAATATTTTAAATTTTATTTACACTTTTCATCAGGAGATAATCTAATAGTCATTCAGTTTTTGGTTATATCCCTTAACCTTATGTATAATATTTATAGTAACAAAATTAATTAAATCAATTGCATGTTAAAACATAAAACTGAATATAAGCCGACAGCCAAATACGGCATGTTATCAAGAGAGCACACTAGCAAGATAATTTCAGCCTGTAATATCAATCACTCAGATAGGATTGCAAGGTGTATTAATCATATTGTCAAGAGAGCACAATAGCCACACAATTTCAGCCTGTAATATCAGTCACTCAGATAGGATTGCAAGGTGTATTAATCATATTGTCAAGAGAACACAATAGCCAGATAATTTCAGCCTGTAATATCAGTCACTCAGGAAGGATTGCAAAGTGTAATAATCATATTGTACCATTTATTTTTTTCAACACCTTAAAGCTAGAAATGTCTGCATCTGAACTTATAACACGTAAGTCCCTCACATACATTAATATCCTCCAAGGATAGGCAGGACGACATGAAAGCCTAATAAATACGCAAATCCACAAAAAATGTAGCTTCTTGACGTCAGCGAGTGTGCCGTACTTGGGGGCTTGAGATGTGCATTTAACGGTGGGGACGAGCCCTTGTCCCCCTACTGTGGTAATATGATCGACGTAGGATCGACTCTAAAGGAGTTTCAACAAGAAAAAGTAAAGCCAAGAGCAGTAAATTACTGTCAGAATAAACAAACACTTTTCCAGCTGGACGGAAATAGCTGCTGTTGGTATATTTGTTTTAAATGACAGTATAAAAACGTTCAGATTTACGTCAATGTTACTCAGGAGTGCAGCGTTCTAATGTTTATGAATATGTCTATCCCTTACCCAAACAACAATTTGCTCGACCTTTGTGTGAAAAAAAAAGTTTGTGTGCGGTCTTTACACGGAAAGCCACATTGTTTAACCGTTACATGAACAACAATTTACATGGCTTTACATTAACAACACCTTGTCTAATCTTAACATGAACAAGCAGGTTGTCCGATCGCCACATGATTACTAGTTTGCCTGACCCTTACACGAACAATGGGTTTTCGTAAACAGCAGACTAACTGGTCTTTACGTGAAGCACAATTGATCTGACATTTTCACGAACAACACTTTGTCAGATCTTAACATTAACCATCAGATTGTCTGATCTTTATCTGAACAATAGATTGTCTGATCTTTATCTGAACAATAGTTTGTCTGTTTTTTTACACGAGCAGTAGATTGTTTGTCCTATACAGAAGGAATAGTTGTCATTATGTCATTATGTCATTATATGAGCAACACATTTCTAATGAACTTGATATGAAGAAACTATTTAATTTTCACATGTACAAAACCATTTTCCTAACATTTGCTTGAACAAACAGTTTGTTTGACTTTTACATTAACAGCAGTGTTTCTTAACTTTCCATACAGAAACACTTTGACACTTGCCATAAACAACAGTATGCTTGACCTTTCCATCAAGACAACGGTTGTCTGACCTTTGTACGTACAACAGTTTGCCTGATCTTTCTGATCCAGACAAGGACATGTGCCCGACCTTTCTATTTAGTCACAGGCAGTTCTGACAGATGCACCACCACAAGGTTGTCTGCCCTTTACTAGAACACCATTTCATCTTATATTTGCATGAAGAACACTAGTCTGACATTTCCAGCTTTCTGTTCGAGAGTTGATGGCAGAACCTCAGACGAGGGTTTCTTGGACCGGAAATGGTGGGCTATTCTCTCACCCACGACAATGTCTCGTAAAAAGATCTTGAGTTAGGACCACTGAACTTGCATTTTCTAGCAGGTGTGATGAAAATATATAACAATGTTAGTAGGAGAATGTAATTCCAGTCGTACACATATATCTACTGCTTTATTATCAATGTTTACATTAAAATTATAGTTCAATAGTATTTTCTTTGGCTCGTTTTGCATTTTTATAAATTAATCGTAACATGTTTTGCTTCACTCGTACCATTCGTAGTGATGCGGGATGCTCAGTTACCTCCCATTGCACAGCAAGATCCCATTAGTACCAGTGTGGCTGAGTAGTGCTCGCCGCATGACGTACTAATTGTTACAATGACGACCATTTTATGTGCATCTGCGGTGATCTGTACTTCCCCATCACGCCCACGCCCCCCACTCCTCCCCCCACTCGTCACAACAACGTGTCGCTTCAATGAAACTATGAAATCTTGCAATCGGAAACCTGTTTTCAAGCTGCCAGATTACAAGATGATAGACCGATAACTGAAAATCTGTCTCCGATATGCTGCTCGAGCACGAAAGGTCTCTTGTCAGAAAAGTGCGCTGAACACTTGCCATCATATTTTGCGGGAAACGAAGACTTTACAAAGCAGTATCTTTTGGATGTCAGTTCTTTAAATGTTTGGTTACAGGAACAATAAATGGCGGCTAAAGTTACCAAAAAAAGGTATTATTTTTCGACAGGCGATATACCGTGGATTAGCGAACATAGTGCTGAAACACTAGTGTCAACTTTTGAGGAATGCTTTAAACAAAAGCACATACCTATACTCCCCCCCCCCTACATACACCTTACTCACACACACACACACACACACACACACACACACACACACACACACACACACACACACACACTTTAAACATAAACACACACGTACAGCCTTTGTATTTGTTGGCAAAATGAAATAGTTATATATCGATATGATTAGCAAGGCAGAAATTAAAAAAGTTATGAACGTGCACATGAGTAATAATCTGCACAGTAACGTCTGTATGTAGTTAACTAACTGAATGTTTACAAAACTATAATGATGAATTACTTATCAAATCTTATTATTATTGCTGAATGTAATACGTATGTCACCAATACATGAAAACACACTAAGTGTAGTTATTCTAGAACTACAATAATAATTAAGTAAAATGAGTGTATTTTAAGTATTTTATTATGTATCTAACTGCTCACAGCCCTAATAAACCATTGCTAAACTGAATATCAGAACGTGTGACAACTAACTAATTCGCTAAGATATTTCAGCTTAGCTATATATGAAACAATTTCTATAGACATAAAAACAGTTTAATATTAGCATTTAAAAATAACCCACAGACTTTTATTCTCATGAACACTTTAACAAACAATATTAGAAGCAGCTTGAAAATTATTAACAGGCTGTCACAGCAAGTGCTAAATGTAAACAAGCAACAAATGTTTCTGCCTCATGATAACATTTTAATGACAAGGACAACATCCAACTAGAAGCTTCGTGACACACAATTTGTTTAATAAATTTTACTATTAAAATTGTCGAGGTCGAAAGGATCGAATATTAAAACTCATTAGTGGTGGTCTGCCTACTATAAATAATCCAACTCTTGTGATAACAGTTGCCACCTACTACGAATTAATATTGTGTAGAAGACGCATTTGTTTCCTTGGAGACAGAAAATAAATCGAATCTCCATAATCACCATCCCCAGTCCAGGTCTAAAAAAAAAAATATTTAAACAAGTAGAGTTATCCGAATTTTCCCCATACACCTTAAGTGATAACAAAAAGTAGACATAATCATTTATGACGTCATCATTTGATCGCATCTTTAAGATCCTATAAATAGACTGACACTGGTTGCTGAAGTAATACAGTTTAATGATGGCAATCTTGTACTCAATCGAACCAGCAAGAAAGGTAAATGAATTATTAATTTCAGGTTCATGTTTAAAAGACCTCAGACAAGGTAGAAAAAGTACCTGGCATTCAAATAGAGTTGAAGAGAATATCTTGTTACAGTTGGCAAGCATGTTCAACAAATGAAATGTAACACAGACTCCTTAATGAGTCTACACGTGCACTCTTCTTCTATAGTCTAATTTAAGGACGAGAGAGCGAACTATAGGCTAATTCATGGACGAGACAGAGAGCTATAGGCCAATCCAGGGACGAGACAGTGAATTAGCCAATTCAGGGACGAGACAGTGAACTATAGGCTATTTCAAGATCGAGACTGAACTATAGGCTAATTCATGGACGAGACAGAGAGCTATAGGCCAATCCAGGGACGAGACAGTGAATTAGCCAATTCAGGGACGAGACAGTGAACTATAGGCTATTTCAAGATCGAGACTGAACTATAGGCCAATTCATGGACGAGACAGAGAGCTATAGGCCAATCCAGGGACGAGACAGTGAACAAAATAAGTATTTAAAATTCCTCATAAAAATAATAACTCTCCAAGATGAAGGGTTGTTTTCTCTGACAGTAAATAAGAAAACGCATTCTTTTCATTGTAAATAAGATTTTCACGAATTATTAAAATGTCTGACCCATTTGTTTTAATTGCTAACAGAGTTTCACGACTACAGTCCCCTTGTTTAGAACACAAATTAATGGCATGTTTTAGCACTTTAATTCAGATACATTTTGTAAACAGAGGTGTAGTGGGGCGGGGACGGAGGGGGGGGGGGCGGCGTCCCCTTACAATTTTTGTTTAAAGGGGACGCGTCCCCCCAGTACTTTTCTTCCCAAAATCCACGTTGGCAGAGTTTGATCAACGGCCAGCCGCCAGATAGTCAGCGGGTGTCATCAATCCATTTACATGGGCGTGTCATTTGGCGACTTAACAAAGCAGACGATCCATTATGGCAGTTCTTTTGACGTTTGCGAATTTGCGTAAAGTAAATGTTTATGAATTTCATTTGATCTATAACTCTTTCATTTAGTCGAGTTTCTGGCGTAACTTCTTTTTTAGGACTACATCCCTGATTGTAAATAAAATTATAGTCTGTTCTCCATTGTAAATAAAATTATAGTCTGTTCTCCATTGTAAATAAAATTATAGTCTGTTCTCAATTGTATATATATAATTTTACTATTGCTATCATCGATGTGGTACATGTCCACCCTCCTTATGCTTGTTTTAAGTTTTTAAAAGACAAAAATATATTAATTCATGAGGTGGCAGACTAAATCTGCATATCCCTATTTCTATACTTAATAATTATATCTTTGTTGTGACCCGACCTTGGGCACTGCTCATGATAATATTTTTTTAAAAGTAAACAACTTAGATAAAGAATATCCTAAATTTTGTGATGTAAACTAAACTGGTTTTAAGTTGATGAGTAGTTTTTTTTTAATTATCCAATGGTTAAGATTTACGAGAACAAGCCAATTGGCTGAGATAAAAATGTACCTACTGTAGAGAATTCTATTGTCTAATCACTTGAATGTGGAGTGGCAAGACGTCCGGTCATTAAAGGCAGCAATTAGCTTAATGGTGAATTAAGTAAATAAAACGAATTCGTTTATACACTAACGTTCACCAACCGGATCTGGTGAGCGGTAAGAAGTTAATTTTAGTTTGAGGAACATTGAAAAATACAGTGAAAAATCCATATCAGATATTGTGAGAACTTAGAGTTGAGCGAACTGAGCAAAGTAAGTGTGAAGAACTTTGACAGAGTTACGCGAACTGAGCAAAGCCGGAACAGTAAGTGTGAAGAACTTTGAAAGAGTTACGCGAACTGAGCAAAGCCGGAACAGTAAGTGTGAAGAACTTTGAAAGAGTTACGCGAACTGAGCAAAGCCGGAACAGTAAGTGTGAAGAACTTTGAAAGAGTTACGCGAACTGAACAAAGCCGGAACAGTAAGTGTGAAGAACTTTGAAAGAGTTACGCGAACTGAACAAAGCCTGAACAGTAAGTGTGAAGAACTTTGAAAGAGTTACGCGAACTGAAAAAAGCCGGAACAGTAAGTGTGAAGATCTTTGAAAGAGTTACGCGAAATGAGCAAAGCCGGAACAGTAAGTGTGAAGAACTTTGAAAGAGTTACGCGAACTGAACAAAGCCGGAACAGTAAGTGTGAAGAACTTTGAAAGAGTTACGCGAACTGAGCAAAGCCGGAACAGTAAGTGTGAAGAACTTTGAAAGAGTTACGCGAACTGAACAAAGCCGGAACAGTAAGTGTGAAGAACTTTGACAGAGTTACGCAAACTGAACAACACAAAGATCTGTGATGCAAACTCCCCTGTAGTCCTTCGTTGTCAGGACTGCTTGAATTATTTTAGCTATATCAAATCCATTAGGCAATTCAAGATTTATATTGTACATTCAAAATATAACTATATTTTTCTTCATTACATATTAATAGAATATTTATTAATTAAAATACATTTTATTTTCCCCTTATCTTAACTATATGTGATTTATTTTTCTCTACCTCCCTATATCCATCCATCCATCCATCAGTCTGTCTGTCGGTCTGCCTATCTCTCAATTTAAGCTAATCTTAAGTTCCTTACAGCTTTCATAAAACAAAAACAAACCTTTATTATTTCCCTGCACATTAACAGTCCTTCCATGAACCATCATTTTTTCTTTCTAACTGGACCCTGTAAAGACCTACCCTCTTCCGTCATTTTATACAGGAAATTCCCGAGTCGCAAAATTTACAAAGAGAAATATGCAGCTGTTTAGTCAAGATAAATGTAATTAGATCCAAGATAAATGTAATTAGATCCAAGATAAATGTAATTAGATCCAAGATAAATGTAATTAGATCCAAGATAAATGTAATTAGATCCAAGATAAATGTAATTAGATCCAAGATAAATGTAATTAGATCTCCACGCACGACATCTACACGTGAAATCGAAACAACCTTACGGTAACAATTTTGAATCTCAGGTGAATGGGGTGTGGAGGTGGGTGGGTGGGTGATGGATGTTGGCTCCATTCCTGCGTGATACACTTCGCTTGAATGCAAAATGTCCTGGAGGGTTCTTTCGCACCACATCTGGCGTGCTGCACATTTTTGTTGTTTGTTTGTTTGCTATATTTTCAAAACATGACTTGCTCGAGTTCTTCAGGCTTACCTGTTGCGAAGGAGCCCGTTCGATATAGAATACTAAGTGTAATGACCCGTGACTGAAACGGTTGAGAATGGTTGGATCATGTCCAAAACACACAGGCCCCCCATTGTTAGCGACAACAGGGTGATTCATCAAGAAATGTAGTATACAGATCTATCTAAAATCAGAAGCTATCGAAGTAAAAAAAAAAAAAAGAAAATTCCACATTACTTCAAAGGTATTGTTTCTACTTCACCTTTATCATTATAATTTATAAAACTTGCTAGCTAGTGACGCTTAGCCAGAACACTAGAAAACTTGACTTTCCTCCAGTACCTGCTTTAAAATATATATAATTATTATAAGTGGATTCCTGTTCACCTCATCGTTAAGCGTCACTTTGAAAACAATGAATTCTCCCAATTCAATCTGGAAATACAGTACCATTAAAAACGGATTAAAATACATTCTCTTATAACAGTGTCCCAACTCTATATTTCAATGTGTATTTTATTGTATTTTATTGTATTTTATTGTGTTTTATTGTATTTTGTTGTGTTTTATTGTATTTTATTGTGTGCACGCAACGGGCTTCGTTAGCGATGGAATAATTTCAAACTTGTATGGGCACAATTGTTGTGTAAGATTTTAATTTGCTGGAACGTTCGTGAAAAGACTAAAGGCTGTGTCTTTAAGGCAAAGGACTATGAGATCTAGCGGCTGAAGCAAAACTACTACTTTCAGACGTCATCATGCTGTCACAGTTCGACACTCTTTCGGGTTTGACGTTAAATCGCAGGTAGTTGATATAGGTCAAGCGATTGCTGAACTGTTGTATTCTGACCTGCTACAAGAGACCCTGTCTGTAATCAAAAATGTTGAACCAGCGTATTAATTAATGTCATCGTGTTTCTCTGATGACCAGGCATGCTCCTTTAAAAATACCCCCCCCCCTACTTAGTTCGTTTGATAATAGAAAAATTCAGCAATAGGAAGTTTATTATCGGAGAGGGAGCCACCGTTTTCCCCATTAAGGGAGGGATGCTAGCAAGTCTCCCAAATCAACATGTCTGTCCAAGAAGCGGAGGAGAAGGGTATGTGATTGTCCCAAGCATGCGGGGCTATTGGAGTGCAATCAAACCTACATAAATACAAAGAAATTAAGTTTCTTTTCTGTGGCCTTTTTCATGTAGTAGTGCATATGTGATTATCGATCAAGACTTCGTGACGGGTTTCTTGGGAGGTGTGTATGTATGTGTGTACAAGGTTGAAGATCGTTGAAAGCATTGACTGTTTAATTAGAAACTCCCAATCTCTTAACAAAACCTCATTCAAACTCTCTCTCCCCCTCACAGTCCTTCCTTTCAGAATTTAATTTCCTTTCTTAACTTTATCCCTGGCTGCTTACTGAGCGGCCATTTTCCAGTGAACATTGGCACGGAGCAAAGAAGCAAAGTTAAAGAAAACAGATCAACGTTTCTTTTCCCTCAGTTGCTAGTACTTGTTCATCAGTTCACACGATGATTCACGTGCGGGCAATGTTCACTCATGCGCGCACTGACTCACAGAGACTGTGCGCTCGCTCACACAAACCTATGCGAATTGGCATTATTTATCTGATTTTTGTCCAATTTCCAGAGTTGTCCGCCCCATGACGTCATGAATGAAATATTCGTTACAACGACAAGCATTAGACTTATTTGGACCTAAAAAATTGGGCCAGAGGAAGGTATACACTGTAGAACGATGTCTCATTGTCAAGCAGGCTCAGGTTGCCCAAACAAGTCAACAAGCATCTCTTCTCCAAATCGTGTAGATCAGTCGCTCAAGAGTAATATCAGTAATACACACAAAAAACCCCCACAAAAAATATGCATTTCTTCTCTTTTCTAACGGCTCTTGTCTAGCAAGCGCTGGTTAAGAGAGGGAGGTAAATCTACTATAATGTGCCATGATAAGACCAAGAGGAAATGATTTGCTTCAGGAATGGAAAAAAAAATTAGGGCTGCCCATTTTAACGATTAATTTTTCGATTAATCGCTAAGAAATTTTAAGGTAAATTGCGTGACCATTTTGGTTTTAAAGTAGACGATAACAACAAAGTTATTAATGGTGAGAAGGTATAAACAGTTTTAGTTTTTATATTTATTAATTAATTGTTAATTGTTGTAAGATAATCGTCAAATAAATCATTAATCGTTAACAGCCCTAGCAAAAATATATCTATGCAAGTATTAGTCGTTCTAACTGTGCGTGTTGAGTAACATGCAATGTCTCAGGAAAGCTGTGTTTTCTTGAGATTCAAATGTTGAGTAACATGCAATGTCTCAGTAAAGTTGTGTTTTCTTGAGATTCAAATGTTGAGTAACATGCAATGTCTCAGTAAAGCTATGTTGTCTTGAGATTCAAATATTTATTTTTCTTAGTTTCTCCTTTTTCCTATCTCTTTCTGTCTTTCTCATTGTTTTTTTTCTCTTTTCTCTCATATTTTGCTGTTTTTGTCTTCTCTCACTCCCTCTCCCTCTCTCTTTCTCGACCTCATTCTTTATCTTTGTCTTTCAGTTTCCGACTCTGTTTCTTTCTGCCTCTCTGTATTGCCCCTTCTGCTTGATGTAAGTAGGTCTGTTTGTGTGTGAGCGTGATTTACCACCCTAGATATTTTTTAACTCTATATTTGTCGTATTTTACCCTGGGTATAAAGTGCTCGTCATAGGTGCAGATATTTTTCCCCAAGCAGAAATCAGGTTCAAAGACTAATCGCAAACTTTTCCATTTCACATCCCCTAACCACACATTACCAAAATCCCATCAGAGACATTCTGGCCGCCATCTTTGCGGTAATAATAGATTCAACATGCAAAGGCATGTTAGGGCTATGACGTGTGCACTAGGAAACCAACAAACAAACACGTAAAAAACGCGCTCTGTATTGTAGCATTCTATTTTCATCACTGAGAGTAGGTTAAGGCAACCTGTCGAACCCATAACGAAACGTAACCACACAGCCCAGGTTCTAGTTACAAGACAAAATGGCCGCTGCTAGGGAAAGAAATGTGCGCAGATAAGTGTGGAAGAGTTGAATTAGTTTCACACTTAGCCAGGTTATGAAATCGAGTGTTATTAACAATCCATCAATGAATAAGGTTCGCACTAACTTGACCTACCCTGTTAATCTACCACTTAGTTAATTTGCTAGTTGCCAAGTCATCCCATTCCTTGCCAATCGGTCAAGTCATTGAACAAATTGTTCGATTAACGTATTTATCAGTCAATCCGATCACTAATAATAACATGTCTAATCATATATTTTGTACACCCCCCCCCCATCCATTGCCAAACGGTCAGTCACTGAACAAATTGTTTGATAAACGTATTTATCAGTCACTCAGATCACTCGTAATAACATGTCTAATCATATTTTCTGTACACGTCTCTTTGTATTGTTTTGTTGTTGTTGTATCAGTGGTGGAAGAATGCAATGGTTGCCGTATTATTACTGACAAAGCGGATGCCAGACTTGTGGTGTAAGATGACGCCTTACGAAAGGAAAAGAAACGGTACCAAACGTTGTAGGGAGTTACTGTATTGGTCTTCGAACTTGTAATGGCGAAAATTGTGTGATAAAGTAGGTTATATTGGCCAAATACTTTTGCGGTGACAGAGCCATTGGCCTTAAAATTATTGGTGGAGGAAGAAGTGCATTATTGCAGGTAAAAATGTTCACGGTAACAATTTGGCGCTGTGAGTAGGAACGCTCGAAGTTGTAATATTAGAAGTTCTTTTATTGTGATTGAAGTTGTAATATTAGAAGTTCTTTTATTGTGATTGAAGTTGTAATATTAGAAGTTCTTTTATTGTGATTGAAGTTGTAATATTAGAAGTTCTTTTATTGTGATTGAAGTTGTAATATTAGAAGTTCTTTTATTGTGATTGAAGTTGTAATATTAGAAGTTCTTTTATTGTGATTGAAGTTGTAATATTAGAAGTTCTTTTATTGTGATTGAAGTTGTAATATTAGAAGTTCTTTTATTGTGATTGAAGTTGTAATATTAGAAGTTCTTTTATTGTGATTGAAGTTGTAATATTAGAAGTTCTTTTATTGTGATTGAAGTTGTAATATTAGAAGTTCTTTTATTGTGATTGAAGTTGTAATATTAGAAGTTCTTTTATTGTGATTGAAGTTGTAATATTAGAAGTTCTTTTATTGTGATTGAAGTTGTAATATTAGAAGTTCTTTTATTGTGATTGAAGTTGTAATATTAGAAGTTCTTTTATTGTGATTGAAGTTGTAATATTAGAAGTTCTTTTATTGTGATTGAAGTTGTAATATTAGAAGTTCTTTTATTGTGATTGAAGTTGTAATATTAGAAATTCTTTTATTGTGATTGAAGTTGTAATATTAGAAGTTCTTTTATTGTGATTGAAGTTGTAGTGAGGGCAGTTATGGTGAATGAAACTATGAGGTGGATGTTAATGTGATTTAAGTTGTGGCAATGACAGTAGTGGTATTTGAAGTTGTTGTGGCACTGAAAAGCCTGTGAGTTAAGTTGTTGTGACTTACGGTTTGATATGTGAAGCTGCAGTTTTTTGAAACCCTGTGATTACTTTTGATGTGGTGTTAGAATGTGCCGTGTTTGTAGTTAAGGGGATGTGAGTGGTAGAATGTGCCGTGTTTGTAGTTAAGGGGATGTGAGTGGCAAAGATGAAATTGTGGTGATGGAAATGGAGATATCTGAAGTTGTGTTGATGTTAATTCATACTGGCAGTAGTGATAGAAGATGGGGTTCCCATACGATCGCCACATCTGTAAGGTACTTGTAACAGATGAGGAAAGGTTTCATTTCGAACACCATAGTGGAAGATAAGTTTTCAAAGAGAGGCACTCAAACAGGCATTGCTAATGCTTGTGGTATACTTACCTTGTGCACTAAAATCCTTCTCTATTTATGACAATGAGCTTTATATAATTTTAATTAATCCATATGGACATTTTTATCTCGTTTTTATTTCTATTCCATTTTAATCTGCTTGTTTGTTTATTAAATTCTCTTTAAATTATCATTGACTTCTTTTCTCGTCCAGTCAAATTTATTTATCAAAGGGAATGTATTTTGAAAAGGGGAATTTGGTGACTTGAGCTAGATTGACGACTACTATATGTTTTTGCATAGGCTAGACGTTTGTGATACGTCATTTCAATGTGCTATCCTGTATTTGTTTACTGAAATTGTGACGTGTCATTTCATTGTGCTCTCCTGTATTTGTTTACTGAAATTGTGACGTGTCATTTCATTGTGCTCTTCTGTATTTGTTTACTAAAATTGTAACGTGTCATTTCATTGTGCTCTCCTGTATTTGTTTACTGAAATTGTGACGTGCCATTTCATTGTGCTCTCTTGTATTTGTTTACTGAAATTGTGACGTTTAGTTTCTGATATCACGTGGAACAGAAAGATCTAAAAGGTTTTTGATTTTGCTACATTTGGTTTGACCGTTAAGCCAAAGTAAAAGCACTTCACCATGTTGTTCACTATTTAAACTGTGACAGTGTTTTCGATTTACAAGTTTATTTTTTTAAAAGATTACTTTAAAAAATATTAAACTTGCATTTCTGTTCGCTTTTTGTTGAAAGTAGTCTGGAACATTTCCTGTCTAGCTTTTAACAAGAACAAATTTCTGTTATGTCTTCATTTCTGTATATCGCCGATGGTTGTTGAAAGGCTAATTGACTGGGAGTCAATAACAACAGACTTAAGTTCATGTGACTTTATGCCTGTGTTGGCATCCAGTACCATTAGTGCAAGAATGATTTGATAAACTGAAGAGATGAGAAGTGATTGAGATTCTTTTACCTGTGAGAGTTATTCTGAGGTATGAACGCACATGTGAGTTTATAGCCTTATATTTATTTTTTTAATATCACGTATGTTTTGCCTCTTAATGCATAAATATTTGAATGGAATTCGTGTGGTGCATGTGCACTACAACGTGCAACGACATAGCACTCGAAGTCGCTGCTTACTGACTGACTGACTAATTTCATCTTACTGACTGACTGACTAATTTCATCTTACTGACTGACTAATTTCAGCTTACTGACTGACTAATTTCAGCTTACTGTCTGACTAATATCAGCTTACTGACTGATTAATTTCAGTTTACTGACCACTTAAGGCCATTATGTGCATAAAAGGTAGAGCAGCATGGTAAAGGGCCAAATCTTACATCACATGATCAGTGAATTGTCCTTGGAATTCGAGCGCTTAAAAAAATGGGACGTAATTTATAGAAATTACTCATAGGCAGACGTTAACGTTTCTAGCTATCCGGGTTTAGTTCTAGCTATCTGGTTCCAAATGTTTCCGGGTATAGTTCTGGTCCCAAATGTTTCCAAATATCGTTCTATCTGTCCGGTCCGTAATGTTTCCGGATATCGTTCTCTTTATGTGGATTGTGTTTTGCATATACTTACTTGTTGGTGATTTAAGATTAAATCATTTCAGTATGCGTTTTCTTTCTCCTAATCTGCGTCTCAATGATCCTTAGATTACCGAGATTTATTGTCTTGGTTGGCCGTCGCGAGTCTTGACATGTAGTATGTTGTTCATTTTCATTACATTGCCTCCCCATGGATTGCATTACTGAATAGTTAAAAATGAGTGCAGTTTGGGGTTCATTACGACACGGATCATACTCATGGTTGACTTTAACACTGCAGGCACTGTTGTCGCCGACTCTAGAATAAAGGAATGAGGAAACAGGAAGGTCTGAACCTTCAAAAATCGCCTCGTGTGAAAATACAACTTTTCTTTAGAAATAAGTTCTTCACTTAGCGCGCAAGAAAGACACCTATCAGAGTGAATCATACTCTTTCTCTTTCTCTCACTTTCTCACACACACACACACACACACACACACAGACAAATACACAACACTTTAAAAAGCCAAAGAAAATTAGAATAGATATTTCCTTTGACGTTCTTTCTTTCTTTCTTTTAGAATTTCTTTCAGCATTTCTTCTTTCTTTCTTTCTTTCTTTCTTTCTTTCTTTCTTTCTTTCTTTCTTTCTTTCTTTCTTTCTTTCTTTCTTTCTTTCTTTCAGTATTTCTTTTAGCATTTCTTTCTTTCATTTCTTTTAGCATTTCTTTCTTTCATTTCTTTTAGCATTTCTTTCTTTCATTTCTTTTATCATTTCTTTCTTTCTTTCTTTCTTTCTTTCTTTCAGTATTTCTTTTAGCATTTCTTTCTTTCAGTATTTCTTTTAGCATTTCTTTCTTTCTTTCTTTCTTTCTTTCTTTCTTTCTTTCTTTCTTTCTTTCTTTCTTTCAGCATTTCTTTTAGTATTTCTTTCTTTCTTTCTTTCTTTCTTTCTTTCTTTCTTTCTTTCTTTCTTTCAGCATTTCTTTTAGCATTTCTTTCTTTCTTTCTTTATTTCTTTCAGCATTTCTTTTAGCATTTCTTTCTTTCTTTCTTTCTTTCTTTCAGCATTTCTGCACTTCTGTACGTATATACGGTGCATGCATTTGTGTGTATACGTGTCCGTGCATGGATGTGTGTGTGTGTGATTGCCATAGGGCATAAAAAACAAACAACCAGATAAACAAGCAAAAAAGAAGTCAATGAAAATTCTTGCTTATTTGATTTCCTTGCTTATGTAGCTTGGTTTATCAGTAACTCAACTGGTTTGTTCGTTGTTGCTTTGTCGAATGTTCATGTACGTTGAAGTAAAATTGGTTATCAACGAGTGGATAAATTTAGCAATTAGTGTCAATTTCATTCATCTGGCAACTCTGCCTAAAGCAACATTGCTTCCATTCAACGATGTAATGCACTGCAGACTTTCTGAAAGCAATTATTTTTAATAAATTGTATGGCATTTTTACATGGTAAATATTCGGCGCAATTTTCAACCAATTAAGAAGGTCTTCTCTACCTTGACCTTCGACCCATCCGTCCAATTTTATCTTGCTAATTTGTACTTATTTTAAAAAAAAAAAACCTTTCAAAATAGAAATCCTTAAAATGCCTTGAATAATAAAAGAAAACTTATAAAACGAAAAGATTAGAGATCAGGAAAAAAGTTCGGAATGCAGAGACGAAATATCATATAACTGCAAAATAATTTTATTTACAGTTTAAATGTTCATTTGATTGAACTGAGGTGTGTGTGTGTGTGTGTTGAGCTGGATACAAATGCAAGTGCACGTTTAAGTGTATGTGCGTGCGAGCGTACGTGTGATATTCTGCGTGTGTGTGTGTGTGTGTGTGTGTGTGTGTGTAAGAGAAAGTAAGAGTGTTTGAGAGTGTATGTGCATGCGTGCATGCATGGGCGCGTGTGTGTACGTGTGTGTGATTGTGTGCGTGTGTGTGTGTGTGTGTGTGTGTGTGACTGAAATATACACAGAGAGTAGAAATAATTCCCTATCTTTACATTTTTAATTTAATTTTAGTTTTAGGAACAAATATGAACGAATGAAGATTCAACAATCTTATTGTCTGAATAGATACTAAAGGGCGTAACCCGAAATGATGGTACAATGTCTTTTAATACATAGAACTTTGTTTCATAACATCGTCCTTTTCTTTCTTCCATTTCGTTTTTATTAACAAATCTGACAATTTTGTCTGAATGCCTCTGTCTTTCTGTCTTTATCTCTATTTCTTGTCAGTCTGTAAGTCTCTCTCCATCATCAGACTTTTGCTATTAACGTATGTTTTTATTTGTTCTGACTTTTTTCGTTTTATTTCTTTCCTTCCGTCATTTATTCAAACTTTAGTCTTTATTTTCCTTCTTTCCTTTTCGGCTGTCAGTGTTCCTTCATAAACTCTCCTGTCGATCATTTTTCTTTTTTTTTTTACTTCTCAGTTTATGGGTCTTTTCCTGTTTCTTTCTTTTCCCTTCTCTCATTTCTTCTCTCTTTCTTTACCTATTTCTGTTCATCATGCTTTCAAAATAACTTCCCTTTAGAATCCCTGTATTCATTCATACACTCCCTGCAGCTTCTTTCTTCACTGAAATAGCACACTGATTTGCTGTTGAATGTAACCGCCAACTACTGGACAAGGGAGGGAAGGAGGATATTGAAAGAATGAAGGGCAGATAAGCCTTACTCGAAAATTATGTGCCCCTGAAAGATGGGCTTTATCAAGAAGCGCACCTCTTGCTAACATGCATGCACGTGATACGATAGCACAAGACTCCTGCTGTGTGTGTGTGTGTGTGTGTGTGTGTGTGTGTGTGTGTGAGAGAGAGAGAGAGAGAGAGAGAGAGAGAGAGAGAGAGAGAGAGAGAGAGAGAGAGAGAGAGATGTAAATGAAGCCGACAAGCTTGGCCAGTCAAAGACTTTCAGAACTGATGCGGCATTTTGATGCATTCTCAGTGTAGCGTTGGAAGTTCTTTACCGCTCGAAGATGCCACGCTGGAATGCAATGGCCTCAGGTGCTGACGGGAAGGGTTGCAGTGCAGGGTGTGAAGTCAGGGTATAGACTACTCTTGAATGGCCGCTAGTGTCCGAGTGTGGTGGGTACAAAGGGTAGAAATAACAACACGAGAGCGCTAAAAATTCGTTTGTTTCTTGCATAAGCTCACTTCTATTTTAGATACACAGATTTAAATTTCAAATTATGTCTAAGACTACCGCAAACAAGCAAATTTCACTCCAGATAACTGTAATATCATGTTGAAACCTTTAATGACAGACATAAATCTCCCCTCCCACTACCCCCCCCCCACTCCCACTCCCCACCCCTCTCTAATTTCTCGAGATTCTTTCTTTTTTTAAATAGCTCAGTGCAAATTTAATGAACCATTTTAGCCCAAATAGAAGATAAAATTATTTATTAATTTTAGCTAAAATATTTTTTTTCCCGCTTCTATTAATCATTCGCTCGCCTCACAGCGTACTTTTCACACTATTTTCTCTTTCGGGTGCCCAGAGTCAATGAACTCATTATTGTCTATCGTTCGGGTGCACAAAGTCAGTGAACTCATTATTGTCTATCTTTTCGAGTGCACAGAGTCAAGGAACTCATTATTGTCTACCTAGACATTTAACCGAGAATCCTCCTGAGGTGTTTGGTGTCTGCTGTCTGTTGTTCGGTTTTAGCCTGTCTTTTCCTATAGAATGACATCAAATAAACATACCTTTGCTTGTCTATGGTCTTTTGGAGTCTTCCATCGATATTGACGTCAATGATCACTATTTTCTATGGTCTTAGGGAGTCTTTCATTAACATTGACGTCAATGATCACTATTGTCTATGGTCTTAGGGAGTCTTTCATTAACATTGACGTCAATGATCACTATTTTCTATGGTCTTAGGGAGTCTTCCATTGCACTGTAGTTTGTGGCGTCAAATGATCACACTATTTTCCTATTTTCTATGGTCTTAGGGAGTCTTCCATTGCACTGTAGTTTGTGGCGTCAAATGATCACACTATTTTCCTATTTTCTATGGTTTTCAGGAGACAATCCTAATCGGTGCAGTTTAGTAGGCATGCATTTAAGAGAGTAACACGCATGAGGATATCTATAATGTTAGTCTTCTTTACTGTAGCTTTAAAGTCCTTTTTATTGTGTTAATATTGGAACATTTAGTTAGCTGTCAATCGTCTCTTATTAATCACCGCCCCCCCCCCGTCCAACACACACACACACACACGCACACACTCAAACGCACAGACCCTACCACCACTACTACCACCACTCAGCCACTATTTTTTTCTTACAAACGGTCGGTGAGCAAAATGCGCAAAAGAAGTAGCCACACCATCCACGAGCATGTTCACCCATCATTGCACTCCCGACCCTCCCCCCCAAAAAAAAACGAAAAAAAAACGAGGGGTATACGGTTCTCATAATGCCGACTTCTATAATTTTTTTCTTGAAGGTTTTTTACCATCCATGAATGATAAAAGTCGTAGAAGTCGACGAACATGTTGTCGTTTCCCATACGTTTTCGTGTCACGCTTCCCGTAATTTGGTTGTAATGTGCAGTAACGTACACCCAACAGCTGACGTGTATTTGCAAAACTGCAGCTTCTCAGAAAAGGGGTAACATAATTCCGACACACGTCACAAACAAAAATGGAGTTTGTGCAAAGTGACATAACATGCAGAAATAACATGCAAAGTGAAAAAACTTTAGAAGACATTAAGGCACCTTGCTTTGAAAAGAAAAGCGTTGATATTTGGTTTTTTTGTGTGGATTTTATTTGGTTTAGTAATTGATTGTTGCTGCTGTTTAAAAAAAATTGAAACAATATTTGCCTAAAATTCTGAACCAAGGGGAATAAATTACAAACCCGTTTCCATAGATACATTCCTTTTGTTTGTGCGAAAATAATAAAACTGCTTAACGTCCATAGTGAAGGTCACGAATAGACAGGAGATATAGTCAAATTTAACTAAAACGTAATTTTACATTTCACAGGTCTTCTGAATTTCCTCAAAATGTAAGAAGAAACTACTCCATTTCCTATTCATTTCCCACAAAATACTCTCTCTCTCTCTCTCTCTCTCTCTCTCTCTCTCTCTCTCTCTCTCTCTCTCTCTCTCTCTCTCTCTCTCTCTCTCTCTCTCTCTCTCTCTCTCTCTCTCACATAATTCTGCTCATACGTTTAATCATTATTCTCTATTTATTTTACCAATTATTCTTCGCACATTTTCCTAATCATTCTATGCGTATTTTCTAATTATTCCTAGCGCATTTTACTGATGGTTTGACAGTAATTTTATAATTATTCCTAGCGCATTTTACTGATGGTGTGACAGTAATTTTCTAATTATTCCTAGCGCATTTTACTGATGGTGTGACAGTAATTTTCTAATTATTCCTAGCGCATTTTACTGATGGTGTGACAGTAATTTTCTAATTATTCCTAGCGCATTTTACTGATGGTGTGACTGTAATTTTCAAAACTGATTTCAGTTCATGCTTGAACTTATGCGATATGACTAGTTCAGCTTCTGGTACAAATCTGTTGTCAGGAGCCGTCTCTAAATGTGTTTTCTACTCGCATATTTGCTCTTATTTTCAGTCATGTTGTTTTTCTCTATTTTAAACGTTTGGGTCCAGTCTCTACGAGCAGGAACTAAACGGACGTCCACAACGTCATTGATTGGACAGCAAAGTTCGACAACTCCCGAGTGTCAGACATTGCTCAGTTCTTATGCATTAAACTGAGTAGCATGAGCGTGGTTGAAAAGATTAATTTATATGCCGTAACAGTTGTGTTACTTAAAATATATATTCCCGTGCACATACGTCATGATCTAAAATAATCGATGAGTGGTTAACACCCTTGGGCTTTTAATGACGTAGTGTATTCGCCAGTGTATTGTTCTCGAATACAGTGGTAACTCCTTAATCGTAGTGCAATCTAGCGCATTTCCTATCCCTTTTAAAGTGGAATGATTCTGCTATGCAGGGCTGCGGCAACGGGAAGGTGCGATTAGGTGGAGTGGAGTGGGGGAATAGGAGTGGAGGGATAATTTCAGAAGACGATAAGAGAAATACATTCTTAGCAATATTGCCAATTGCAAAGCAGACAGCCAACATCCGCTGAGCAAAATGTAGGGAGAACGAGCAGTAACGAGTCTCCTTGTATAAAAAACAAACAAACAAACAAACAAACAAATACCCCTAAAACGTCAATGTTTAGATGCTTAGTCATCATTGTGAGTTAATGTGGACATTAAAGAAGGCCCATAATTTCGTTTACGGCACTCTCCCCACGTCCCCACTCCAGATATTAACGAAACGAAAGAGAAATAAAAACTCAGGGAGACAGAGATAGAGAAAGAGAGAGAGAGGGACAGACAGAGAGAGACTCTAAGCGAGAGAGTTTTCATTGTAGGTAATAAATTTAAATAACTTGAAACAGAGCGACGTAAAAGCGATTACAAGCCCTCGTGGCTAGAGTATCTGCTTTGAAGAGCGATTTAAAAGAAAAGCAACAACAAAAATACAATTCTTTACTCTCCCATCTGGACTAATATCTCCTTCCTGCTGTCACAAGTGAGACGCGTTAATGCCGCTTTAAAAGTGGGTTATCGAATTAGAAAACAAAACGCAATAGATATAACTCCAAATAAAATGGCTCGTAAGCAAACAATACTTAAAAATTTCATGATTCGCCGGTTTAAGTTCTCTGGTCTCTCGCTTTTTCGAAAGGTGTGAATATATTTTTAATTTTCGGACAATCATAGAGGAAATACAATTCCTGTCTTTTAGTTTCAGAAGAGCGAGTATACTATATGTATGGAAAGAATTAAAAGGGAGAGAATAAACTTAAAACTAAAGAGAGAGCAAAACAAAACTTGAATGTGTGTGTGTGTGTTTGCGTGCGTGCGTGTATGAGTGATGTGTATGTATGCGTATGCTACTGTGTACTTTGTCCGTTTGATTTTCTTTCTTATTAATTTCGTTAAAATCGTTCCACTCCTTGTTCAATATGTACATTTGTGTTTTCTTCCTTCGTTTATTACTGTTTCCATTAATTTCCAGTCATTTTATTCCCCTTTGTTTAGGTGTTTCCTTCCTTCGTTTATTACTGTTTCCATTAATTTCCAGTCATTTTATTCCACTTTGTTTAGGTGTTTTCTTCCTTCGTTTATTACTGTTTCCATTAATTTCCAGTCATTTTATTCCACTTTGTTTAGGTGTTAAAATGTATTCAATGACTGGATTGTAAATTCAGCCTTTTATTTTAGAATATGCAACAATAATCTGGAAAATAGTCAAAGGTAATACTCCTCAAAACACACACACACACACACACACACACACACACACACACACACACACACACACACACTCTCTCTCTCTCTCTCTCTCTCTCTCTCTCTCTCTCTCTCTCACGCGCGCACACCCATCCACACTACGTATTATAATAGTTTCAGTTTAGATTAATTTAGCAACATTAAACCATGAATGAAATCAGTGCTGCTAAGTATATAAATTGTTTCGATTCCGATTTGTCCCACAGCAAAGTTGGAGCTCCGCAGTGTTTTCATTAATCATTTAACGTTATTGCGTGAGTGAAATAATGAGAATTCATTTTGTGTTCGGAGAGAAACTGCACAGCGGTGACGTGAATTTGTGGGGGAAAATGACGTTTCAAACAACTTGAGACGAATGCTTTGCTGATGTTTGTATGTTTGCTTTGTTTATTCTTCCTTTCCTTTTCTATTTTTGCGTTGAAAGCATTGGCTAAATTCGGCTTTGTTACGCTGGAAAATAAATAAACGGCTGACGAATACATATTATTGGAAAATATATTCAATTCACAAGCATAGGTTTGGAGAGAGAGAGAGAGAGGGGAGGGAGGGAGAGATTGGAAAACAGATAGAGCGATATGTTTATAGATAGATAGATAGATAGATAGATAGATAGATAGATAGATAGATAGATAGATAGATAGATAGATAGATAGATAGATAGATAGATAGATAGATAGATAGATAGATAGATAGATAGATAGATAGATAAAGATGAGTGTATAGGTAGGTACAAAGTTGAAATAGTAGATGATAGATAGATAGATAGATAGACAACATCACTGTTATTATTAAACATAAAATAGACTAAAGCAAAAGACTAACAGAAAAAAACACATTGATATTATAATAGACTAAAGCAAAAGACTAACAGAAAAACACATTGATATTATAATAGACTAAAGCGAAAGACTAACAGAAAAACACATTGATATTATTAAACATAAAATAGACTAAAGCGAAAGACTAACAAAAAGAAAACATTGACATTATTAAACATAAAATAGAACAAAGCGAAAGACTAACAGACAAACTCATTTACATTATTAAACATAAAATAGACTAAAGTAAAAGACTAACAGAAAAACTCATTGATATTATTAAACGTAAAATAAGGTGAAAGACTAATCACATAAACGTTTTCACCATAAAATAAAGAAAGTAAAACTTAAAACTTTAACTATATTTTGGGTGGATAGTTAGAAAGAACAGTCGATTCTTATTCGATTAAAAGTCCCACAAGCAACCAAAGCAGTAGGCAACAAAAGTCCCACAAGCAACCAAACCAATATGCAGCAAAACTATCCAGAAAGCAACCAAACTATCCAGAAAGTAACCAAACCAATAGGCAACAAAACTATTCAGAAAGTAACCAAACCAATAGGCAACAAAATTATCCAGAAAGTAACCAATTAATGTAACAAAGAAAATAAAACCTCTTCCCTGATCTGTGCTTGGTCTTCGTGACGACACAAGATTTGATGCAGGCCATAACCTATGAGATAAAGCCAAGGATATCCAAAATAGAACTCGCCCCAACCCCCCTCCCTACTTCCAGTCCCCCACCCCCATTTTCTGTTTCTCACGCACCACAAGCATCCAAATTACCTTTGTTATTCGCCAATTTTCGGTTTTATCCCACACCAAGGCACTGATGCATGATCGTTATCAACCGTCAAGGGATGCATTTGTATTATATATATATTTTTTTTACACATATATATTTCCTTTTATTTTCTTTCCCTTATTGACTTTTTTCTTTGCAATATCTCATGAACAAAAAGTTGTCATTAGATTTTTTTACAATCGTAATGTAATTAAAATGTGAACAGGCGATCAGCAAACTGCACTAGAAGCTGTTCCTTTGCACACAGAGTTTTTTCCCTTCTCTCCTTAAGATAACGACCCAGTGCACCTGATGGTAGGGGCCATATTGGCGAGAGTAATTTCACAGTCCAAAAACGAAATCCAGAATCCCCAGAGCAAACACTTCCCAAAGGATTCTGGTCGCAAATAGTTGAAGAATTTTTCTCCAGGAACATAGAAGAGCATATTATATGTATATGCACACTAATTTTGATATCAATTGTGTGTGTGTGTGTGTGTGTGTGTGTGTGTGTGTGTGTGTGTGTGTGTGTGTGTGTGTGTGTGTGTGTGCGTGCGTTTTTTGTTTAGGGTGTGTGTGCTACTCAGGCCCTGTTTTGTAATATCCGCTTCATAACTGTCCCGTGATGCAAAGCTTCGTGCAGATTAGTACTCTGCGTGAATTCCATTGTGGATGACTCTCCAACCGTAATTATTGTCAAATATCATTTGAGGAAAGCTCCAAAATTTAATAATTGAATTCATTTGAATTACAGTTTGCGTTTAATTATTCTTTGACTGATACAATTTTATTTGAACGTCGAGTTATAAGACTTATTTTTAAACCAGTGAATTTCTTAACTGTCTTTACACTTATGAGTGCAGAAATAGAGATGTGGAATGGTATAAGCAGGGACACGTATTCTTAGGATTTCCTTTCTTTCCTATAGCTGATCAAGCGTGGATGTATGATTCTCGCGAGATTTGAGTTGAACGATCGTCAAGTAAAAAAGAACCATTGCACGATTGTAATTATCATCTGGTCTGATGTATGTTTGATATTTTACCTACAACTTTTAATACTCCATTAATGTTTACGTGTATATTCTGAATTTTATTTTTACTGCTATGTTTGCTAATAATAAGCGCGAATGCTTTATTATTTTTAATTCTTGTAAACAACAAATTTCGTACAGCACACTAAATGTTGAAGGCAGTTTGGTTGAAATCATCAACTGGTGTCCTAGGTTTAACTGTTGTTCTGGGTTTAAAGTATTTACTGTTGTTCTGGGCTTAAAATCAACTGGTGTCCTAGGTTTAAAGCGTTAACTGTTGTTTTGGGTTTAAAGTATTTACTCTTGTACTGGGATTAAAATAAAATGGCGTCCTAGGTTTAAAGAATTAATTGCTGTTCTGGTTTCTAAAGCATCAACTGCTATCCTGGGTTTAAAGTATTTACTCTTGTAGTGGGCTTAAAATCAACTGGCGTCCTAGGTTTAAAGCATTAATTGTTGTTTAGTGTTTAAAGTACCAACTTCTGCCTTCAGTGGTGATATTGTGTCTAGTTCATTTCAAACTTCAAACTTCACATTTCAAGAACTGCTTATTCTCTTTCTCTCTCTCTGCATTATAGAAAACTCCATTCAGTTCTATGTTGTAACTCTACAAATTGTTACAGAGCGTTTTGCATATTTCAGACTGCAATTTTCATGTCCTGTAATGATACGTCAGTTCCTAACCATTCAGTGTGCGTTCTCTTCACGCCTGTCTCATAATAATAGACTGATGGGGTGTTTTTTAACGAGACATTGTTCGGTAGATTGACAGGGAATTTTTAATCCACTGTCTAAGTAGGTGTTGTCTGAGGCCTACTTTGGACACAGTTTCGTTAAAATAATTCGAAATTGTATTTTGACACTTCCGATCCTGATTCAACCATACCTCCAAGGTCCTTGGATCACGTAGGACATAACTAATGAAAGCGTGCAGAATAAAGATTATAAATGGGTGTGTTATATGTGGAATATGTTACCATATCAGTACAGACTTTTCTTTCAGAAACCGTAAATAGCTTCGTGAAAGAACAAACAACCACGTGAGATAGAGGTGTTTGGGTGTGTATTTTGCTCTCTATCTTTTTCACGTTGTCTTTTTTTTTTAAATGGCAGTGATTCAACGTCCACAGATGTTTACAGTCGAAAGAAATTATGAGTGAACACGCTTTCCGAACCCCGATGTTATTGACTGCTGGAATGGTCTTTGAGCAAAGTGAGTCATTCTGTAAATAAATCATACGCCCCATTAATGCGTCACTGAAGGTGACAACTGGTAGAAGTCTAAAAAATCCTAGCATCTGTCGACAATCTTTCTCTTAAAATTAAAATGGGCAATAGTGTCTGTCGCTACAAGGATTTGACTTATTTTCATACTGAAAACGCAGAGAAAATAGAGAGAGTCTGCTTACTACTAATTCAAAGCCACATGCATTTATCAATAATAATAATATTAATAATAATAATTTTGTTGTTGCTCTGATTCGCAAGAGAGCCCTAGGTGCTGACAATCATGAGCTCGGAAGAGAATCAGTCGATAAAATTTTCAACGACCTACGCTCGAACGTTTGACCTGCATGCTGTCGATTGTATAGTCAGAACGTTTGACCTGAATGCTGTCGATTGTATAGTCAGAACGTTTGACCTGAATGCTGTCGATTGTATAGTCAGAACGTTTGACCTGAATGCTGTCGATTGTATAGTCAGAACGTTTGACCTGCATGCTGTCGATTGTATAGTCAGAACGTTTGACCTGCATGCTGTCGATTGTATAGTCAAAACGTTTGACCTGCATGCTGTCGATTGTATAGTCAAAACGTTTGACCTGCATGCTGTCGATTGTATAGTCAGAACGTTTGACCTGCATGCTGTCGATTGTATAGTCAGAACGTTTGACCTGCATGTTGTCGATTGTATAGCCAAAACGTTTGACCTGCATGCTGTCGATTGTATAGTCAGAACGTTTGACCTTCTGCATGTTGTCGATTGTATAGTCAGAACGTTTGACCTGCATGCTGTCGATTGTATAGTCAGAACGTTTGACCTGCATGCTGTCGGATTGTATAGTCAGAACGTTTGACCTTCTGCATGTTGTCGATTGTATAGTCAGAACGTTTGACCTGCTTGCTGTCGATTGTATAGTCAGAACGTTTGACCTGCATGCTGTCGATTGTATAGTCAGAACGTTTGACCTGCATGCTGTCGATTGTATAGTCTGAACCCAGAGCTCAAATGTGGCGCGATGGCTACACTTGGATTATACTGTAATATTTATCGTATTCAGTGCAGAGCTGTAGGAGTAACATCATTTAGACCAGTGGTTTTTAAACTTTTCTGATTCGCGGACCCTTTTGAAAATCTGATGAAAGTGATGGACCACCTCCCTAGAAAAATGCACATAAGCAGAACTTTACAAGCAATGAATATACTTTATTTTATTGACTTTCACGGACCCCCTGAAGCCCATCCGTGGACCCGAGGTTTAGAACCCCTGCTTTAGACGGCAAGACAACTAACTTATTGCCAATAGCGTACAACATCTGTAATCTGTGTAATCTTTTTTTTTTTTTTTTTTTTTACACAATGTGAACTCTATGGAAAAGTGACAGAGGGTTTCACTGATATCATTACTCGTGTGATGTGAACTCTGTGGAGCGTAATGTGTTTTTTTTTCATTTTACCGATTGGCGAGCTGCAGAGTGTTTCAACAACGTAATGTGACCTTGGAAGCGAGACATGGAATGTTTATATGAAATCATCTCTGTAGCATGACGTTAGGTCGCATGACGTTAGGTAGCATGATGTTAGCATGACGTTAGGTAGTATGACGTTAGATTGCATGACGTTAGGTAGCATGACGTTAGGTAGTATGACGTTAGCATGACGTTAGGTAGTATGATGTTAGATTGCATGACGTTAGGTAGCATGACGTTAGATTGCATGACGTTAGGTAGCATGACGTTAGGTTGCATGACACATAAATGAAGGTCTGCATATTCACATGGCCTCAAGAATGCAAACAGTAAATTCTGTTGAGGAATTAGGCATTTAACCGAGAGGCAATACGAGTTTCGTATGCTTCAATGCATAACTCGTAATTAGTTTGCAGATTGAATAGTTTGCAACGGAGCTGTTATCCTCCCCATCCCCCTTCTTTACTACCACAATCTAATAATAATGCAATGATAGACGGGGAAAAGCGAAGGAGGCGTCGTCCACTACGTTGTCTCATTAGTTGACGATGCTTACATTAATGAATCGTCCACCATTTTGACTCATAAGCTGACAGTGCCATTTCAGTTTGCAGACAGTTTGACAAATGAACAGGTGGATAGATATGAAGTATCCCCCCTGACTATTTGACTGTCGAAAAGTACAGTGTTATGAAGATTTGGGTACAGCGTCCACCAGCACAAAACACACATCACGGCAAAAGAAAGAGAGCATTTAATGCGAATGAGAGACACAGCAGACAATGATGCTTGAGACATTAGCATGGAGACGATTTTCACTTTCACTCCTATGTCAACATAAGGTTTTGGGTCTCTACAGTCCTGGAGAAAAGGTGTGTGTATAAGGGGTGGTGGTGGTGTAATTTTACATTCAACTTAACGCCAGTTCTTAAAAGCTGAAATCATTTGAGCTCAAAGTGCATTCACTCCTACAGACAGTAAATTTTTCAGACTAGGGTAGATGGGATTACTTAAGATGGGATCATTAACGGGTATTCAACACAATTGTTTCTCTTGTAACCTGTAATGTGGGTAGGTTAGGCAGTGTAAAGTTGAGATTTTATTTAGGTGTTATATGCATGCGATGGCCAGCGTGTGTGGGGTGGTGGTGTACTTGCATGCCAATTGAGAAGGTGCGTGAGGAGATAAGATAAAGCTCCTTCAGCTAAACGACACATTCACACGAACACACAAATACATACCCCCACCACAAGAGTGAGGGCAGTAGGTAAAGGGACATACTTTATTTTGACTCTTACACTTGGAATGAGGATCTAAAAACAAAATAGCCCTCATTTCCCCCGATACTAAAGCCATTTAACCGAATACATTCACCCCATGGACAAATTTTAATTATAACAGTCAAAAGATAACGCAATAGTAAATATTAAATGATAAAATCAGATTACAAGCCCATTGTACCAAACATGAAACCCAATATCCGATTATTAAATATTTAAAAAAAAGAATATAAACATAATTCTGCTATGATTTCTAATTGTAACCTCGCAGTGCATAATTGCTTTAACAGTAAAGAAAAAGGGAATACCTAAGTACAGGACCGGAAGTGGGCGAATGACCCAACAAAAATAGTGTTTTTCGGTTAAGGTTTAGGGATTTATAGAGATAGATTAGGGTTAGGTCGATTTATTTAGAGAAAGAATAGGGTTAGGGTTAGGCTTAAGATAGATAGATAGATAGATAGGTAAATAGACAGACAGGGAGTGAATGAGAAAATGAGTGAGTGAGTGAGTGAGTGAGTGAGTGAGTGAGTGAGTGAAATATGACTTCCTAAAACTGCCATGCATTGGTGTAATTTCCTACTGAATATCACGTGAGGAATGTCCCTTAATTTTACTTTCCCAAGACATTGAGGATTTTTACGACAGTAACTCTATGAGTTCTCGAATGAATCACCATGATAAACAGAGTCTTTATTGCACCTGCAGGGAAAATACGAATATTTTACGACCTGAAAGGAATGAAGGAAATAAACACCAGTTTATTCTGCTCATCACTTCACTTCTCTCTCTACACCCCACCCCCACTTTATAAACCCTCCTTTCCTTTGCATGTGTCGACACATTCAATTATTGTCGGGAGAGCTCTAAAGAAGGAAAATCACGTTCTAAACGTAAATACTGAATGCATTTAATTTTCATTTCACTTTTATTTCTTCATCTGTCTGCAAGATCTATGTCATACATGATATGTAAGAAATGATAATAATAACAGAAACAAAAATAATTTGACCACACTGTTCTAAATGCTAGTGAAAATAGGGTAATAAACAAATAGACAGATATATATATATATATATATATATATAGAGAGAGAGAGAGAGAGAGAGAGAGAGAGAGAGAGAGAGAGAAAGAGAGATAGATAGATAGGTAGATAGATAGATAGATAGATAGATAGATAGATAGATAGATAGATAGATAGATAGATAGATAGATAGATAGATAGATAGATAGATAGTAATAATCAAGTGCTAATACTGGGTTATAATTAATTAATAAAATTTTCTCTCTCTAACATTTCATCTGTTTGTTTCATCTGTGTCTTTCTGACTCTCTCTCTCTTTGTGTCTCTCTCTCCCTCTCTGTCTCTATCTGCGCCAGATAATGCCTGAATGTATCTGCCAGTTTCCTTTCACTCTGTATTACATGAAGTGTTACTTCTCAGTAGCACACACGAAAAAGAAATATCTAAATGAATTAGCAGTCCCGCCGGCAATAAATGAAACTAACCCAAAGCATATGCTGTTATTGCTGTTTAGCAATTATAAAAGCGTGCCCACGTCATCATAATCAGTTTACTCCTGACATCTAGAATATCAGGATATTCTACTTCATTGCCAAGCAGATTTTTTCCAAGGTCTTCTTTATTTTTATCTCTTAACGTCTCACCTGCACGGCCTGTTTGCAGACATTTGGAATGCATCTAGTCTAGGTTAGGTCCAAGAGTGATTCCGTAAGTAGTTTGTGATGATGAACAGAATTCTGGTCGAAACGTTTCTCTTCAATTTACTCAAAGGAAGAACAAAAGAAGCATTCGAAGCAAACGGCCTTCAGTTGAAAGAGCGATTGTGTCCCTTTGCCGTCATAGGAATGTCATGGCGCAGTTCTTTGATAGTTAGGTGGCGCGTCAGACCGACGAGAGTTCTCTTCCAGACTTGGACGTTGCATGTAACTGTAGTGGTGTTTCCTTAGAGCGCCAAAGACGCTTTGTTTCGCTGCACTTCATTCCCTTAAAGACCAAGTGAAATGGAATCTAGGTCAGCCATAGATAAAAATAGATCCGTTTGAAATGAGTAATTCCAATTCTTAGAATAAAGACTGCAAAATTTAAACTTTTAGAGGTTTATATAAATGCTTTTATTTCGGTATTGAAAATCAATATTTTAAAAATAAATCAGATCTCTTATTCATTTGCGATACGAACTTCTCACCATAGCACAGCATAACATGTGACGTCACGAAGTGGATCTACAATCTGCATGTGCTGTCCGACATATTGTCTTGCGGTAAACGCGTAGTTTGAGAAATAAGACATGGTTAACACTGCAGTGCGTATGGCTGCACAAACACACTTTCATCTAACAGCACACATGGTACTGTGCAGTGAGCATTTCCAAGAAGAAAACTATGAAATGCAAAGCAGACAGTCTTTTCGGGACAGTTTAGCAATACCAGGAATTCAGGGTTAAGTTCGTATATTAACTATATATATTTTGGGGTTACATGCATATATTCATCAAACCATTACCATAATCCTTTAATCTTATCTTGAATTTTATTACATCAGCAGTTGCCTGTGTGTTAATTGCATCATAATATTTTACTTTACGTATTCTAGAGTACATTTTAACAATTGACAATTGTTTTTACTCTAGATAATCTTTTTTACTCTAGCCACTACTAGGAGAAAATCTAGTCTTTATTTTCTGCTGTTAACTTTAATTAATAAATCCATTAGAATGCATTTGATACTTATTATTATGCATCTGCCATAACATGGATACAAATGAAGAGTTAAAATTATTTGCTCATAATTAAATATTTTATTTTACAATTTATGGTTTCAAAATTACTACGTATTAGCGAAGTTATAGAAAGTTGTTGCACTAATTATACCACCATTAGTAAGATGACATAAAATAGGATTCCCCCCTCTAAATCTAGTTATGTTCTTTCCCCTCAAGCAGAATAATAATTTCAGCAATTCTAGTACTTCCTTACACCAGAAATTGTTCAGGTAGTCAGCATACTTTGCCACGATACATCAAAGGAGTGTAGTGTGTTCTTTTACACTTACACACACTACGGCAGACGATTCCTGCATCTCCCTGGTCATAGTGGTTTACAATCAGTGAACCCGTAGATTCAAATAAAACGAGAAAGTAGAAAATAGAAAAGGCTACTTGCCATCAAGCTAACAGCCATCTTTCAAGACCAGACTTCTTTGCCACTTTAAATTCAAGTATCAGACAATAAATTTCTCTATAACAGATAAACGTTTAGATCTCAGCCCATTGGCTAGTCTAGTTCTCATAAATCGTAACCATTGGCTAGACTCGTTCTCATAAATCGTAACCATTGGCTAGTCTCGTTCTCATAAATCGTAACCATTGGATAATAAAACTACTCACCCAGTTGGCATGGTTTGCATTACATCAGCAATTTCTAGCACATTCTCATCTTGAGTTGTTTATTTCTAACTCTGACACTTTCAAAAATACCATCAAAAGGAGTGACCAAGGTCAGGTATCTCTGACAATTTAACAATTTATACAACAATTAAATTTAAAATAGGGAGATCCACATTAATAAATTGTTGTTTTGTCTTTTGAATGAGTGCACGTCGTTTCTAGACAGTGAGCAGTAAACAGGTGAGTCTAAACGTGAGGACATAGAAATAGCTATATAAATCTGAAGTGTGCTTTTAACATTTCGTTCATTTACATTTAGTTAAGTGATATCACTTTTGATGGCTGATATCTGATCGATCTTTAAGAATAAAGCCGATCCAATAGAGATTCGGAATATCGTTTTTTTTAAAGAGATAATTTTTGTCCGAGATAAGTTCTTCCAGTACCAGTTTTTAGAACCCCCTGATACATTATCAAAATTATATTAATATATAAGATCTATAAGAGATAACAATATAATCATTGAAAAAATTACCATCACACTTACATACACACATTATTTCTATATATCACACGCACACGCACACATGAAGCACAACTCTACACACAAAAAATACGTGTACATCTTGATTTTTTTCATTTTAAACAGAAAACACTTTCTCTTGTTTTCTCTTCATCTCTCTCTTGCTTTCACTCGCTCATATACGTATATACAATGCACAAATGAACATTCTTTCATACACACAAAAACACTCGTCTTGTCTCAGGCATACACACACTTAACACGTACATAATCCTGGATGTCTCACACTATCTGCCTGTTGGTCTGGTCTTATCGTTAAGTCTCTCAACACCTCTCTCTCTCAGTATCATCTCGGTAGAGGAAATGATGGTTGCACGTGACATCATAACACATACTGGTACCATTTGCAGGGCTTTACCCGCAACAGGCATGAAAGGTGTATTGTTTTTCTGACGTGTGGAATACTAAGACATGTTACCAGAAGTCTGTCGTTGTTCCATTCTGAGGTCAAGGATACACTGTTTTGGATGTGGATTTCTGTTTATGAAGGTGCCGATATCGCCCAAATAAAAATTGAAAGAGTAAATACACATTTTCTTTTTGGGTTTCGGGAAATTTGTTGTGCTTCGTTCACTCTCCTTCGCTTTCTCTGTTGTTTTCTCGCAATCTAATAACCTCTCTTTTCTCTCTTCTTATTTTATCTTCTTTCTTATTACTACGTGTCTTCTCCCCTTGCAGCAATTTCTTTTTCTTTTTCTTTCTATTCGACTTTTTTCTCTTGAGAATAGCATAGTTCCCTACTTGCTTCCGCTGGATTCAGGGCTTCTATTTGCTTTATCTCTGTAAAGCCATCGGCAGCAGCGGCTATGAAGGGTGAGGGGGGAGAAAGATCAGAGGACTGGGGCTCAAAGTGGTTCACGTGGCGTGAATGCGATTGGGTACATAGGAGTGCTCATGCACTCGTAAATGTACTTTATTTTTTAGAAATGAACAGATGCGACGGTTCAGAAAAGTGACACCAAATTTCATTCTTTTGTCTACGTTAATCGCTTACGGGAAACGAGATTGCTCTTGTGTTATGGTTGCGTTGAAGAGTTAATGCCTTACTGTCTTAGTACTGCTGCATATACAACTTGTGCTCTCAACTCTCATCACCTATTTTAGATTCTGTAAACTCATTCTTAGCAAAACTTATCTCGTGGATTCACATTTGAAGACTAAGCATCTTATACATTTCCAAAGTATGACGTCACATGAAGACGAAGTATCTTGTACATTTCCAAAGTATGATGTCACATGAAGACGAAGTGTCTTGTACGTTTCCAAATTATGAGTTACATGAAGACGAAGTATCTTAAGACCCGATGACGCTGGAGTGATAGCTGGACACACACACACACACACACACACACACACACACACACACACACACACACACACACACACACACACACACACTTTACATATTGCGATCATTTATATTTACTTCATCTATGTACAGACTGAATCAGGGCAGCACAGCAAATGAAAACACAGCTAAGTCTAATTGTTTCATCCCCGTTAGTCCGAGTAGTCTGGCCCTAAAGGCCCGAAGGTGCCTGGTACGTCCCACTATTCGTGTAACATCTTTCTCCAGGTGTTTCCCAGACTCTAGCGTTTTGTGTATTTAAAACCCTGCGCTGGAGATGGAACGGGGAAGGACCAGTCAAGTGGGTGGGGTATGGGCCTGCTGTTACTCTTACTGACTGGCGTGCTTGTAATCTGAAAGCCCATTGGACAGTTAAAACAAATTCTTCACAGAGTGGGTCCTAAACTTAACTTTCAAGCTGCAAGAATCTGCATGTAATGAAGAGTGTGTTAGTATAACGTTCGGCTGTAATATGTCCAGCTAAACAAACCACAACGAAAAATTAGTCTTGGTGGTCAGCTGTTTATCAATTGAGATCTAAAACGTGAAGCAAATCAAGGCTGTAACAAAATTATAACTGAAACAATATATAAATATAGATATTGAAAAAATTAATAAATACGATTTATTAGCAGAGCAATAAATATAAAATAAAAGGTGATAATTTGCTTTTGGACACTGTCGGGGTTTCATACAGAACACCTCTTTGCAATTGATCTGATTAAATATAGTTATTATTGTACAGATGCTAGAACAGTACACTACCATAGAACGCTGCTATAATAGGCGTTTTATTTTGATTTTAGTTTAATTTAATGATCTTATTTTGATTGTTTTCCCTCATATCTGAAGTTTTTCTTTCTTTTATTTCCTATTAAGCACTTTTATGTTATTTATTTATTTTTGTTTTACACCGGCAGTGGAAAATTCGTGATTTATGTTTCTGATTCATTTTTTTGCTGTTGGCCTTATTTCCCGGGTATACATCTGTACCGTAACGACCTGTTGTGCTAGTTTTCAGACTTGGCGAGCCGAAGAGCGGGCAGTAAAACATTATCACTGCAACAATAAGAGTCGATATCAGCGCACGCCTTTTGCATACTTAATTCTTTTTCTTCCCTAAGGTTGTATTTTATTTTAATGGAAAGATAAAATTATGTAGAATCTGGATGCTTACAGAAAATCTAAATCCTGAACACACATCAGACTTGTGTCATAAGAGAGCAGACAATGCTAATATAACCACGTCACATGTCTCGTTTCGGCTAACGAATGCCCGGATGAGAATAGCAAAATCTACTAAAACCTGCTTTGTGTTGTTGATGTATTATTTTAAGATTTTGAATTCTTGTATTTATGAACTGAGTCAAAATGACGAAAGTTTGTGGTCAAAAATGACATAAAAATAAATTGTTGAAGATAGAAATAAAAATGTAACGGGGATGTGTACAATGCAAACTTAACATTGTGATACATTGTGAGGACTTTTCACTTATGGGTGTTAGTCATTTTACACTAAACTAAACATCATATCCGCATCTACAGCTACCATCTTGTCATCTTCATGGCTACCATCGTATTCACATGCTACCCATCGTATTCACACTTCAACCATCGTATTCACACTTCAACCATCGTATTCACACTGCAACCATCGTATTCACACTTCAACCATCGTATTCACATGCTACCAATCGTATTCACACTTCAACCATCGTATTCACATGCTACCAATCGTGTTTACACTGCAACCATCGTATTCACACTGCTACCATCTATTTCACTAACACCACTACTGGATATCTACTTCAGCACCACATTCACAACAACATTCCGACAACAACACAAATCACAACTCTATGTCACTAGCTTAGTCCGTTAAGTTTTTACGTCTATAATATTATTCTGGGTATGGACGCATCTACAAAACCGATTTGTAGAGGCGTTATTCATTGCTTGCCTGAGTACTGTTGTGACCATACCAGTCACTCTGAAATGAAATGAGCAGAGTTCGTATCTGTCAAGAGCACAGACTGAGCCATTAGTTCCCACTTTTGGTTTCGTTTCCCACGTAGAGGAAGCGAGGCCCTGCCCATGTAGACGGGACTCTGGGCTGCTTGGATGACGAAAACCAGATGACGGACTCAGAGCAACACCGATTCGGTAGAAGAAATAGATGCTTGTTAGGCAAATGAAAGGCGAACGGCAGAATACAACGACCAAGAGTCCCAGGCGATCGTCATGCTGTACACATCTGATACATGTTGTGACATGTTTGTGTGTCACTTGTCAAAACATGCTTTGAAAGGTACTAACAGCTTCTCAGTATTCTCAATAACATCTTTAGGCTCCATTACGACTCATTAGTATTTATGAGCTTATGATTTCTTTAAAAAGAATCGATTAATTTTTAAAGGCCAAATCCGTCAGGAGAGTTAGTTAAAATAAATAACAATTATAAATCATTACTGTATGGACGGACAGCAGGCTCGTTTTAGGCAAGCATGCGCACTTATGGATTAGATGAGAACCTAAACTAATTCTCACCTGTAGAAACAATAGGAAAAGTACGGCGTGTGATTCTGTCTTAATTAGAGGCACGTTACACGCACTTCCCAGAAAACATTCACTGAATCAGGGTCAAAGAGAAATGAGACTATTAACGGACTGTTGACAGAAGTCTGAGTTTTATAGGATAATCAAAGTGTGACCGCTTGATGAAACGAGGAAGATAAATGGTTAATGAATTCTATTTAGTTCATTGAGAATGTGTCACAAAATCTTAGCAATACGGTCACGTGGCTTACTTACTATGAGTATGAAAGATATTGCTATTTAAGAAATGAAGTGAAGGAACTTTTTATTACAGGTATTAGTTTAGTGGAATATGATTTTTTAAGAAACTGGATATGTCCCAAATTTGATATTCATTTAACGGATTTAATCTGATTCACTTTCAAGCTGTATATGGTTATTTGCAACGTTTTCATCTTGTCAAGTCTTCCTGCTATTTTTTTTAATTTTGGGGGTGGTGGATGGGGGGGGACAGTTTTTAAGGAGGTAGTACCTGCGGATCAGATTACAGAAATCAACTCAGATCCAATTGTGACAGACGTGACTCTTTGAGAAGTGCCACCAGAGAACAAATCTTATATCTCAAAGAAATCTTACTTAGATTTTTCTGAACGAAAGTGACATTCCTAAGATGTAAAGCTTCAGAGGAATATGGTGGTGCCACCCAGTCTACGAGTCAGATTAGTGTATTTGACCCATGAATCCACGAAAGCTGGCTACATGAGTATTGATGAAACCAAATCTAGAATTTCAGTCGAATTCTAATTGCCGATAATGACTGTTGACAGTATTCTTAATTTCCAGTATTGTGATATCAATCAGCAGACGTCTGACAGACCAGCTCTGCAAGGTGAAATAGCTGTAATTGAAGCACTCTTTCGCTGCATCATAGTTAATTGATAAAAAAAATAGATTACCATTTAGCAAAGACCATTGAAGGATTTTGACCATCATCAATTTCACACAATATCCTGAAGCAAAACGGCTGAATTCCATCTTTTTCTTCACGTGGGTTTTACGGAAAAACACTCATGTCAAAATATGGGCACACTTTTATGGATATGTAACAATTTGACACAAATTTCAAAAGCTCACATTTCAATCACACGTACGACCAGACAGACAAGCATATACTAGCTAGCTAGATAAATAAATAGACTGATAAATGGACATTTATGAATGGAATTATTGAAAGACAGTTTAGACGAATAACAAGTAACTAGATTGAAGGAGAGACAAAAGGTATCTCATTTACATATGTAAATGTATTGCCTAACTAATCATGTGCGACGTTATTACTCTGCTGAATCAAACGTTGACAAGGTTCCTTGTCCCTAAAGGTATTACGAACATTCTGCAAATTAATTTGCATACGTTTATAGTATATTTCTTCCCAGCTGTGTTGCAGTGTGCATACAGTTGTCTTAACAAACATTGTTACATGACGCATAGATCATCGATCAGTCACACGCACCATCTTATATAAATACACATAAGTATGTAAACACACACATACATATAGACAAACACACGTGTACGCTTGCAATAAAAACGGCAAATAGCCCGTTGATTTACACTGGCAACCCATCACAAACGATTATCGGTGGATAGTTTAGAACCTAAGCTCCTCTTGATCCCACAGCGCAATGACATACTGACAGAGTGTTCTCCTATTGCTTGTCATTCGTATTTTGCAGCTTTATTTTTTTTTTTTTGCTGTGAAAGAATGCTTGTTCTTTGCGTGTCCAACCCCTACTGTGATTCCTGAAATTTCTATCAAGCCATCAGGTGCAAAACACGAACAATTGTTTCTTAAAGTTTATTTCTGTTTCTGTTTTCTTCCAGATCATCCGGTGGCGTTTTTATTTGTGGAAACCATTTGCAAACCCTGTACTATTAACAAATTCAGAGTATGTTCCTGTCAAATAGTGCAGGTCACGACGTCCTGTTGTGATGTTTAAGATTATCCTGTTTCTAACGCATCCTCAATGCAATGCAGGTCGCTTATAATACCAATGGCAAGAGTTAAAGGGACTCTGTACCGGAAACGAAAAAAAGTGAAGCGAGCGTTGTCAGTACGTCTTAGCTTCTTCGCAACACTAATGATTGAACGTTTCATGTTACAGATTTACCACACAACAACGTTTCGTGTTACACATTTACCAAACAGAAACGTTTCATGTTACACATTTACCAAACAGAAACGTTTCATGTTACAAATTTACCACACAGAAACGTTTCATGTTACAAATGTACCACACATAAACGTTTCATGTTACAAATGTACCACACATAAACGTTTCATGTTACAAATGTACCACACATAAACGTTTCATGTTACACTTGTACCACACATAAACGTTTCATGTTACAATTGTACCACACAGAAACGTTTCATGTTATAAATTTCTAACATAAAAAATGTTCAGGTTACTAGTTTATAACACAGAAATATTTTGTGCTACATTTTTGCAAGACAGAAACGTTCCAGGTTACGAGTTTGTAGCAAAAAAGAAACCAAAATGTTTTTTCATGTTACGAGATTGTACCTCCGAAGCATTTCATGTTACCAGTTTGTAACACAGAAATGTTTCATGTTACGATTTTACAACAGAGAAACGCTCAAAACAAACGAAAGGAAACATATGTAACTGAAATTTGAGTGTTTTGGTTTATATCCCTTAATCATTGAAAAGTTATTTGTATTTCAATTTTTGTTGTTCGTGTGTGTAATGCTGAAAAAGAGTTTTACATATTATCTCTCACTTGTATCATCAGCCTATCAATTTCTCTGAGAGATATTGCCCAGAGCAAGAGTGAATTGTTTCAGGTAATCCGTGCTACCAAGCAATTGTGATCTTCAGTTCAATTTGGTGAACGACTCTCCACTATTGATAAGTGCATTTAATGTGAGAAATGTGTGTGTGTGTGTGTGTGTGTGTGTGTGTGTGTGTGTGTGTGTGTGTGTGTGTGTGTGTGCGTGCGCGTGTGTGTGCGTGCGTGTGTGTGTATGTGTGTGTGTGCGTGTGTGTGTGCGTGTGTGTGTGTGTGTGCGCGTGTGCGTGTGTTTGTGTGTGTTGCTTATTGTTGTGCTTATGTCAGAGATACGTGCAATAAAAATGCATTTTTCATGTTTGTTCAAAAAGTGGATAATGCGTGAATATGTATCTACCATAGGGTCTACATTCTTTGCATTCAGACAAGGGGAGATAATTATGAGGAGTACTAATATCTCCAAAGAGATAAGAAAGCTCATCCTTCACGGCTTACAAAACTCATTCTTTTGAGTCCGCTTAGAAAATTGGGTATAAAAAAAGAAAATAATTTCTTTAAAGCAGTGTCTTAAACATGCTGTATATTTTTTATTCTCCCTTTTTATGTTCTTTAGTTTTATTAGTTTCTTTTTCTTTCTTTCATTCCCACATACTTTTTTTAAAAAAGACTTTGCTGGTGGAGTATGGTGCACGCGAAGTGCTAATCAGTTTCGTTTTCCGTTGCTTTTTCTGATATATTGTTCTGTTGACTCTAAGGTAGTGCTTGTTTGTTTTAGACAGCATGTCAACTATCCTGTGTGCTTACCTGTCAAATCTTGGCCACCTTTTTGTTCCTTCAATCAGCACTTCACTACCTCAGTCTGCGACTATTTTTAGATTGCTTTTACAAAGGGTGGCCTACGATTTTTTCTATTTTTTAAATGTTCGTCTGAAAATAAGTGCAGGTGTGTGTGGCCGATAAAAGGAGGAAAGGATTGTAGAGCGACCATGATAGAAAGGTCTTGGGATGTCTATGAATAAATTAAGTTGAAAACCAACAGTACTATAGGAGAATATTGCTGATTTATGGTCAGCACTGACAAAGATAAGATGTGCTTCAATCTGCTCGGATGAAGCCGAATAATTTTATTTCATTATTGCAAGTGTGCATATGAATTTGTTTCGTTTGTTGAATTGTTACTTATACGTTTTGAGTGCTTCAGTAGTTTGTAGTAAGACCTTCGTTTTTTTAAGTGCACTTATTGTAAAACCCCAAGGTGTCTTTTTAAAGATTAAGCTCTGTTTTAAGTTTCTATCATCATCGTCGTCGTCATCACCACCATCACCATCATCATCATCATCATCGTCAGTGTCATCATCATCATCAGCAGCAGCAGCAGCAGCAGTAGCAACATTATTATTATTTTCATTATTCAAAATACTATAGATGGATCTAATACTGTGACAAATATTTTCACCCCTTCTGTTATTTGACACTTGTTTCCATATATGAAATATTTAATTGTTAAACTTCTGGAACACTTTATTCATATTACTGATATTTATGCAGTGTACGAGTTTAAGGTGGACATCGTGCACTGCACGTTATGCAAGCCATGCAATGGATAAATCGCAACAGTTTCTCCAACACGAACTACAGGATATTGCCTGAAGTAATAATAAAATAGAGTATGACAGGTGAAAATGAAAGTTAATCCATTGCTAGGAACATGAATGAATTTGTTTATTAGAAGACTTGATTAACTCCCATTGTGAGAGAAAATTCAAGCATCATTTAGCAATTAAGGATAACGAATGGCCACCTACTAGCTGACAGAAGATGACCAATACGAGTTAACAAAATAAGAGACCTGTTGAAATAAACCCTCGTCTCTTGTCACTTGTTGAAGGTGACTCCAGCGTTAAAGACGTATTTCTTTCGTTTCCTTTCAAGTCCCCACTCTGACGCATATGTGCGGTCAAGGCCACTCGTGAATAGACTCAATCGTAAATTTTCTAATTTGTAATATTTCCTTTCAGCTATATAGGAATGTCATGTTCATGTTCTTCTTTCAGCTGAGTAATGATGTATTTTTTATTTTCATATATAATTGTGCGTGCTGTTCTGTAATTATGAAAGATCTTTATACTTATTTTATTGAGTGGAAACACTATGTGATTGAATGGTTAGCCAATTTGTAAACAACATTTGGCAAATTGTAGCAATTGAGTGGCTGTCTAAATCCCTGTGAAACAGTTCTTATACTGATTTAAAGATTTCTTGTAGCATGGTGAAACACGACTTTGTTCAGTTATTTTGATCTGTATCATTATGTACAGAATTGATAAAAGGAACATGCAGTATACTATTGTGTTTATTTAAAGGTGTAATAAATGTAGTGATGCCACTCAGTCATGGCAGAGAATACTATCATTGGATTTTATAACCACTAAATTAATTGTGACGAAGCTTAAGAAAGAGATAAGACAAGATGTAAAGCTAGTCAAGACACTCACATGCACAAAAACTGTTTTCCCAGGAGAAAGAAGTGGTAGCTATTTTTGTTGTTGTTGTTGTTGTTGTTCTCTGAACCCCTTGATTTTGGTCTCCTGGCACCTCCTGTAAATGAGTCTGTGAGGTTTTCGATCTGTGGCCTGTTGAGGACCGTTGCAATGAAGTCTGTTTTAACGTGCCTATGCTTGCTGCATGCGAGCGTCACTTCTGACGTCACACACTGCCAGTGAAGAGTACAGAAGGTCACGTGGCCTATTTGTTTGTAAACAAACTTTGAACTGTCCTTAATTTCTTGTGACGTACATTATTTGTGTTGTCTGAACGTCATTTGACTGAAGTAACTTTGTTAAAGAATAGTGTTCTCTCCAGAGGCCTCTAGTGAGGGCAAGAGTAAAATTCAAGAACTTTAATAATAGACAGTTACCAAGAACATCTAAAAGTCTGAACTGTATTGAGCCTTGAGATGTATATACGTTTTATATTGTGGGATATTTCTATATGTATTCACATGATTATTTGTACTCGATCAATGTTGAATTTCTGTGTATTGTGCAGGTCATTTGTATAGTTAATAAATTGTATTTCTTTGTTTATGAATACCCTCATCCTCGTGTTTTAACTGGGTCAAAAGGTCAGAGTAATGGTGGAGGTGTAACAATTAATAAGATGAGTGTAGGCCTTTGAAAAGGGTGTCCACTACTCTGTTGGACGTTTGCCAGGTCAGATTTATTCGATGTTGCTTATAATTACGACACTGATGATTGCTGTGGAAAGGGTACAGGGAGGTTACTCTTTCAGTCCGTTGCCCGCAAAATGAGAGGTGTGTATATATCATAGACGTGGAGGGATGGTAATATTATCGTAATTAAAGAGACTCTCTCCTCGTTTAAAATAACCTGTCTCAAATACTAATACTATTTGTATATTGATTTTATAGAAATATACTTTTGTTATGATGCATCGAATGTGAAAATGTTTTCACATAATAACAATAACAATCGCATGTGTATAAATGCCAGCATTTCAAGAAATGGTTTTGTGATGAAAATTTAAATCAGGAATTAAATATGGGAAACAATGTACTACGACTATTAAACAGTATTAGTTATCAAACTTTAACTCCTTGGATAATAATGGGCCCCTATGTGTTGTTAGCGTGTATTTGATTTTTTTCAATTCGTTTCTATTTCATTGCCAACTATTATTTTTTGTTGTTGTTCACTCACTCATTTCATATTTTAGTGCAATCTATCATTTATTTATTTATTCAATCATTCATTCTCTTACTTATTTCAAGGTGTTATTTAACATATTTATTCCTTCACTAACTCATTCTTGGAATGATTTTGTTGTTTGTTTATTCCGTAAGTATTGTGACGTGTATAAGTAATTTAGAAAGTGAGTTATTTTATAAAAGTGTTATATGTTTATAATTTTTGTTTACTTTAATGTTCTGGAAATGTCCATTGATTCTTAGTCGGAATGGGAGACTCTTCGGCTTACACTGTTTTCGCGCTCCAATCTCAATGTGTCATTTTCTCTGGAACTGCGGATACCGTTCCCAGAAGCTTTCAGTGATAATTTTAAAGGTGACGTTATTATTTTGGTCTTCAAAAGTTTATTTCATTTTTTGTTTGGAAATTGGCAGTGGTGGTGGTGGTGGTGGTGGTGTGTGTGTGTGTGTGTGTGTGTGTGTGTGTGTGTGTGTGATTTCACCTAAAGCAATTACATGGTCCTAAGTATGTCCATTTTACACTGGGAGTTAATCATTAAATCATTTTTAAATGAAAGAAAAATATACCAATTGTAGGCTCAGATACAGAATGCTTCAAAAACTGTTAATTAATATATAATTCACGATTTTTTAAAAATAAAATTCCAACCAATTGCACAGCTGAAAATTAACAACGTAATATGTGGTTAGCTAGAAAAGGGAGCAAACCAAATACTCTCATACACTAATTATCTTCCCAAAAATGAAAACGGTGAATGCATTAACTTAAAAGAAGTAAATTTCCTGCCCGCACAACCCCATATAGAAACTTTATAATAGTATTCGTTTCTAAAATTAACTTTTTATGAATGCACCTTTATAAAGTAAAGAATATAGTTTTAAAAGAAGAATATTTTATCCCACACACAGCCAATGATAAATTCCAAATGTTAAAGGAAGCAAAATATGTTATGAAAAGAAACATTTACTTTTTTGGGCACCGGCCCAAAATGTACGAGTGATCTCTCTTGAAGCTATTAATTGTGACCCATTGGCGCTGCCAACTTACGGCCACTTTGCAAGCACTAGAACGTCAAGGTGCATGCTTTTAATAAAGAAAAGACAACTCTGCCAAGATAAATAAAAAAGATGAGACAGTTTTCATTTTTGTCTGAGTATGTGTGGCAAACCAGGCTAAAAAATAAAAAGGTTGGACGGGTTAGGTTTGGGAAATAACTCACGAGGATTGGGGAAGCATTTAATGGTAACATTTGTAGTGCGTTGTCCAAAAACAGAAACAAAATAAAGGGAGCTAATTATGTACGTTCGTGTCAATGTCCTTTGTAGAATGTATTTCATGTAAATTATGCAGTTCTATAGTATTTACAATTAAAGAAAACACAAAAGATAACTTTCAAAAAAATAATAGAAGACAACTTCGAACGAAAATAAAACGCAATAAAAATAATAATTTAATTTTAAAATATAAAATTGTTCTCTTAACAGTATGTCGACTTCCTTATGCTGCCTTCCTGTTGGAAGTGCAGAACACACTGCGAATTTAATTTAAATGTCACGGTCCTTAATTTTATTTATATATTAATTTCTGGGGAAGCGTTTTTTTCCCCCTTGCAATACCTATACTAATTAAGGTTTAATTCTTATAGCGTTACGACACATAAAATATTTAGCTTCAAATATTTTCATTAGAATTATAAGCAGGAAAATGGTTTAGAAGTTTGACACGCATGATTGCATTTGAAATGTCAAGAAATAAATGCGTACAATATAATTTGTCGCACTTTCGATTTGAGAATACTATTATACTACTGAATTGAGCCATTTGGGAATACTCTTTCTTTCTCTCTTATCATGATTGTAACTGGTTCGGGTCAGTTCTAAAATGCAGTTGAGTGTGATAAGAATGTCATCATATCAGTTAATGGGTTTGTAGTTAATTTTGATTGACACGCTTTCATGTTCACTCCGTTCATTAAGTGTGCAGACCCCTATTGGTAGCCATATTATCTCATCAATCCTTCAACACAAATGAATGCAGATGATCATCCTACTGAAAATATAACGACAACAAATAATAGTAATAAGAGTAATAGATATTATTTGCACCAATTTTGGAAAGATTACAAATTGTTTGCAAACCTGGCCACTATGTTTGCCATTTGTGGGGTAAAGCGATTGGTGGATCGATCAAAAACACTCCGAATGATCAGAGGTTGGTCTGGACTTGAGTTCAAGACCGTCTGAATGACAGGAATCTTGCAAGGATCCATTACGTCACAGCCATCAAGTACCCCAGCTAAATGGTGCATTTCTCTGGTCTAATGCCCGTATTAGTCTTATGAGAAACATTCTTTCCATCAGAGATTCTGAATAATTTGGTAATTTCTTTGAGTGCACTCTCCCCCCCCCTCCTCCAGTTTAGATGTGGGTTTTTTTTTTTTTTTTGGTTTTTTAATGTGGGTATTTATTTAACTTGTACCTCTATACGCTTCCAGTTTTGAACGTAGACGGCCGAATCTGGTATTAAGTCCATTGAGAGGAACCAGATCATGAAATTCACATGGGTTGCTGTTCCTAATTGCATTGCGCGAATTCTCGCGAGTGCAGAGGGCGCAACCCTACCCCACCTTGAATCAACAACGTGGAAGAGCTAAAGGGCTTCGCAAATATTTGAAATATGTGCGCCGTTATTAGGAGGGACAACATATTTTTTCCTTCGATTTATGCTTCTGTTTGATCGACAGTTACGCAAGCGTAGAAAACTTTCACGAATTTAAAGTTGACGTAGAGAAGACCAATTTATATATATATTAATTTAATTGTAATCTTAACTGAGTAAATTCTTACTTATCATACTTAATAATTATAATTCAAATGTTCAACCATGCTGCATTTGTCAAAACTATTTGTGCTTTAATCATCGTCATTATTATCATTATCAGTAGTAGTGGTAGTAATAATATCATTGTACCAATACTTGTTCAATGTTCATTAGTGTAAAAGATAATACTTTCACATTTTAAATAAATTCTCTAAGGCTGCTTATCTTTTCTAAAATAAAAACCCTTGCATTCAGAATCAGGCATTATAGACTGAAAACAGGTCCTTTGAGAATTGGAGAAAAAGTCGATAAACAGTTAGAAATTAAAGAGAAGGAAACACACACACACACACACATACACACACACACACACACACACACACACACACACACACACACACACACACACACACATATTGGAACTACCACAAAGCATTCATTGTATTGCTGCTTTAGTTTGATTTTTTTTTAATCCATGGGAAATCCATTTGCAATGAACGCTTTTAAAAGGACACTATTATTTAAACAGAGGAGTGCTAGGCAATTCCATCCTATCAAAAGCGTGCCCTTGATATCAATGTAACAAGTGTCCTAGTACTATAAATATAAAATCTAGTAGACTATATGTCTCGTTATCACGAACTGACGCCTACTGTGACTTCATTAAAAATGTTACTTCCATGCTGGATTTTTTTTGTGCATTATTAATATTTTAATATATTGAAAGATGAAGAAAATTAAATAATAGCAGATAGCTAGTGTGTGGTTAAGTAAATATGCCTATCGCTATTTCTAGACTGAATTCTTATATAAAGTGTTAAATTGTCAAAGTGACCCGACCTTCGGCACTCCTTATGATGGTATTTTAGTAGGTGTCAAACTTGGAGTAAAGACTCGAGTTGGGAATATGCTAGAAATTGCTGATGGAATGCAAACCAGTTCCAATTGGATGAGTAGTTTTTATTCTCCACTGGTTAAGATTTACGAGAATGAGACCAGCTAAAAGGGCTGAGATAAAAAAGTTAACATGATGTAATCTGGTGTGGCAAGAAGTCCTGTCATGATAGCGGCCGTGGGATTAATGGAGAGTTAACTGATGGATAGAGGGAGAATGGACTTGAAATATTTCGTGCATTTTTGCTATTTATAGGTTATATTTCCACTTTACCTAGACCTGTATTATGTGATTAGACTATTATTTCTACAAATTGTGAACTATGATGCTTATATGTAGTATGCTAAAAACTTGACAATGTTTCTAGTGAACCAGCTCATAAATGTGATATGCTGTATTTATTATACTGTTATTAAACAGTTGCAGGAAACTTTATGTTCAGACTTGAATGTAAGAAAGATTTGAGTTAAAAAGGGAATAAACTGGAAGCTTGGCATTTGTTCACTGATAATCATAAATCAGGAGATTCAGATAACTGAAGGAAAGGATTTTTAAAGCATCCTTTCCTTCAGTTATCTGAATCTCCTGATTTATGATTATAAACTGCTATGACATGGTAGACACAAGAAGTATCTACCACAGTGTGTAAAAGTAAGGAATGCACTACACTTCATTTGTGTATGGTGGCAAGGTATGCTGACGACATCGAGCAATTTCTGGTACAAGAAAATTATTGAAAATTGCTACAATTTGTTGTTCTGCTTGAGTGAGCTGGTACGGCGAATGAGTGCCCAGGTTAGCTTCGGGAGAATATCATCGAATCTGTGTTCTACAATGTCAGGAGGTAAACAGGGAATTGATGTGGAAAATAAATCTGTGAGTTTGATATGAAAAGCACATAGAATAGACTATTGTGGCTTCCACTATACAAGGTTCCATAGAAAGTATTATCGCTTATCTCCCCATTTCTGTCCTCTGATAAGAACTATCGTGTGATTTGTATTGACACTAAATTGTTGAATTGTGTTTTAAGATATAAAACTGTGTAGACATTAACGTTATTAGAAAATGGTTTCATGGAAATATTGATTTTTTTTGTCAAGTAATATTTTTCATTGTATTTGTTAAATGTATATTTGATTTTTTATTTCATAAAGTTATTGACTTTCATACACATATTGATAACCTTATGCTGGAGAAGAAAGTGGGTAGATGGGGCTTGTTAAATATAGATTAAAGACGAATTTGTCCTCTCCTTTAGTAAGATGTTTTCCACCTATAGAAATATTATGTGACGGTAAATGTTTGACTTTAATGTTGTGGAAGAGAGAAAACGTTTACATCGCCCGCATATCCGCTCCGTGACAAAAACGGGTAGTGTCTGCTGGAGAATTATTAATAACATAAATTAAGATTCTCATCACTTGTAATTAGTTATGGATGACTACTTAATTAAAATACTTAATTAAAACTATCATAACCATTAAATGGATGGCATAGGCGTCAGAGACATAGATAGATAAATAGATGGATGGATGGATGGATAGATAGATAGATAGATAAATAGATAGATAGATAGATAGATAGATAGATAGATAGATAGATAGATAGATAGATAGATAGATAGATAGATAGATAGATAGATAGATAGATAGATAGATAGATAGCAGACAATTGCCTTCTTGCCAATCCTTAAATACCAGCAACCTGGCTCCATATCCGGGAAGAAATGTGTCTGTGGAATGCATAATGTAGCCAAATAAGCTTGCACGTATGCATGTCTGCGTGTTCGTGATTTGAATGCGTGCATTCATATGTTCAATTATTGCTCGCAAAGACATGGCAAACTGTCTCGCCGATACACAACACACACGTTTGCTGGTCCAACAATTCAAATGACTTAAAAGCGACCCTTCACTTCATTTTATGATGGCAGTCAATTTTTATCTTTCCTTTTTTTTCCTGAAGGGGGGCGGAGATAAATCTTTCAGATAAGAAATTAAATACTCAAATCTTTCTTTCTTTCTTTCTTTCTTTCTTACTTTCTTTCTTTCTTTCTTTCTTTCTTTCTTTCTTTCTTTCTTTCTTTCTTTCTTTCTTTCTCTCTAACTTGTTTCTCTCCCTTTACTCCATCCCACATAAATAAAGGAAAATCCGGATAGTATTTGAAGAGAATGCTCAGTTATGTGTGTATTCAAGTGTTGTCCAGAATTAAGAGAATAGTAACCTTAACCTTTTGCGCAATTTTGGTGACGACTATCAGCAGTTTTTTTTACAGGAGGGAGGTGGGGGGTAGGAAGAGTGAGGAATGAGATTGATTACTTTTGGTTCGTGCCCTTCCTTTGAAGAAGAACGCAAACACATCCTCTAAGCAGGTCACCCCAACAGCTGCGTTCCAGAATCCGGAAAACGTTAGGTCCCGCCCTCAAGTCTGGTCACGTGATCAATAGTTAGAAGTGACGGACGATTGTGTCCCTTCTTTTATTTTTACAATAGTGCGAATCATTCGAGTTTATTTAGCAGCTCAGGCTGACGTAACGATGATAGATAAATGTTTAAACTGTGAAGTGAAATCGTCAACGATAAGATCGTATTTCCTCATTGTTAACAAATGGCCAGTCCTTTCAAAGGCTCAGCTAACGACTCCCACTTCAAATTTCGCACGCACACACATTACTGAACATAAATCCATTTACATTCACTATAACAACTGGATGCGTAATCTATAACCTAACCGGCACAATATAGGCTGGAAATAAATCACTGTGCATTTATTTTGAGGTTGACAAGTATTCAATACAAAATGAATAGATAGTGAGCGCAAAGATAATTTATTATTTGCTTTATTATTATTGAGAATAGTCAGGCTGCCTACATTACAACGTGTCATGGCCAAATAATGTCTTTATTTATTGACAATAGTCAGGCTGCCTACATTACAACGTGTCATGGCCAAATAATGTCTTTATTTATTGAGAATAGTCAGGCTGCCTACATTACAACGTGTCATGGCCAAATAATGTCTTTATTTATTGAGAATAGTCAGGCTGCCTACATTACAACGTGTCATGGCCAAATAATGTCTTTATTCATTGACAATAGTCAGGCTGCCTACATTACAACGTGTCATGGCCAAATAATGTCTTTATTTATTGACAATAGTCAGGCTGCCTACATTACAACGTGTCATGGCCAAATAATGTCTTTATTTATTGACAATAGTCAGGCTGCCTACATTACAACGTGTCATGGCCAAATAATGTCTTTATTTATTGAGAATAGTCAGGCTGCCTACATTACAACGTGTCATGGCCAAATAATGTCTTTATTTATTGAGAATAGTCAGGCTGCCTACATTACAACGTGTCATGGCCAAATAATGTCTTTATTTATTGAGAATAGTCAGGCTGCCTACATTACAACGTGTCATGGCCAAATAATGTCTTTATTTATTGAGAATAGTCAGGCTGCCTACATTACAACGTGTCATGGCCAAATAATGTCTTTATTTATTGAGAATAGTCAGGCTGCCTACATTACAACGTGTCATGGCCAAATAATGTCTTTATTTATTGAGAATAGTCAGGCTGCCTACATTACAACGTGTCATGGCCAAATAATGTCTTTATTTATTGAGAATAGTCATTCTACCTGCATTACAACATGTCATGGCCAAATAATGCTTTTATTTATTGCGAATAGTCACGCTGCCTAAATTAGTAACGTGACAAGGTCAAATAATGTTTATTTAAGGGACATTGGGTTTTTTTAATCAGCAAGAATGACTCTGCCTCTCCTTTGTCACCGTTTGTTCCACTTCTGTGTTTGCAAATTCCTTTTATTTATTTTCTCTTTTGCAAATACAGCCGTTTATTATACTGTGTCATTTCGAATATGAATTCTATTAATTTTGTTTATTGTATTAGCTTCTCTTGTCATAAAAGCTTAAGTAATATATATAAAGAGATTGTGTATTTTTAATGTCATTATTTGAAAGCGTTCAGGATTTTTAAAAGATTTAATGAATTATTATTAATAAAATTTATTATTGCTACTTTTTTGTCGATAGTTTATAATTAGACCAAAAACAATAACTGCAATCAGTAACTGAAATCCTATCAACATTTGTCTGAACTTTTACACTATGTACTGTGTCATTTGACAAGCAAACCGACTTCTTCTGGTAGAGATTGTTAATTAAAACCGGCCCATAGAGAAATCTGATGTAAGGCACACAGTTGACAATCCTTTAGACAATCGAGTGAAGTAACCTCAAAATATTTTTTAATGCCTTTTAAAAAAAAAATTCAAACACAGACACATACAGGCAGAACAACAACAAAAACAACAGCTGGTGACATTAGTATTAAGTTATACATTCATTTCTTAATCGGTGATTGCTATTTTCATATTTTTTAAAAATGTTATCGTTAGCAATTACTTCGCAAAAGAAATTGAACTTCTTTTTCAGTGGGTTTTTTTGTTGGGGGGATATGTTGTACGTGCATGTGTGTGTGTGTGTGTGTGTGTGTGTGTGTGTGTGTGTGTGTGTGTGTGTGTGTGTGTGTGTGTGTGTGTGTGTGGAAGGTGCACGTTTAAGTACATATGTACTTTCAAAACATGCCATGTCTATTCTTTCATTATGTTCTCTAGGGAGGCGAGATCAAGTTTAAGAATGATGACATTTGGCAGGTGTCCAATGATACCCGGCCGCCCGCAACAAGCTAACAACTGCAACAACAACAGCAAAAACAAGAACAACGAATCGTTCAGCAGTGATCCGGAGAAATCCTATGCGTGATAGCTGAAAATAGCAAAAAACCAAACAAAAATGAACACACGCACTCAAACACACACACACAAACACACTCTCTCTCTCTCTCTCTCTCTCTCTCTCTCTCTCTCTCTCTCTCTCTCTCTCTCTCTCTCTCTCTCAAATTGGGTTAATGAAAATTTTTGCGGTCTTATGGAAATAATAAATTGTGCATGTTTAAGTACATATGTATTTTCAAAACATGCCATGTCTATTCTTTCATTATGTTCTCCAGGGAGGCGAAATCCAGACTTCAAAATTATGGTTGAAACAACAAAACGTAGACTGTCTTGAAGTCAGTTTCTGGCTGGAACAGAATATACCAAAGGACACAGCGAAGAAACTTATGTCGGATTTATGAAGTAAAACCCCCAGAAAGAACATGCACATACCAAACGAAAGCTGTCACCGAAACAGAAGAGGACAAAATATAGGACTTCGAGATAAGAAAAAATTGAAAGATTCCTGCACGAAGACCAGGCATTGTAGTTCTTAATAAATCAAATGAAATAAACCAGCAACAATCATCAATACCGCCGTTCCAAGCAGAAACAGAATAGAAACAGAGAAACAAAAAAGAGCGACAAATAGAAAAATAACAGGATCTCAGATTAGAAATCCAGAGATTGTGGAATGTAAAAGCAGAAGAGATACTCGTAGTTATATGCGCCTTGTGGAACATAACATATGAGTCGAAGGCTATCTGAATAAACTACGTTTAAACCACAGACTCGCCCCACTACTAAAAGCAGCGCTCCTCGGAAGTGCACACAATCTCTGGAAAATCTTGGCTCTCCCAGAAACTTGGTAGATTCAGAGGCCTTTCTTCACAAACGACAGTCAAAAGAAGTAACAAAAGAGACTTAATAATAATAATGGGCATTAATAATAATGATGGGTATTAATTATGCTAATGGTTTTATTAAAACTGTTTCTGGAATATGTTATCAACGCATACCGCCGTGTCCGCCAAGATCAACGTTCAGAAGACAAGAGTGCAGGAGGGTCGATGAAAATAAATAAATTCCTTGGCCAATACAGAGTGTAGAACTTTTGCTTTCCGTATGTGTGATTCTGCTACACAGTCGCCGCGGTCTCATGTGATTACAAGGAGGAAAGCAAAAGAGAATAGATTTGTGCCTTTTGAATGAGTTTGACTGATGGGTATATTCGTTAAGAAAAGGTAAAATTATTTTCTTTAAAAGATAACGTACTTGTGAGCACCATGTAATATTCATACAAGACACGCTTTATTTAATTATAGTTTATTTACATAATATATTTATTTATCTTTCACACACACACACACACACACACACACACACACACACACACACACACACAGGCACGCACCACACACACACACGGATGCATCACACACACACGCACAACACACACATACACACACAAACACACACACACACATACACACACGATTTGTTTTGCTATCTCCTTCGTTTTAAAGCCATCTTCTCCGTTTTAATTCTTTCCAACATGCGCTATATTTGCTCTTCTGAAACTAAAATATAGGAATCTGTCAGAAAATTAAAAGAAAATATGTTCACACTGTACGAGAAATGTTAACATGACCTCGAATGACATAGATAATGCCTAAAGGTAAAATGCTCTCATCACATTTTGTTGTTTTATTTTTTAATTTTAATTTTTCGGGGGGTTCGCTTTCTTTCTTATCTTTTCTTCTAACTAGTATTTTAGCAGACCGTTTCACTTTCTGCTTGACTTAATGAAATAAAAAAAAAATCACCTGCAACTGTGAACCAACAAGAATATTTCCGTTCTTCTGGCGACGCTTGCGTTATGGAATGCTCTTTCAGGCGTCTTCGCAAAGGAGGAAAGAGTTTAACAGTGTGAGTGAGCACAAGCAAATATTTACCCATGTGCAGAACAGGGTGTTCTTGCACACGTGTCATTTCTATATATGACAGCATGATCGTCTGCTTGTAACAACGCTTTTATTGCCGTGTCACCTGTGGGGTGTATCCCGATAAACACGCCAACTCCGATCAAGGGAGGTAAATTGGAAAATAAAATAACGGTTTGTAATGTTTTGCCAGTGGTTATTGGAGAGGAATGCAGACGACGAGAAACTGAAAAGGAAAATGTTTGTCGTTTATTTCTGCATAGGAGTAAGAAATGATAGAATTTTTCTTGTACTAGAATGAACCAGGATAGAATACTTAGGCAGAATTATGATTAGCGATATGTAGAAGAAAAACTAAAACAAAAACAAAAAAAAAAAACCCAACCAAACAACCAAATAGCATCCGTCGGGTATCCTAAGGGGCTAAAGAGCATGCTGTATCCAACAACTCCTCTGTAGGAATCAAACAACGTGATATTATAAACTAACAGGAGCCAGTTATATCACTACAATAATTACGTCATTCATAGAAATCAAAGCACGTGATATACTGTTTTAATTAGTTTTCACAATTATTCAAGATGTACATTTGCTATAAATAGAATTGCTACTTCCTGCAGTTCAGCGTTCATGGTCGTTATATTAACCCGCCTTGACTTTTATTTAATTGTGCTAAAAAAAGCATTTATAAAATGGATTTTAGTAAATACAGCATCAACGCAATTTTGAACTAAAAAATCGCAATAGTGGTGTATATATACAAAGCGGCAGTACATTTAAAATCATACAATAGTGGTGTATATATACAAAGCGGCAGTACATTTAAAATCATACAATAGTGGTGTATATATACAAAGCGGCAGTACATTTAAAATCATACAATAGTGGTGTATATATACAAAGCGGCCGTACAATTAAAATCATACAATAGTGGTGTATATATACACAGCGGCAGTACATTTAAAATTATACAATATATGTCTTGAATAACACAATGGGACAACTGTAATTTCTATTCATTACAGGGGTCTGGTGGCAAATGACCTACTTATTTACCTTCATTGACGACAATAAACATCCATTCTTGAAACACAGTGAGTAAGTTTGATAAAGTAAAATTATTATTTAAAATATCTTCCCATCCATTCTTGAAACACGGTAGGTAAGTAAGTTTGATAAAGAAAAATTATTATTTAAAATATCTTCCAATCCATTAGTCCCATTCAAAAATAATACAATTGTTTCTAAAGTTTAGCAATCCTAACTTCTAGATCATGAAATCTGCGGCAGATTAATTGGGTTTGGATGTTATTAATTTTTTTTATCATACCTGGCACAGTGCTCTTCCTTTATGTAACATTAGTCCGAGCTTCGTCGACCCGATTTTCTGAACAAGGGAAAGAAGCCAATTTTACGTTCCCAACACTTCTTGTCAAACACTAGTTTTGTGGCCTACGATGACTAGGAACGGCTACTTGAAAAAATCCTAAAAATGAAAAACACAAGAGGGGCACTCGACTTAGTGAAGATAATTGTCTATGAAGTTCTTTTGGATTACATGACACATGCATGAAAGATCGTTGTAAGCAGACGAGATTAAAGCTGGATTCTGAAGTGTCAAAGGCGTTTTGAACGTACAGCTCACGAATAATTTTCTTATCTTTAGTCGATATACTGTGAAAACGAAATTGATGAAAAGCACATGCTTGGAACAACATTTTTTTTTTTCTGAAGCAACACTGTTATACTTTCAGCTTGTCTAGTTCTAAAGGCAAAATCTTTTCCACTGAACTACTTGGTCTGGTAATTCAGGACGGCAGATATATTCATCCATATTATATAAATAGCTGGGTAGTGGAGATGAAAATAGTGAGAAGTATGCAACTAAATATTTTAAAACTCTGAAATATTATGGCAAAATAATACAGCGTGCTACATGTATCACTTTTAATGAGGAGAGACTTTACGATGACATGCTTTTAAAGCTTAAAAGACTGGGGTTTAAGGTAAACATATTTTTTAATATTTTAGTTGTCTGGAATATTGTACAGATAGGTTTCAAGCATTTTATTTTTCAAAATATAGATGTCTGATGTTTATATGTAAATATACATTAGTCTGTCAAGTATTCATCCATCATATATCCATCTCTCTCTCTCTCTCTCTCTCTCTCTCTCTCTCTCTCTCTCTCTCTCTCTCTCTCTCTCTCTCTCTCTCTCTCTCTCTCTCTCTCCATGCATCCAACCATCCATCCATCTATCCATCTATCCATTTATCTATCTATCTTTCTATCTATCTATCCATCCATCCATCCATCCATCCATCTATCTATCTATCTAACCATCCATCCATCTATCTTTCTATCTATCTATCTATCTATCCATCCATCCATTCATCCATCCATCCGTCCGTCCATCCATCCATCCATCCATATATCTATCTATCTATCTATCTATCTCGCAAAGGTCCAGATTTCTTGGATGTTCTGGCTTTTAATTAATTTATTTGTTTGCTTGTCAAAGAAAATATTTCTTAATGTTTGTTTTACACCTGCCAGGGTCTCCTTTAGTTCTTGGGCCATAACAGTATCAGAACAGAGTATATGGTGCATATACCTTCCAATGCAATAAAAATTTACAGCCAGAATGCAGTGTCATTCCTACATATTTTTTGGCGTGCAATTATCGTTATTTGCAGTTGTGTAGAATTTGCTTCAGAGTATTTTTGTGAGCTTATGCATACCTGTGGCTTGAGTCTGTCTTTCTTATCAGTTATGCTATTTAGGCCAAGCTTTTGCATACCTGTGGCTTGAGTCTGTCTTTCTTATCAGTTATGCTATTTAGGCCAAGCTTTTGAAGTTTCCAGTACTTTGTTTAGCTTCGGAAGACTTTCATAAGATTTGGAGCCTGTTTTGTGTTCGTGTAAGTGTATTCCTAGCCCATCCTGAAACTGCAGCACAAAATGATTTTACAATATAAAATTAATAATTCTACTGAGTGGACCAAAATTAGGTACATAGTACTAATCGGGTCATATTTAGTCTCTTAGGTGCAATGTCCCATAGAACTAAAATTCCCTGCAATCATTCTCAGTTACTCTAAAGTAAAAGAAATAATAAATAAATGAAGATGAAAAATAAATAAATAAAAGTAAAACAAATTGTTATGATCATATCAATACTGTATACGTACTGTTTGCCCACCCTGTATTTAAATAATATCTAAAATCCACCTACATATAGGCTAGTCACCTCTCTAGGGGAGACAATGTCCTCTTCTTCCTATGCCTAACACTGACTTGTGGCTCAGTCCCCATCCCACTCTAACTAGACAACACTACAAAGAAGATACAGAACCAGTGTTACACAATGATTGTATCAAAACGAGCATGTCAGGAGAATACCACACACAAGAAGTGAAGTCACACAACAAAAATGTGATAAAAGAATAATTAGTGATATAAAATAAGATACAAAACAATTATAAGTGCTTGTCATATGTCTTTGGAAAGAATGCACCATATTTAATTTTGGACTTAGCTGCAGAAGTGGTTAGAGGGAGCAGGCATATGAAATGATGAGTCTTGCATAATAGACACTGATCAGTTGGAGGTGTAGTCAAGTGAAAGCCCAGTATAGAATCATAAGCATTTTTGTGCTGATAGACTGCTACCAGCCCATGATGAATGGCATAACTTCAAGGCACTGAATCAGGGCAAAACCCACAATAGGGTGTCAGAGAATTTAATGTCAACTATATTTAAAAAAATAATAAATACACACAAACTGCTTAAAATCACTACATCCGAAATTACAACTTGGCCCATTTCATGAGCAAGGAAATATCTGTTAATCATGTCAGAGTTAAAATATATACAAAGTAGGAACACTTTAAGTAAGAAAAGAAAGACAGGATGGGCAATTTACTTTCTCCCACATGTGCAAATAAACAACCCTAAGGAGGATATGTTGTTGAGTAATAATATTCTAAGAGAGTGAGTTTTAATTTTGTACTAATGAATAATGGTTTTTGTACAGAAGTTATCTGAAAATTGTGAACATGGGAATAGCCCACTTCATGAAAAATTTATAAAGTTGGATTAAATTATTGCAGGGTTTGGTGTTTGGTTTTCTGGTCTGCATTTGGTTCACTTGGAGCTGCTGATGTGTGACATACTTACCTGGAAAGGGTGAAAGGGAAACCATCTTGCCCTGAAATATTGTGGATGAAAGACAGAAGTTAAGTGCTCACATCACAGGTCACCTCTGAGACTATGATCTTGCATCCACAGAGTAGCAAATTGTATGTATGGAAAACAATATGTCCTTGACATTTACTAAATATCTCTTAGTTTTGACTTCGAGACCCGTCATACTCTTTCTCTTATTTTCATTTAACCTAGGCCTTTACTTCGACCAACATATTTTCTAGACATTAAAGTGTCTCTAGAAACTTTATTCTTTCTTCACTGAAACATCATTAAAATTGCTGACGTCACATTGTAGATTCTGTATATGACACCCCCCCCTCCCCGAATGAAAAGTTTTCCACAATGTTAAAGTTTAAAATCCAGGTGAATATCTTATCCAAATCTTTAGACAAAGAACTGGTCTTGCTTTTGTTTCTTACATTTTATAGCTAGACTATCCAGTCCAGGTAGAGTAGGTAACTAATTAACATTCCTGATTTCAGTCTGTTTCCTAAAATCTGTTTTCTGGATGATTTGAGGTTTTTGTAACAGCAACGATGATTTGAGGTTTTTGTAACAGCAATGATGATTTGAGGCTTTTTAACAGCAATGGTGATTTAAGGTTTTTGTAACGTAACAGCAATGATGACGGCGTATTGACTTAGAAAATTCCACATTTCATTGGCATGCCCGTAACCTTTTTTCTTAAGCGGATGAGGGTTAATTTTGCAGTTTGTCCTTGACATTTGGGTAATTTTCTTTTATACTTTACTAGTTGTATCAGTTTACAGTTTTATTGTCTGAAGAATTATTTTCGGTCGTTGATCCCATCATTACTAGATGTTCTTCTGTTTCTTGCTATTGATGGAAACGGTTTTATCCATTAACTGCCACAATGTCTGGCCACCTTTTTTAACTGGCGAGTATCAGGTTGTTGCAAGGTGACTCAGCATTATGTCTGGTGTGTTTCAAGGTGACTCACCATTATGTCTGGTGTGTTTCAAGGTGACTCACCATTATGTGTAGTGTGTTTCAAGGTGACTCACCATTATGTCTGGTATTTCCTTATAGTTGTGATGGTAACATTGTTCTTTCGTGGACTTTTAAAACATACTATTATTATTTTTATTATGTTGTCTAGTGACATGATATGAATTATTATTAAAACGGTTTCTTTATTTTCTACTTTCTTAGGTTCTTTCGTTCATTTCAGGCACTAATCTTTGTCCTTCTCTACACTCTCCCTTTCTTTCTTTTCAGTATTATTATTTCTTCTACTAATCGATTTCTGTTTATTTAAAAAAAAATATTATTATATATTTAACACTTTAAAATACAAACAACTGAGTATTATAAATAGATCTTCAATGTGTCTAAACGTTTGGCTGTCGAAAATATGAGTTTCGTCGTTTTTATCTCACCTGTATCATTTCATTTCTTTCTTTTTTGTATTCTTCACTTCCTTTCTTTTCTTTTCTTTATTTTTGTTGTTCCTCTTGTTATTTTTGTTGTTTTTTCCTTTTCTTCGTACTTTCTTACCGATTTCTTTCTTTCTTTCTTTCTTTTTCTTTCTTTCTTTTTCTTTCTTTCTTTTTCTTTCTTTCTTTCTTTCTGTTTCTTTCTTTCTTTCTTTCTGTTTCTTTCTTTCTTTCTTTCTTTTTTCTTTCTTTCTTTCTTTCTTTCTTTTTCTTTCTTTCTTTCTTTCTTTCTTTCTGTTTCTTTCTTTCTTTCTGTTTCTTTCTTTCTTTCTTTCTTTGTTCTTTCTTTCTTTCTTTCTTTCTTTTTCTTTCTTTCTTTCTTTCTTTCTGTTTCTTTCTTTCTTTCTCTTTCTTTCTCTTTCTTTCTGTTTCTTTCTTTCTTTCTTTCTTTCTTCTTTCTTTCTTTCTTTTTTCTTTCTTTCTTTCTTTCTTTCAGTATTTATTTCTTTCTTTCTTTCTTTCTTTCTTTCTTTTTCTTTCTTTCTATTTCTTTCTTTCTTTCTTTCTTTCTTTCTTTCTTTCTTTCCATTTGTCTTATTCTTTCTGTATGCTGATCACCTATTATAGTTAAAGCACCATAAGTATGGGTTAGGTAGCAATGACAGTATACTATACAAGCTTTTATTTTATTTAGAATGTTAAGTTTATCGCTTTCTTTTTCCTCTTCGTGACATTGATTCTATAGTATTCTTGTGGACGAAATCGTTATCCTACACGGCAGTTGGAGAGGTATTTCCTGTTAAGTTTTAATCTGTTATAATCGTACTGGCAGATAAATAAAAAGCTTCCATTAAATTAACTATCAGCAGTAAGCAAGACAAACACATTGATATTTAGTTGTTTGTTTGTTTTTTAAATTTTAAATCAGCTCTGGTTTCGCGTGTATTCACACGGGTTTAGTTGAAAATAAAATGTATCTGTACTGTCACATAAGCACACAGACCTGTCAATCATGTAAGCATTCGAATATAACGGATTCTGGCGGCGCAAACACACCCGTCCATCCAGGCATAAATCTCTCTCCATGCGCAGAAAAAAAAAGTAAAAGAATAAATCCATTTACTCGATTAGACGATAAAGGGAAGAAACATTCCCCAAAGCCAAGATGTGAATCCTGACAATGTGATCACCTGTAAGCATGTGAAAGAAACGGGCGAACAGACGAGAGGATGCGGAAAAGTGAATAGAGTGGAGAATGTGTTCAATCGCCGCCACCAGAGCACCTGCTAAAAATAGATTAACCGTACAGTCAGCACTGCTCTACTTCACTAGTTGCTGTGTTTCTAACTCGAGAGCTGTAATTCTTGGCGTCCAATTCACATTTTGGGGGACTCCACCCCACAGACTACATTCTAGGAATTGAAATTTTCTAGTTTGCCTGTCATTGTCTTTTTTCGCCTGTCATTGTCTTTTTTCGCCTGTCATTGTCTTTTTTCGCCTGTCATTGTCCTTTTTCGCCTGTCATTGTCCTTTTTCGCATGTTGTGTAATGTCATTGTCCTTTTTCGCATGTTGTGTAATGTAATTTAGCTCACAGTGGGTTCAGTAGTTCAGAAGTTGTTTAAAGTTTGAAGCAGCGGACTGAGATCACGAATTGCGGTTCTAGCTCATTAGCTTTTCTTTTTTTTTTTTTTTTGACATGCTGTGGCTCGGTTCTTGTGCTGTTTCTCTTTCACAAATTGTGATTCAAGGTCACAAGTAGCAGTAATTCAAGCACTGTTTCTAGTTCACAAACTGTGTCTATACGCTGCACAACCTTTGTTGACAGGTTTTCTTTTTAAAAGTGCTAATTGTGACTCTAATGCATAGGTTGAGGTTTGAATCCATGAACTGTGGCTGTAGTTGGCATGATGTTTGTTCTAGTTTAGAGGCCGAGATTCATCCTCGCAGATTATGGTACTAGTCCTTTTACTGATGCTCTTTTTCACAAATTGCAGTGTTAGAATATTGTGTGTTTGGCTCTCTTGCACAAAGTGTGGTCTTGATTCACATAATGTGGTTCTATACATCATACATCTTTTTTCTATTTCTCTAACTGTTATGTTTCATAAAACTCTGCATATTGTTCTCTTGCACAAATTGTGGTCTTGATTCACATACATCATACATCATTTTTCTATTTCTCTAACTGTTGTGTTTCATAAAACGTTATATACTCCTCTCTTGCACAAATTGTGGCCTTGATTTACATACATCATAATTCATTTTTCTATTTCTCAAACACTTTGTGGTTAACAAATTACGATATATTTCCACAAGCAATTGTTCATTTACTTCACTAGCAGGTAGCCTGTTTCATGCCACACAGAAATATCAATATTATTTGGAATAAAAATCGGGTAGAAATGAACAAAATAATGTAAGTCTATTTCGTTTTGTTAGTTTGTGTCTCTTCTAAGTTTTGTGCCTACACGTGACTGTTTCATTCACTGATTTTCGTGACCACACGTGACTGATTCGTTCACTGATTTCGTGACTGATCGATTGAATGACTACCTGATTGCTTGAGTAAATGGTCGGCAGACTAATTGAGTTTTGATATTATTGTGATTGTACTTGTTAGAGTCTCTGTGATACTGTTTGCAAAAATGTTTGTGTGCCTTGATTCAATATGTGCACACGAACGTTAACATGCTTGTTTGATTCAATGTGTGCACACGAACGTTAACATGCTTGTTTGATTCAATGTTTGCCTGTTGATGATTTGTTGTACACTTGAAATATTAATTTTGTTTGTTAACGGGATTTTTTACATTCGTAAGCTTGCTTACTTATTTGGTTAGGTGTGCTAGATTATCTCCATGGAGACCGATTGGTTGATGACATAGTGCGTATTTTAATAAAAGTGTTTGTGATAATGTGTGACTTAAAATATATAATACATAAGTGTGTACGGCTGTCTGTCTGCGAGTGGCTGCTCAATGGCCGCATCGTTAATTTACTAATATACATAAAGATTTTCTGATATATTGACATATCTAAAGTGTCTTTCATTTACTATGTCTGATATAGCACTGATTTTCTTATATATTGACATATCTAAAGTGTCTTTCATTTACTATGTCTGATATAACACATATCTTTTGATATATTGACATATCTAAAGTGTCTTTCATTTACTATGTCTAATATAGCACAGATTTTCTGATATATTGACATATCTAAAGTGTCTTTCATTTACTATGTCTAATATAGCACATATTTTCTTATATATTGACATATCTAAAGTGTCTTTCATTTACTATGTCTGATATAACACTGATTGATATGTCTGATATAAAACCGATTTACTGATATGTCTACTAAAACACGGATTTTCTGATATGTCTGAAACACCAACGAGACTTCGCGATGTATCTAGACAGTATGAAGTTTGTTGCAACGATCAAAATGTCAGTCTGTCAAAAGTGCCAGACATATATAAATTACTTTTTTTCTCTGTTTTTCTCAACAAAAATGAGGGCACCAGTTCATAGACTTTCACCCCATTCTTTGAAATTAAAGTGCATGTTTCAGTTCCAGTTACCTGTGTGACCTATGGCTTGATTACACGAACAGATTTTATGTTCTGCTGCAAACGGGAGATGTAAAATTATTCAGTGATCCACTTGTACTTTATTATACTAAAGGGAAGTTCTGTAGAGACCTACAACATATTTCTAAAAAAAATTGATTGATTTATTTCTCATCCATAATACCTTTGCACTGAGTATGCACATTATTGTAAATCATTAGAGCAACTGGAGGCGCGTTAACCCTCTGCACCCTCCAAAATAAACACAAAAAAACCCCCAATAAATAAATCCTAGATAGTCGAAGTAAGGTATACTGCAATAGAGATTAAGATCGCACGTGCGGTAAAACTCATCTGACGTATGTATTTTGACAGGTGACATAACGCGCACATCCAGGTAGGATCATTTCCCTGCGAGCGATCTGTTCCTCTCTCGTTGCTTTGGTTGTCTTTTGTTTGGTAAAAAAAACATGTCCGCTTCCTTAGCTTGCTTATTGCCAACGGGTTTCAATCCCCTCCTCATAGATCACCTTTTATTTATAGAGCACCTTGAAATCTCAAACAAGCTGCGAATGTCAACCACCATTAAACGAAAGACCACCTGCACCTATTTTGTAAAGTTGGCGAAACTCTGGCATGCGATCAGATAAAGCAACGAAACATTTCGGCCATTCTTACGGGGTGTTGTTCACTGTTTCCGCTCCACACACTGGAACATCGGTAGTAGAGATGGGGAAATCATGTATAATTTTTAAATAAAACAACAAAGAACAACAGCGTTTGTAACAATATTTCAACACGCATGACAAAAGAAGATAAACAAAAATAAAGTTTATGATGAAAAACCCAACACGTCAAGTGTTGGTACTTGTTTTGATATTTAACTTTGCTGACGTGCGGTGTTGGTTTTGTAAATTATTTCTGTGTCTTTATTTTATGTGTTCTCACTTGTTTCTTTATGTGAGTGTGTGATTATCAATATTGTTTCCATTATGTGCTTTGGGGTTCAAAGGGGCCTGCCATTAATTTCTGTTTGTGTTTTTGCACATTTATAATTTGTTCTCACTATCTTATTTATTTATCTGTTTCTTGCCTTATTCGAAACAGTTTAAGTTTATTCCATTCTTTGAGGCATATTCGGTTAAGTGTTCTTTTCGTTTCGTTTTTTTCTTTGCTTTGATAATCGTATTTGTCGGTTTCTTCTTTTGTTAATTATTTGTTGATTTCTTTTGGTTGTGCTTGGTATGTTTCAAAGTTCTATTTGTTTTTATTCTTGTAGAATTTCAAAATTTGCTTGTGTATGTCACCTATTTTCATTTTATTTGTATATGTCTGTTTTATTATTACTGTATATCTGCCCGTTTTATTACTGTATATCTTTCTGTTTTATTATTACTGTATATCTGCCTGTTTTATTACTGTATATCTGTCTGTTTTATCATTACTGTATATCTGCCTGTTTTATTACTGTATATCTGTCTGTTTTATTATTACTGTATATCTGCCTGTTTTATTACTGTTTATCTGTCTCTTTTATTACTGTGTAACTGCCTGTTTTATTAATGTATATCTGCCTGTTTTATTAATATATATCTGCTTGCCTTTATATTGTAAATATGTTTTATTACTGTATATCTGCCTGTTTTATTACTGTATATCTGACTGTTTTATTACTGTATATCTCACTGTTTCATTAATGTATATCTGACTGTTTTTATCGGTGTATATGTTTGTTTGTTTCTCTCACTGTATTTTATATCTATGTTTGTCATTGTAATTTATATTTTAAGTGTATCAGGAAAATTAGACAAGCAAGAAGGCTACAGAATTGATCACTCACCAATTGGGCTTTGGCCGAGACCACATTCCACTTGTGGTTCCTCAGCACAGAGTTGAAAACATGACCTTCCATTCAGAGTTTTTGTGTACGAATTTGGACTTGTATTTTATAAATTCGTGCCGTGTAGTCTGTCGCAAATATAAAGTAAAATACATTATTTGTATGAGCGCGAATGGGAAGTGTATAAAGCTGAAACAGAAAAATAAAGTATCACTATTTTACGTATATAAAAATATCGACATGCAAGTTTTATTTACTCTTATTGTTTGGAATTTTTTTTTTTTGGTGTAAGGATCTGTGCATAATTTGCTCTCGAGATTGAGAATTGAAATATGTTTCAGAGGTAAGTTTTAAGTGAATGATGCTTATTTCTAAAGAATCCATAATTTCAAGCTGATTTAAATCTCACTTGTTAGACTACCTTGAGTGTTCAAATATTTGTCTGATTCGGGATGTAGTGACAGTGGCTAGTGCCAGGAAATTTTGAACGATATAGTACTTTGGAAATCTGTGCTCACGTCACGGTGTGATTTCGTGAGATTGTGCTTGAAGAAATGAACCCTCCCTTAGAAAGATTTTTATTTAATAATATTACATATACACAAGCTAATGCAATAATATTGCACTTTACTTCCCTTTAAACTGAATACGTGTATAGCCATTGGGACTTTGCTGTGTCCGGTGAAGTAAGTAAAAGTCACGTGACATAAGAGTGTCTACTGAGTTACAATGTTGAAGGCGTATTGACCAATAAAAGAAGCACTGATTAACAACATGTTCTGGGAGAAAGATAGAAATTTGTGATAAGTTGTTATTGGAGACCACGGGCTGACCAACTGTCAGAAAGATGTTCTTAGCAGCAGATTTAAACAGGAGAGGAATTGTTTTCAGAATCTGTCTCCGAGGCCGGGTATATTATAAGATCTCTACATTTTGCTTGTGAGGAGACCAGGTGCCATTGTCAAGCGCCAGTGAAAGCTGCCAAGCGAGTCTTGGTGTGACAGTTTTCCTGTCATGAAAAACGACTTGCTTCACCTGTCTGTTCGTGCGTCAGTTTGTTCCTCTGTGTGACCTGGGTTTTGGGATTTAATTTATTTTTATTTAGGCTTAAGGTATTAAAGATGTGAGATGTCCCCTAGATTAGATCATGTATTATAATGTTTTAGTTTAGTCACTGGCCAATCTAATTTTCTTTTGTTTTGTTGAGTGATGGTTAGGACAGATTCACTTTCAGGCGCTTATTGCATGTTTAAAGTGTGATGCCTACATCCGGAAATGACGCCACTGGGTTCGAGAAACTTATATCTAATAGTGATGGAGCGGAACATCTGGTCAAAGAGAGAAAGAAAAAAAACTGCAGTCATATTTTGGAGAGCTGTGTCGTTAACATTAGATAACCCTGGATCTCTAAAAACATCCGGGTACATTTAGAAATACGAAATCATTTATTGCCGGGAAGAGGTTATTTTTTTCACAAGGGAAAGGAAACATAATTTTCTCCCTTTTTCAGATCAAAGGCAAGCGGGATAACTATGTGTTTCTACAGTCTCCTGCCCTCCATGACCCGTCTCATAACTTTGGCACCTCATCACTGCTACAGACTGGTGCTATTTGTTACATAGGGCACAGTGAGTCTGCTTCACACTGGTGCTATTTGTTACATAGGGCACAGTGAGTCTGATTCACACTGGTGCTATTTGGTACATAGGGCACAGTGAGTCTGCTTCAGACTGGTGCTATTTGGTACATAGGGCACAGTGAATCTGCTTCAGACTGGTGCTATTTGGTACATAGGGCACAGTGAGTCTGCTTCAGACTATTTTAGTTATCTTCAGTCATGCTCATCACTGTAGTGTGACGTGCCGTTTCTTTTTGTGTAGATTTATGATGAGTGAAACATGTTCATAAAGATGCGATTTTATTATGACACCTACCCATCTTGAGGTGTCATACACAGTTGAAGTATGGAACAAACCTCTTATTTTAATGACCTCTCTTGGGCAGGCCAATGTAATTAAGATTTATTTTAAGCTGTCATTAATGTTGAGATAAGTTGTTTTATGCAGGACATAATTCGTTTCTTTATTGATATGTATTTAGAATCTTGAATAGAGTCATATTAGGGTTAGCCTTTCTTTTGCTTTCAGACCTGTGATATTTTGTCACCTTGGGCGGAGAAAGGATATCTAGCTACAAGTGAATGTTTGCAGCTGTTAAGCTGATGTGTGAATGTTTGTAGTAGAAGTTAAGCAGTGACAGTGCTATGTCATGCAATATTAGTGCTAACATCGGTGTCTGGATGAGTTAAATGTTTCAACTATCTGGATTGTTATTGAATCCAATCCAAGTACTTGGTGAACCCTGTGCTATAACCGTGACCGTGCACTACAGCTGTCATGCTTTATCAACTTCAGCGACAGTATCCAGTGACTGTATTAATATACAGGTAGCATTTAGGCAAAGTCACGTGAATCACGTGACAGATTAATATGTGAGGAGTGCATATATGTGTGTATGTATATCGCTTTAGAAGTCTGCTCTCAGTGTGTACTCTGTTCCCTTGACAACTGATGTGTGTCTGACTGATCAAACTTTGATATGTACAATGGGGATAGCCATTTTGTTGTTCCTGATTCCACATCTTGAGTCAATGTCCTCCATTTAGGTCATGTGCTAGCAATGAGCCTCCGCAACGATATGCAAGTGTTTGATACAGCCTGTACGTGCATTATCGAACCTTTACTTTAGATATTATTGAATGTCTATTCTGCATCACCTCAGGTTATGTACATTGCTTTTGTACTCACACTTTTGTAATTACTCAGCATTTTTAAGGTTTCTGTGACAAATATTGCTAACCCTTCCTTTATTTCTCACTTGCTGCTATATATATATATATATTTTTTATTTTAATGAAATATTTTATGATATAATGGTAGAGCACTTTATTCATGCTACTTCTATTTATTATATGAGATTATAAAACTAAATGTAGTGCATTGCACGTAAAGACATAATGAAACATCGCAACAATTCCTCCAAAATGGATTACTAGACTTTGCCTGAAATAACATTTATGCTGGCAGATACCTGTCACTGTTTGTGAAATTCTATAAAGTCAAAATGGTAGGCAGATACCTGTCACTGTTTGTGAAATTCTATAAAGTCTCACTGACTGCATGGGTGCACGTCTTAAACAACTTATCGAATGACAAGGGGTTAGGCAGCAAGCGACCTGTTCAAATAACCCGTCGTCTCTTGTCACTTGTCCAAGGCGACTCCAGCGTGAAAGACATCTTTATTTATTTCCTTTTTAAGCCCCCATTCTGACGCATACGCGCAGTCAAGGTCACTCATGAGTAGACTCAGAGTAGTACTCGAAATGTTTCCTTTCATCTATAAAGGGTGTAATTTTCATGCTTTTCTTTCAGCTGAGAAATAATGTATTTTAAAAATTTTCATATATTATAGCCTTGTGTGCTATTCCATATTTCTGAGTTATCTTTATACTTACTTTATTGAGTGGAAACACCATGTGATTTAATGTTAGCTGATTTATTTGTAGTTAACATGTGTAGCAATTGATGCAGCAATCTAAAACTAAGTAAAACTGTTGTTGTAATGATTAGGAGATTTCTTCTTTAGATATTTCTTGTAGCGTGACGAAACACCACATTGTTCAGTTATTTTAATCTGTATTAATATGCACATATGTAATAAGAGAAACATGCAATATAATTTTCGGTTTTTACAATGTGTAATAAAAGGAATATTGCAGCTCAGCCATAGCGGAGAATAAAATAACTTAATTTTATAACCTACAAAATTAATAATGATGAAGGTTAAGAAAGAGATATCGGCAGATGATAAACTAGTCAAGGTATTCACACACACACTAGAACTGTTTTCCAGATGAAAAGCTAGTCAAGGTATTCACACACACACACTAGAACTGTTTTCCAGATGAAAAGCTAGTCAAGGTATTTACACACATACTAGAACTGTTTTCCAGATGAAAAGCTAGTCAAGGTATTCACACACACACTAGAACTGTTTTCCAGGAGAAAGGAGTGGTAGCGTGTTCTTTTTTGTCGTTTTTTTTTTTTTTTTGGGGGGGTCTGATCTCCTCGATTTTGGTTCCCTGGCACGTCCTGCAAATGAGACTGCGAAGTTTTCCATCTGTGGCCTTTTGAAGCTTGCCCGCCAAATGTAAGTTTCGCCTTCGACGTCACACACTGCCAGTGAGGAGCATACAAAGTCATGTGACCCATTTGTTTCGTAAACAAATTTCGAACTGTCTTTACTCTCTTGTGATGTGCATATATTCGTGTTGTCTACATATCTAATTGATAATACACTGTAGGCCTTTGAAGAGGGTATCCACTGCTCGTATTGGACATTTTCCAGCTCAGAGTTATTATGTGGTGTTTGTTTACAACACTGGGGTTTGCTGTGGAAAGTGTATGTGAGGTTACTTTTTCAGTCCATCGCCGGCAAGTGGAGAGGTGATAATATTTTCATAATTAAAGAGACCATTTAAAATAACTGGTCGCAGATTCTATTCAGAATCTTTTGAATAGGTAATTCTTAACAAATGAATGTTATAGATATTCATTATACATATAGACTCTAGTTGCATTTATAAATAAGTGCTTTGCATACTTTATAATGCAGCTTTGTCAGATGTACTGTTTTAATACTGAACAAGTGAGTGAGAGAGAGGGAGAGGGATAACTAGTTTCGATCAATATTATTATTGTTGATTGTATTACTTCTTTTTTACTGAATGAAATTTTATCTTCTCCTACCTGTGGTCCAATTTGTTTAATCACAGTTGATTTCGGACTCACATTTAGGTGAAAGAGTAGAACCAAAGTATGAAGTAAGTCACATCCTTAGAATATTGGGTAGGAGACCAGTAGCAAATGGCTTCAAGATTTATATTATAGTCAGTAAGACACAAATGACTTCAAGATTTATATTATAGTCAGTAAGACGCAAATGACTTCAAGATTTATATTATAGTCAGTAAGACACAAATGACTTCAAGATTTATATTATAGTCAGTAAGACACAAATGACTTCAAGATTTATATTATAGTCAGTAAGACACAAATGACTTCAAGATTTATATTATAGTCAGTAAGACACAAATGACTTCAAGATTTATATTATAGTCAGTAAGACACAAATGACTTCAAGATTTATATTATAGTCAGTAAGATAGACCATAGTACCAATGGGTATTAGTGATACATAGAAGGCATTAAAGATTCCTCTTAGCCGGCCATCGCCTACGCATCCCAATCTGCAAATACTTTGATTTACTAAGAATTCAACCACTAAGTAACTAGAATTACCTTGCCCAGCCACTCTACATCCCTGACACCATGCTGAGTGTCAATAAGAGCGAAATAGAGGGAACAGACAGGCAATCACACTAAAATAAAGTATTAGACTGTCGACTGCAGAGTTAGAAAGAGTTGTGGAATGTACACAGTGTTGAAATGAACACATACAAGATGTCTTTCTGTTCTTACTCTACATTTGTATCAGTAGAATAATAGTGTTTGAGTAGACGTGTCAGAAATTGATTTAATGACTTTTCCTGAAGGTTGGGTGGAGGAGTAAATTTGACTATCCCTGTTTCTAAAAATAATTGTTATATAAATTGTTAACTTTTCAGAGTAACACGATCTTGGGCACTCCTGATGATAGTATTTTTGTAAGTGTCATTTGAAGGAAACACTCGAGTTGAGAATATGCTAGAAATTGCTGATGTAATGCAAACTAATTCCAACTGGGTGAGTAGTTTTATTATAATTATCCAATGATTATGATTTATAAAGAACGAGGTCAGCCAAAGGGCTGAGATTATAAAGTTGACCTGCTTGATTCTCATGTTTGATCACTTGAATTTAAAGTGGCAAGAAGTCCGGTCATGAATGACAGCCGTTAGCTTAATGGTGAATTAACCGACTGATAGAGAATGGATTTAGAAATATTTCATGCATTTTGCTTTTGATATGTTATACTTGTGTTTTACGTACAGATGTATTATGCGAGTAGACTGTTATTTCTACAAATGGAAAAAACTATAGTGCTTATGTGTACTAAGCTAGCACTTGACAGTGCTTCTAGTGAAACCTCTCATTGTTTTGATGTACTGTATTTATTGGCTAATAAATACTGTTGTAGGTAACTGTAAGTTGAGACTTGAATGCAAGGAAGAATGGAGTTAAAATGAAATAACTGGAAACTTAGCATTGTTCCGTGATTACATTTTTATAGGGACAAGCAGCCTTTCATTATTCTAAATGAATCTACAGGTTTACTGATTGTAACCACTATGACCACGATAGATGAAGAAAGCATTTTCTATGGCATATGAGTGTAAAGAATACAGAACACTCTGTTGTTGTATGGTGGCAAAGTATGCTGACTACATAGGGCAGTGTCTGGTACTAGGAAGACACTGGAAAATGCTACAATCATTGCTCTTCTTGACAGAACTATAGGGCAATTTCTGGTACTAGGTATACACTGGAAAGTGCTACAATAATTGCTCTTCTTGACAGAACTATAGGGCAATTTCTGGTACTAGGAATACACTGGAAAGTGCTACAATCATTGCTCTTCTTGACAGAACTATAGGGCAATTTCTGGTACTAGGAATACACTGGAAAGTGCTACAATCATTGCTCTTCTTGACAGAACTATAGGGCAATTTCTGGTACTAGGAATACACTGGAAAGTGCTACAATCATTGCTCTTCTATGGCGAGTGAGCGCCATATTGGCTCTATAGAATAACGGCAAGTATTCTGCAACACGAGAAGAGGGAATCACGTGGAATTGACTGTTGGAATTAACTGAACAATAAATAGTTTGCTTTGTTGCAGAAAGCATGCAAATGACTATTGAGACAGCACCTAATTCAGGTGATATAAAACTGTTATCGCTTATATCTAATAACTTCATTTCTGTTCTCTGATAAGAACTATCCTGTTATTTGTATTGACACTATAACTACATTTTATTTTGGGGCTATTGACTGTGTATAACAAATTTTCAAACATGATTTCATGGAAATAATTGATGTCCACTAATCTATTTCATTGTATTTGTTATATGTATATTTGATTGTTGATATAATAAATGTATTGTTAAATTTATTGACATTCTTACACATATTGATAACCTTATGTTGGAGAAGAAAAATGTTGGATGGGGGCTCGCTAAATATAGACTAAAGATGGATTTATCTTCTCATATACTAAGAAGTTTTCCACCTAAAAATATATTGTGTGACGTTAAATATTTGTCTTTGTTGTTTTGGAAGAGAGAAATGTTTACAGTGACCGCATATCCACCAAGTGAAGGAGACGAGTGGTGTCTGCTGGAGAATTATTAATAACATAAATTAAGATTATCGTCCCTTGTAATTAGTTATGAAAGATTAGTCAATAACAATAATCATAACCATTAACTAGGCGGCGTGTCACAGGTTGTTTAGACAGAGAGGAAATAACCTTCGTGGGAAAGGGGAGATAATTTATAAGCTTTGAGTGGACGAAAAGAGACTGAGTAGAAACAGGCGATAAAAATTAATCATCTTCTGGACTGAATAGTTCAGATATGTAACTAGAACATATTTCACTTTATCAAATCTAGTACCACACTGGATTGTCGGTCTTTACCACTTAAGTTCTATGAGAAGATGAAATATTTTCACTGGTGAAAACATTTATTAGGTATTCCAGTTATTATTTTAATTCCAAATACATTTCATCATTTACGTCAGAATCCTGATCAAGGTCAGAGATGAAGGTGTCTTCCATCTGCTTACTTCGGAATTTCACATACGTAATTTTCAGAAGTCTAACGTACCCTTGGCGTACCTGTACGTGTTCATCATCGTGGTTACCTGAATCCGTTCCGTTGCCCTAAATCACTCATCATCTCGTGCACTGTGATGGAACGAAGAAAAAAACATGTTAACCACAAAAATAAACAAGTGCTGCAGATTTAAGAGATGTAGCATTGTTTCTTATTTGTCAAGGAAAGCTTTCTGGACGTCCGTAATGACAGAGAGAAATAAACTAAAGAGATAAGAAAACATAAAAAGATGTAAAAAGTTCAAAATGGTCAGACGATAGACAGAGTGTTCAGCATGCAAAAAGCCTTTAACTAAAAAGCTTCGTGATGATAACTGTGTTCACTGTTTCCAAGAGCAAAGAAACACACAACACAAACACTCGGAGGTGGGGGTGGGGGTGAACAATAAATCTAGACAAACAATGTGTTGGCGAAGGAGAGAGAACTATAAAACATATCTCGGAATCTGAGATACGCATTTATATAAATAATCCTGTGTGTGTGTGTGTGTGTGTGTGTGTGTGTGTGTGTGTGTATGTGTGTGTGTGTGTTTGTGTGTGTGTGTAAATATGCGAGTGTATGTGTGTATGTGTATTTCTGTTTTTTAGCCATTTTCTAACAAACTAGGAATTAGTGCAATTTACAATAAAAGCGTAAAATGATATGTAAAAGTGCTGAAGAAAGACAAGAAACAGGCAACGGCAATTAACAATTAGCACTCAAAGGAAGATGAAAATTAGAGAAATGGAAAATTATTACGTAGTATGAAAGAAAGAAATGCAAACATATGCCATAAATATGAAAGAAACATCAAATCATATCAATTATAATTACTGTAATGAGTATGTTGTGGTGAATAAAAACGTTCTCTTCTCTCTCTCTCTCTCTCTCTCTCTCTCTCTCTCTCTCTCTCTCTCTCTCTCTCTCTCTCTCACTCTCACTCTCTCAATATGCATAAATACATATGTTATATGTTTATAAACACAAAAAAAACCATAAAAAACGTTAAGTTAAAATGTTAAATTATAAGTTTTATTTTAATAATAATACATCTATTCATGAATGACTCTTTGCCTGAAATAATTCAATAATTCGTCTATGTGTAATATTTTTATTAGTGAAAATTTAAAGTAGTTATTCTTAGAAAAAATACATAAATAGTAAAATTACTATATTTGATATTTTTTTTACACTAGGGCTGATGACGTTCCATGAATATATATAACTATTTATCATTTATCTCAATAAGCACTTTTTGCACTCTTTTTTGCACTGTCTGATGACGTTCCATGAATGCATAAATCATTTCTCTCAATAAGCACTTTTTGCACTCTTTTTTGCACTAAGTCTGATGACGTTCCATGAATGTATATATCATTTCTCTCAATAAGCACTTTTTGCACTCTTTTCGTATTTACGCTAGACTAGACCTTTATCTAGTTAAAAGTGATATCAGTTTCAATTAGAGATGTCATTAAAGCAGAATTGTTGTATTTAAAGTTTAAAAATTAATACGATACTGGAGCATATTATTGGTGTCTTTAAAAAAAAAAAATGTTGAATTCAGCAACCCGCGAAAATTAATCATTTGGAACAAAAGTTCTCACTGAAGACAGAGGTTGAATACACTTTCCAATGTCAGTCGAGCAAAAACGCACGCGTATTCCATCTTTGTTTTGTTGTGTTGTGTTTTGTTTTTTTATAATCTCCCTTCTCACTTTCTTCAAAAAAAATAAATCTTACAATATGGCGTCCTTTCTCACTTTGGCAATGCTTCTAAAAACACTGTAGTTCCACCCTAAATTAAGTGGTTTTATCAGCTGTTGGCTATTAACGGCACTTCAAAATTTATTTGGGTTTAAGGAGGGGAAAGAAACATATTTGAAACTGGAAGCAATGTCAGTCAGAGCAATGCCATTTCCATATTGGATAATTATTATCGTTTATTTATTGTTTTGTTTACCAGTTTTATGGATAATTTGGCGTCGTGATCATGCTTTGATCTGTCACTAGGGTTCAGTTCGCGTGTGACGTATTATAGGCATAAATTAAAAGTGGGCGCCAATAATTATGATATATTTTGTGTTGGCAATTCTCTGAATAATTTTTGAAAATAAATATTTTCAGCCACGAAAGATCCTTTGAGCCTTATTTTTTAATTGATTAATTCTAATTGTATATATGTTTATTTGTATTTCACTTGATTATTTATTAACTGATTGATTTTCTGGTATTGTTTACTTGTTATTTTCGTTTCTGGAAGAAATAATCCGAAGAACTCATATCTAATTGCAAGTTTTACTCGCTTGGTCAGAGGATGCTGCAAAGATTTTTCTTTAATTACTAGAATGCCTAGATAAAAGTCTTGCTATAATTAGACTGTGGACAAGAGTTACATATATTGCACCCCTTTACTGGATTGTCTTTCTTCCGCTTTAAGAGAAGTGCTACTGTATGCATTGCTCTTAACGAAGTCCTACTTTACGAAGTATTATTGTATGCAATGCTATGGTACGCAATCCTGTTAACGCAGTGTTAGTTACGAGTTCTACTTTACGAAGTATTATGGTACGCAGTCCTGTTAACGCAGTGTTAATTACGAGTCCTATTTTACGAAGTGCTATACTGTATGTAGTATTATGGTACGCAGTCCTGTTAACGCAATGTTAATTACGAGTTCTACTTTAGAGCGTTCTACTACATGCAGTGTTACTGCATGCAATCTGTTGAAAGCAATATTTCTTGCAGTGCTTCTTAATGCAGTGATATTTTGGCAAGGCTAATTTGTGCAGTGCTATTCTGTGCAAGCTAGTTTATTGAGTGCTATTTTGGTAAGTAATTTGTGCAGTGCTATTTCGGCAAGGTTAATTTATGCAGTGCCTTTTTTCTTTTGGCAAGGCTAATTTATGAAGTGCCATTTTAGTAAGGCTAATTTTAAAGTGCTATTTTAGTAAGGCTAATTTATGAAGTGCTATTTTAGCAAGGCTAATTTATGAAGTGCTATTTTAGCAAGGCTAATTTATGAAGTGTTATTTTAGCAAGGCTAATTTATGAAGTGCCATTTTAGTAAGGTTAATTTATGAAGTGCCATTTTAGTAAGTCTAATTTATGAAGTGCTATTTTACCAAGGCTAATTTATGAAGTGCCATTTTAGTAAGTCTAATTTATGAAGTGCTATTTTAGCAAGTCTAATTTATGAAGTGCCATTTTAGTAAGTCTAATTTATGAAGTGCTATTTTAGCAAGGCTAATTTATGAAGTGCTATTTTAGCAAGGCTAATTTATGAAGTGCTATTTTAGCAAGGCTAATTTATGAAGTGCTATTTTAGCAAGGCTAATTTATGAAGTGCCTTTTACCAGAACGACTATCGTAAACGGGCAGAACGTTGGCTGATACAGTAATATTTCCAGTGAAGTCGTAATATAGTGTTTGTGTTTGTCAAGTTGAGCATTCTGCTGGCTGGGTGCTGCAAACATCGGTCACGCCCTAAATGTTCCCATGACATTCCTTTATTCTGTGAGTGACAGTGAAGCAGTTGAAGTCAGCGGCGATGGTGTTACATCTGTTCAGTCGTAATGTTCATACACTCCCTAAATAATTGCACTGTTCAGTCGTAATGTTCATACACTCCCTAAATAATTGCACTGTTCAGTCGTAATGTTCATACACTCCCTAAATAATTGCACTGTTCAGTCGTAATGTTCATACACTCCCTAAATAATTGCACTGAGGTAAATCACACCTTGCTTGCAACATTTATGCTTCTATTACTCTTTCTTGATTATATATATGTGTGTGTGTGTGTGTGTGTGTGTGTGTGTGTGTGTGTGTATAAATAGGGATATCCCCATGGATGAGGACATTCCCCGACTCTGTTTTACCGCCAGTGGCAAACGACACTTCAAACATTATTTTAACTTCTTATTTCCCCTCAAGCATTATTTTAACTTCACATTCCTCCTCAAGCATTATTTTAACTTCGTATTCCTATTGCTATTATTGCTATTACTATATATTAATAGTATTAAATATTACAAATATAGTTCAGCTTACTTGAAACTACAAGTACTAATAAGTAATGTAAAAACTGTATATTTCTGGCATTTAGTACTAATAAGTAATACAAAAACTGTATATTTCTGGCATTTAGTACTAATAAGTAATACAAAAACTGTATATTTCTGGTGTTTAGACTAGAAATTCGTCGAGTGCTTTGATGCTATTTGTTGTATGAAGTTGGTATATTATTTGCTATTGATACTGTTGTATGAAGTTGGTATATTATTTGCTATTGATACTGTTGTATGAAGTTGGTATATTATTTGCTATTGATACTGTTGTATGAAGTTGGTATATTATTTGCTATTGATACTGTTGTATGAAGCTGGTATATTATTTGCTATTGATACTGTTGTATGAAGTTGGTATATTATTTGCTATTGATACTGTTGTATGAAGTTGGTGTATTATTTGCTATTGATACTGTTGTATGAAGTTGGTATATTATTTGCTATTGATACTTTTTTTAAACATGGCAAAGACATACTTATATTTTAGTTTGACTACTTTCGTGTCTTGCGTAATTTGTGTTTTACTTCATTCTAATAAATTGTATAATGCATGTATACAAAAATGTATATTTTATATAATGTAAATGTATACATAAATAGACATAATAAGTATTGTATAGTTGAAAATAAATGAAGCATTAAAATACAGAACTTTCTATGAATTAACAAACAATTGTTCCAGTAATTTTATTCAGAGGGAACACATTGAAATTTTGTGGAGCATGCATACATCGTTTTGTATTTTAATATGAAAAATAAAAATGAATAGCACCTAATATTTTAATATCTTGCTGATGAATGTATTAGATGAGCAGCATTATAAAGCGTAGTTTCAAAACACGAGAGCTTCACATGTGAAAACGTTTGGAGCCATTGGTTCCTTGCCCCATAAATTCTGCGAGAGACGTTTCGTCTTCGTGCGATGCTCTCGGTCTTGTTTGGATCCTGTGAGTCCTTCCTCAGTTTTCGGGGAAGGGTGGGCGGCCTGTATATTGCAGATCATGAATTTAATAGTGTTGTTACAGTCGGTTGAGTGTAAACAGGAAAGTCCTTCCTAACCTGGCTTTATAAGGTTCAAAATGAATATATTTACGAACATCAAGTTTCATTTTATATTTTCACGAATAAAGTAACTAATATTCATGTTATTTACTCTTTCTCAGGTGTAAGTGTAAAGAATGTAAGCCAATGTCACCAGATATTTCAATAAAACTGTTAATGAAATATTTGTAAAAATAAACAACCCCGAACCCTAGGATAATAAATAAGTTAGAATACACAGTCCTAATAATGTGTCATTACTAGCACTCATAACGATATGTCACAATTATAATGATCTGTAGCTATTATTATTTTCTGTAGCTGTTCTAATGATCTGTAATTGTTGCAATGATTTTTAGCTGTTACAATGATCTTTAGCTGTTACAATGATCTGTAATTGTTACAATGATCTTTAGCTGTTACAATGATCTGGTAGTCGTACCACGTTTACATATGCATATGCTCTTTGTGTTGTCGTCTGTTAGCGTCTATTAATTCACTGTTTTCATTGTAAAATGTTCTAATTTGAGTATCAGTAAAATGGTAATGGCAAAATTACGAAGTATCAGTAAAATGGTAATAACAAAATTACGAGCATCAGTAAAATGGTAATAACAAAATTACGAAGTATCAGTAAAATGGTAATAACAAAATTACGAGCATCAGTAAAATGGTAATAACAAACTTACGAAGTAATTAAAAAAGAGATTCTTTACATCTCTGACATAATTTTGATTTAATAGATTCGGAAAAATTACAAACTCTCTAATAAGTTAAATTAAAGTACTTCTAAAGTAGAAACAGGAAGTAGAAACGAGCTAAATAAAATATAAAATGGGACAGTAGTGCCAATTGCGGTTGGTAGTAGCAGTTGTGACGCGACTTCTGGTGGGTGTTGGGTGTGTGTGTTGGAGGTACGAAGGACCTGACACTAATTGTAAAGAAATAAGACCTATTGTCAACGGATATGGGTGGGTTAAGTGTCCTGAGTCAAGTCCGCCGCTCGATCACTGTCAGTGTACGGACAATGACGTCAATGACGGAGAAAGACGTCACACAATAGCTCAAACCAGCTACTGACGCCACTGAAACGATCCTCGACATGGCGGAACGGGTTTCTCAGAAACTAAACTATTAAAAATGAAAGGAAATATTTGTCTTACTAAGACACAAAGGTGATATTCTATACCTGGTAATAGCTGTACACGCAAACGTGAAGGTGTGTTCAAGAAAGTAAACAAAATCAATTCTTTAAGCACAGAAGGAAAAGGAGGAAATGGTGGGTGTAGAGGGCAGTGCATGACGCGTTTGGAAACTGGATAGAATAATTGCTGCAACACCTTTTATCTTACAAGCACTTCTTTGTACGAAACTGACTGAAGGGCGTAAATATGTTTAATTTTTAACAGGGTTGTCTCCCTTCGGATATCAGGGCCATTGTGATACTTGTAACTCTACCAATGGTATAAAGAAAGAAGAAAACCTTAATACGATGTCTGGATTTTGGCTCTTGTTCGTTGCACTATGCAATTAAAAAAAAAGTAGATAACTGAGCCTCAAAGACAATCTTTCTTCACACGCATAAGCACACACACACACACACACACACACACACACACACACACACACACACACACACACACACACGCACAATGCATGCATACGTTCACATACACTAATATGCAGATAAAATGCATAATTTCCAAGTCACAATCCCTTCATCTATGACATTTTTTGAAGCATTTATTTCAGGCAAACAGTTTTACTATCGTGTACAGTTTTCCATCTCTATAACATACATAAACGCTTTTTAACTGTGAACAAAAATATTACATGACATCATAAAAGTACACAAAAAGTGTCCTCTTATCAAAACGGGAGGGGGGGGTAGAGAAACTGCGATTTACGATTTCAGTGAATGTGTTTAGCATGGCAACGAATCATCATTTTTCTATCAGAATAACTTACTGGACAAGATCATCAAAATAATTATCACCGAATAATCAATTATCGCGAGGAAACAACAGCAACAAACATCATCATTTATCACAATATTATCGATCGTGCAAGCTAATTTGAGGAAAATCTCCAGAAGTAATTTATTGTTAACTGTGCAGAAATATTAATTTATTTTTTTGAGCGAGGGGGTGGGGTGGCAGAAAAGACACTTTATATTGTTATCAACGTAATAGCTGTCGACAATCTGGAAACCAAACTTTTAACATCTGTGGATGCAAGAGTATTAACTGCATGACTTCGCACATTTATGCTTAGAAATCTAACATGGTTGCCATACGTGAAAACTATTTAACAGCCTTCCACCCCTCTCTTAACAGAATTTCAGATTGTAAACAGTTATATATCAATTTTATTCACCAACCATTTTTGATATGGCTTTACTCCACCTTACTTCTAACAGAGTATCAGAATATACCATCTAAGTTTTATTCTCTCGGTTTGTCTTAATACGGCTTCAACGCATCACACCCTACCGTAGAACCAATGACCGAATCAGATTGTGGGTTGTACGTGGTAATAATACAGTTACGTCATAACATATTATCATGATCTAAACATTTAATATGTCATGTAAAAAAGCAAATGAGTTAGCTCCCCTCATTTCCTGCAAGGCCATCGATATCATCACAGCGTAAGTTCGTTATTGTTCTGCCTCCAATGCTGACAGTTCATTCATGGTCTTCCAGAACGTCTGTCATGATTCTTTCAAGGAAAATGTTGAAGAAAGTAGTGAAAGCAACCAGCGTTGTCTGACTCCCACTGTTGTCCTGAACCAATCTCCTATTTGGCCATTGAAGCAGACTGCAATGGTGGCCTTGTTGTAAGGCTTTCTATGACTTTGATCAGGTTGGCATTGATGTTGTACAGCTTCATAAAGGGCTGCATGCCACACCCTATCAAACGCCTTCTTTAAATCTACAATGACATGATATAGGTTTTGTTGGTGCTAAAGGTACTTCTCAACTAGTAATCTCAGGTTAAAGATCTCTTCAGTTATGCTTCGCCCTGGTCTGAAGCCTGCTTGCTTCTCGGCTGTGATTTCCTCTGCCTGCGGCTTCACTCTGTTTAATATGATCTTTAGCATGACTTTGCTTGGGTGGCATATAAGACTGATCGTACGATAGTTCAGACATTGCTGCAAATTGCCGTTTTGGGGAGAGTTATCATGAGTGACTCAGTCCATTCCCCTGTCTGCCAGATCTTATTGGAGATTGTTAGTAGAGCTTCTCCCCCTTCTTGGACTAGTTCTGCAGTGATGCGGTCTACTCCTGCTGTCTTCCCTTTTTTGCAATGATTTCACTGCAGTCTTCCCTTTTTTTTCAATGATTTCACTGCAGTCTCTACTTTTGCTGGGAGGATGGGATAGTTGTCAGTGTTGGTCACTGGTGGGGTGTTGAGTATGTCTGGGTCCCCTGTAGATCTGTGGTTGTTTTTTAGTCTGAGCAATATTATGTCCATCTCTTAAGAGACAGGGCGAAGAGGGCGAAGGGGAGAAAGACAGAGGAAAAGATGGGGGGATAACATCTTAGAGTGGACAGGACTGAAGCTAAGCGATACAGTAAGATTATCAGAGAACAGAATGGAATGGAAGAAGCTGGTTGTCAGGTCATCAATGGTGCCCCAACGGTCGGCAAGACTAAATGATAGATAGATAGATAGATAGATAGATAGATAGATAGATAGATAGATAGATAGATAGATAGATAGATAGATAGATAGATAGATAGATAGAAAGAAAAAACAAATCTGTATTTGAAGAAAGGATATCACGTGTGCCTCGTTGGGAGATCCATTATTTCGTCATAGTGAGATTCAATTGTTCTTAACATAGAGATCCAATAGTTCTTAACATAGAGATCTATTAGTTCATAATATAGAGATTCATTAATTCTTAATACAGAAACCCATTACTTCTCAATATAGATATTCATTAGTTCTGCATACAGCGATTCTTTAGTTCTTAATACAGTAACCCTTTAGTTCTTCGTACAGAAACCTATTAGATCTTAATATAGAAATTCATTAGTTCGTAATACGAGTGGTTTACAAATTGCCTGCATCTCTCAGCTAAGGTGTTGTTTGAGTTATGTTGACACAAAAAAAATAATGATAAGACAAAAAGCAGCCGGCGATGAATGTTTTCTGTGATTAGCTGTTTCTGACAGACGCCTAACCTTCAGCCACAGACATGATTACACGTTGATCAACATTGTTCGACATTATCATCTAAGCCACTTGGGCATGCAACTCACAATGCCTGTTTCTGTCAGCCTCAACTTGTCATCAACTATTATCTCCGTTGACCGAATTCCAGGCGTGAAAGAAGCGAATGGAATCCAGATAAATAACACACAGATATGGTTGTCAAACCAAGAAAGAAAAATTAGAGATATGTAGTGTCTGTGTCACTGGCAAACAAAGAGCTGAGTATAGTGTCTGTGTCACTGGCAAACAAAGAGCTGTGTATAGTGTATGTGTCACTGGCAAACAAAGAGCTGAGTATAGTGTCTGTGTCACTGGCAAACAAAGAGCTGAGTATAGTGTCTGTGTCACTGGCAAACAAAGAGCTGAGTATAATGTCTGTGTCACTGGCAAACAAAGAGCAGAATATAGTGTGTATTATGCAGCTGGACGAGCCACCCTACTGAAGATTAAATTAAAAGTTATTGATGTACACGCCGTACGGAACTGGATGCTCTAAAACTAAGAACTAAGAACTAAAAACTAAGAACCAATTCACTTAGAATTAAGAATAAACAGCCCTGGAGTTAGACTTAAGAACAAAGAGCTATGAAGTTAGAACTAAGAATTAAGAAGTAAGAACCATAGAGTTTGAAATAAAATTGCCGAGAAATTAGAACTAAGCACTTAGAGCCGTGAATTTAGAAATAAGAACTTAGAGCCGTGAATTTATAAATAAGAATTTAGAGTCGTGAATTTAGAACTAAGTACTTAGAGCTATTCAATAGAGAGCCGTGAATTTAGAACTAAGTACTTAGAGCTATTCAATAGAGAGCCGTTAATTTAGAACTAAGTACTTAGAGCTATTCAATAGAGAGCCGTGAATTTAGAACTAAGTACTTAGAGCTATTCAATAGAGAGCCGTAGATTTAGAACTAAGTACTTAGAGCTATTCAATAGAGGGCATGAAATTAGAACTAAGTACTTAGAGCTATTCAATAGAGAACCATGAAATTAGAACTAAGAATTCCGAACATAGAGATTTCGAATGCGTCATATTAAATCATCTAAGTTTTATGATTTGCTAGATTGTTACCACCATGTTACATGCAGATAAATGCATAAAATAAGTGAGAAAACAAGCATACATACTCGTGAGTGAGTTTGTATGGAGGTTGCATAATTTGCGAATGGGTGTGACGCAGAGAAATGGGGACTGGAGGGCAGCGACATACAATCCTAGAGAGGCATTTGGTGTCCGTGAACCACCACCACCTCTTTGCTTTCTCAGTCTTTATGCTTAATACCCCTAAGTGATGTTATCGGCCCTTAACTACATCCGCAACATAGATCATCTCACACCAACGGACGGGGAGGGGGGGGGGAGGCGCTAGCTTTGATATCTGATAGACGCTACAAATAGGATTTCTGTTCGTATATTAAACCCAGATGTCTGAGAAACAAAGATAAGAGATATATAAAGGACGAGTAATGATGAATGTATAATCCAATTCCCTATTACCACCTCTACAACCCAACCCCCCATGGATCTATTTTAAGGTGCAGGTTATACTGAGTCATATTGGCGACGCTCATCCCTAATCAGGCTGTCGCGGCATTACCTTGATGAACAGAGTGCATGGAAAATGGAACCTGTCTCTAACATCTACTTCCAAGAGCCGAAGCCTTCATTATGTATAATAAAAAACAGATTCCATAATTACAATTGAAACGAACGCATCTTTAATGGCGCGCTTTTTAAATAGTTCAAGCTGAGACCGGGACGAAACATGATTGGGTTAATTCCGAGACGCCAGAAAAAGAGATTCATTTCAGCATTTTTTTTTAAATGAGAACAAAACACATCTCTTTTCCATTCCGCCACAAAGTCCATTTGTTTTTCTATTACTTGTAAACTTTATTTGGGCGAGTTTGAAAGAGCAGGTGATTAGGTAGGGCAGGCAGTGGAGGTCAAAATTGATAGTTTGACTTCAGTAAGACTTACGAAATGACGTCATTCCGCTGACGATAAATGCATCACGGGAATAAAAGAAAAGAAAAACGAAAACATAAATAAAGGCAACATTAACATTTGGTATCGTTTCAAGAAATCTTTGATTTTATTTGAATTTCTTTTTCGGTGTGTGTGTGGGGGGGTATACCTTAAGTAGTTCTTATTGCCTGTGGGTGGGTAAAAGTCACTATATAGCTATGCCTATTGTTTGTTTGTTTGTTTGTTTGTTTTTACAGCATTATTTTAGAAAGAAAATAAACCCATTGATCAAGAATGTGGTGGGAGAGTTTGCTGGGTAATATCTGGGTTGTCTCAAGTTCCTTAGTAATCACAATGGAATTGCAATAAATAATCTCCCCTAGTATGGAGACAAGACAATGACATTTTCAGACAGTCAAAATTATGTTCCATAAATTTAAATTAATATTATTTTATTCCCCCCCCTCCCGCAATATGTCTGTACTATTGATTAAGAACAACTAACACTGTTTTTATAATTTATGTAATTAATCGAAAGACCTTTGAACAAACTTGTTCTATCCACCTCCACCGCCATAATAAATCTGTATTATTTATTAAAGAACAACTGACACTGTTTTTACAATTTCTGTAATTAATTGAAAGACCTTTAAACAAACTTGTTCTATCCACCTCCACCCCCATAATAAGTCTGTATTATTTATTAAAGAACAACTGACAGTTTTTTACAAAATCTTGCCGCTGGTTAACGTTGTGCACAGCTGTCTCAGTTGAGTAATGTGCATTGTTGAAAATGTGCACGTGAATATTGAATGAATACAGTCATGGTACTCAACAGTTGCAATTTGGTTTACTTCCCTGCTTGTGTGAATACATATCTAGATCTAGAGAGAAGTCTGATGTGAAAGCGTTTTATTTAATTCAATATTATGAATATGCTTGAACATTTACCCTAATTTCCATACAATGTAATTTGCAAATACTTATTTTTTTTCTTAGCGGGCGAAAGTGCCTGCTCAAACGTAAACTTATCTAAGCCCATGTTTTTCTACTGTCGGAAAAGTGGAAGACCAACAGAACTTCGAAGCTCCGCTTTTATTAGCGCAAAACATTTGATCAAAACTTGCAAATAGACGCTGACGTAATAAAGACTCGGCACTAAAGGATGGGAGTATAGCAGTATTACGTAAATATTACCGAGAAAGTATTAAAATTCTGATCTAACCCTCATCTAGTAAACATTGTCAAAGAGTTTCGAAAGGACAATTTTCCGAGAAATGTAAATCTTTAAATAAATAAAAAAAAAAAATTAAGTTGACAAAAATCTTTCTAAGTGGTAGATGAAATCTCGATACATCCTAGAATAGTTCTGTATGAAGTTTAGACATTTTTTGCTGTCTCTTTAACAGTATGTAAAGTATAGAACCGACGGTTGCTTGCTTTACTAATGTTCGGCACGCAGTGACGTAGGAAAAGAAGACATTTGACAGTGGCCAATGAGACACACTGTCACAACATGATGTAGGAGAAGAAGACATTTGACAGTGGCCAATGAGACACACTGTCACACAATGAAGAGTCACAGGAGTGGAGGAAACGCACCTCGAAAAAAAAATAAAACACGTACACAATAGGTGCTATTGCCACCTCTTATAGTAATAAGAAATGTAATTAAAGTTCAAGAATAAGCAATATACAGATAAATGAAATTAAAATAGAGATGAAATATACACTGAGACCCCTTCATTACACTACGTATAAATATTTCTACCCTAAGGCTTATTTATCACTGTACGTATAAAGATTTCCACCCTAGGGCTTATTTATCACTGTACATATAAATATTTCCACCCTAGGGCTTATTTATCACTGTACATATAAATATTTACACCGTGATATTCTTTTGGTGAATATCACATATATTTCCCCCACACACTTACGTCGCCTGTATTTCACGCAGTCATACTTGCACACTGCATGGTAGTAATCTGTGCATACATCTATAAATAGTGCATTTTGTGGACAGCACCTTGTTGGGGTATTAAATTACCGACTGTATTAGAACAGTGACCATATGCATGCTATACATTGTTTGATAAAGCAATATCAGTGTGTAAATATCTACACATAGTATGATAAAGACGTATCATGTGTAAATAGCTATATGGTAGTGTGATAAAGAACTGTCAGTGTGTAAATATGTATATTAGCTTTATGTTTACATACTCTTAAGGGAATATCAGGACGCAATCAGGGTTTCAGGTATGTATAAGTGCCTGTACAACAACAACAACAACAAAATAGGGGGAGATCGTTCAAGCAAATACACTTATTTGCGAGCGATAAACATATATCAATAGAATACGTATGATAAAATTATACATGTGCGTGTGTGTGTGTGTGTGTGTGTGTGTGTGTGTGTGTGTGTGTGTGTGTGCGAGCGAGTATGTGCGCGGGTTTACGGGTTTGTGTGTGTACAGGTTGTTAATGTGTCATTACGTGAGATGATTTCGGGGATTGTTTGTCGCATATGAAAGAAACGTGTAGGATGCTCAATCGAGCGACCGTGGATGACAACTTCATAATTCCAACTATCAAGTAACGATAACTCTTCCAGTTCCCCTGCAAACGATTCGCCAAGTGAAAACAACAAGAAATCGTTCTAAAGACGAGGAATGCTCACAAACAGCTGTAAATAACGAGAAAGCACTAATGCTAAGTGTCTGGAATGGGAATCAACCTAACTGGAAAAAAAATATTGGATTCTTCATGACTGACGCTGCATTGTGTCAGACCATTTGGAATTAATTAGGACAATGTTTTCCTGTCCCAGGGTACCGAGTTCTAATGTGAAATGTCTCGCTTCTTTCATGTCCATCAAACGTGTGAATTTGACAAGGGCATTAAGTCACTCCTGTGCGGTTATCTTAAAGATATGTCTAAAAGAACTTCAGCTAGCGGGGAGGTAATCGAGCTAGCACTGACTGAAAAAGATAAACTGCTTGATGAGATAACCCTGAAGTAGAGCCTGCACTCGACAACTGTGAAATTTTGTTTATGTACTTTACTTACTTCCCGTAATTAATTTATAAAAGAAAGCCTTGTGAGAACCAAAAGATACTTAACTTTAGGGGGACGTGTGACAGTGATCTCTATCTATTAATTTTTATCTGTATTCATCTCTAATAATTAAAAAATCATATTAATACAGGTGGGAGGGTCACATGTAAATGCTAGCCATAGTTAGACAACTCTTCTCTAATTTCCATCTTGCGGATTTTTCTGGCATTTTCAGAATATTATTTAAATGCACACAACATAAAAGTTCCTCCTTCTGGCATGCACTTATACTTGCTTAAAGATAAAAGTTTTGTTCCATCTTTAATTGCTTAAGCCAGGGGTCTCCAAACTTTTCAGCCCGAGGGCCACATTAATTATCAAACAGCAGTTCGGGGGCCGACTACACACTCGAGGTCCAAATGAAAAAGAATCAAAACATGGATGTTGTTTTTAATTATTTATTTAATATTATTTTATTCAGTTATCATTTAATAACACATTGATACACTACACATGAACACCTGTATTAGTGGGAATGGTGAAATTGTTTCCTGGATGCCAAAATAGCAGACATTTCTGGCTTTAGATTTGATGTCCCTAACATCAGCAGTGACCTGAGATTATCATAGGACAAGTTTGTTCTCAAATTGTTCATCACATATTTTCATTCTTGAAAATGTTTGTTCACACAGGTATGTTGTTCCAAAGATTGAAATGTACCTTGATGGAAAGGTTTTGACATTAGGAAAGTCTTCCTTGGGCAAAAACTGGTAAAAACTCACCAGTCCTTCTTTGAACTTGTCCCTAAGGAGGTCATTTGCTTGCAACTCAATGGCTTTGTCTAATAGTCACGGTTGACTGCTCGTATGCTATAGACTGGGTGGACTGGTATTAAGAAAATGTCCGACTTATGTAACAATCAGTGACCCATATCAATAACGCTTCTTTATTCTGAATCTGGGTCAGAGTTGTTTGTTCCCTCTCAACTCTCAGAGATTAGAGATAGAAAAATTTAGCGGCGGGTGATCTTGGCAGGATACACTTAAATTTCCTTAATTTATTTCCATAGACAAAAAGGTCCCCCCCGGGCCGTATGAGAGGGCCTCGCGGGCCGTAGTTTGGAGACCCCTGGCTTAAGCCACCCACTGGTCCTCTACTCGAATCTAATTAATTAACCACGCGCAAGAAGCTGGTTATGAGAAACGACAATATTTATGAAGAAATCTCAGTAAGGGAAGAAAGGAAACACAATTTGTTGCAATGAAGAATTGATTCATTTATTGTCTACAGACTGTTCGACAAAAATCACGCCCTTATAAAGTGAATTCAATCTTATAGCTACTAGTTTTCATAACAGAATAAGAGTTATTGAAAGAGGAAAACTATATAACATGATTCACTTTATCTCTGCTCGCGCTAGAGAGAGGATAAAACGTTCATATATAATTATGACTAAATTATACTAGAGACACTGAGAGGGAGGTGGAAAGCATGACTACATAATTCCGATTTAAATCATATAGGACTCTGAGAGGGATTGAAAAGAATAAGTCTACACTTAAATAAACCTACTGTTTGCTTCGTCTTCAGCAGCTCCTATCGAGCACAAAGTGCATATTATTAATGTTTGCTTCTTTTCTTTCATCACTTCCCTTTGGCATCTGTTGCTTATCAAGTATATCCTTGACTGCCCTGCATCGCACTATTCTCATTAATCGTCCGGACTCGTGTTACATTACTTGTTGAGTTCACAAAGCAATTAAGAGTAGCGTCCCCTTGGCACTACTACGCTGTTATAGTTAGTGAGCAAATTCTTTCGTCTGATCATGAGAAAGTCTACAACAGAGATATTTCGCTAGTTGCTTCCCTTTCTTCAATCAAAAGTCAGCCCACACACGTCGTGACCTGGAAACATAGGACAACCACAGAAAATGAGATCCCCCAGATCGTAAATGAAGGTGACATGACCTTGGACTGACGTTTGACACATCTTTGCTGGCGACTTGCTTCTAATTATTTTGTTCACCCGCTGACGTTACTGTACTTATATTTTATATTGATCTTAGAACACTCACTAGAAGGCTTCATGAAATCAGACTTGCGCTCAAATGAGTAAAGTTCGAAATGTAGGAGAATAAGTAAGTCACTCGTTATGAACAACATTCATTACCGTCTGCCAGGGATTCTGTATCAAAGGTAAGTAATTGTTCACTCTATTTCAATCGTTCTTTTCCCCTGCTGTTATGATCAGTAATGCTTAAGTATTAGTCAACCCCGCCTTAAAAGTAACACGTCTGCACTGAATTTGCATCTTCCTTCCATCAGTCTCTTAATCGTCTCTGCTTAAGGAAATTAAATGAAGCTGGAGATCGAAAAAAAAAGTTGACGTGACCCAGGCCTGTTCCTTCCACAGAGAGACAGATGGAATAAGATCACCATCGTCGTCGTCATCAACTGATCTGACCCAAACTTTCAAGTCACGTGAATGGTGTAGCACTTTTAAATGAGTGTTGTGTCGTAAATATAATTTCGTTGTCGACAGGATATCACGCGATTGGTCAGGTACGATAAACGCATTGTAATAATCCAAATGAGAGTGAACATACTGCAAGTTTTTGTATAGAAACCCAGAAGTGTCAAAAGCATAACTCTAAATGAGAGTGCGCGTATTGCAAGATTTCGTATGGGCACACAAAAATGTCAAAAGCATAACCCTCAATGAGAGTGCGCGTATTGCAAGATTTCGTATGGGCACACAAAAATGTCAAAAGCATAACCCTCAATGAGAGTGCGCGTATTGCAAGATTTTGTAACGGCACACAAAAATGTCAAAAGCATACTCATAATGCAAGGTTTTTGCTTAGAAAACATGTCGTCAAAACTTTCCATAAATCTAAAGTGTGTGTGGCAACACAAGGTGCTGTATTGCGTAACACATTTTATTCGTTCATTCGTTCGTGATCAAGTTGTGTTTCGAGAAACCGGCTACTTTAGTCTCATACATGAAATAAGTTTTGAAAGAAAAAGAAAAATGCATTGAAGTGAAAGCAGTTGTTTTAAGTCCATACCAGAATGATTGTTAAAGTCTCAGTAGGTCGTTTAAATTACATATAAATTTATTGTTTTCCTTAGTTAGTGTATGTGGGTGATGTGGACAGTTGGCAAGCATGTGCTAATGATGTGAGATTATGGTAAATATGTGTAGCTATGGTTCAAATGTAAGTAAATAGCGTACCATGATACACAGCTATAGTACATAGAGTTCTCACGATATTTAGTAAGAGTTCATAAGTAAGTATATTTTTGACACCTGTATATGAGTGCTTATATAAACCTCTGACTGGATGAAGACATGTGTGTTCCCTGATATTTGTTAGACCCCTAAGGGAGAGAAGTATATACGAATACTGAATATAATATAATTCATTTTCCAATGCAACTATAGGCAGAAACACACCATTCATTTCTCTACATGTGTGTGTGTGTGTGTGTGTGTGTGTGTGTGTGTGTGTGTGTGTGTGTGTGTGTGTGTGTGTGTGTGTGTGTGTGTGTGTGTGTGAAACGTGTTTCTCTTTCAGAGTTTCTGTCTCTTTGTCCTTCTTTTGCTACTGGTCGCTCTCTGTCTCTCTATGTCTATGTTGCCGTCTGTCGTTAAAAGTACATTGCAAATGTTGACCTAAAGCTGCTACAATATAAAATTTCTTCTTTTTTAAATTTACACGCTATTATTTATTTGTCATTTCCTTGCTTTATACCACCATTGGTTTAATTGTATCCAATATGTGCATCGCACATGGGTTTTAATTCCATCGCATTGCATCATACTGTAACTTGAAAAATGTATTTTCTCTACGTTAGTACATTTTTTTTTGTGGTGTTGCTTAGAGAAAAAAAATAAAGAAAAGAATCAAAAACAAAATTATGTTTTATTCGTAGTAATACAAGTGCGATGCATCGTTCTTGATTCGGCCATGCGCGATGCTCGCAGAACATGGATACGGCTTATCAGCAAAGCTTTTACATAAAGGCGTAGGCTGATCTCCCCTTGCACTTAACAAAAAATGCGATAACCTCCCTTTATCACTAAGAACAACTGGTTGTACTTATTGAATCGACGAACACGTGCATAGAGCAGCACTCCTTCAACGGAATTAACAGGCAGTTATAACTCCCCAGCACTCTATCATGGACACCGCAAAGCAAATATGATGTTGAAATAGCTTTTTAATGGCAAAATCGAAATTGCATCTATAATGAGATTGTCAGACGACGTTATTAACAGGTCAAGCTGCGGGGGCAGACATTCCTCCGTCTTCCTGTCAGGAAAGGTAGGGGTCTGCTATCAAGCGCCCATTCCTTGCTCGATCAAAATATTTTACTTTCTTTCAGTCAATGCGTCATGTCATTCCACAATTTCCCACATTTCTTTCGCTGCATACACCACGTCATTTCACGATTTCTTCCAAGAGGTTATGTTAATATAGAGCTGGGCCATTAATTGGTGTTAATATAGAGCTGAGCCATTAATTTGTGTTAATACAGAGCTGGGCCATTAATTTGTGTTAATACAGAGCTGGGCCATTAATTTGTGTTAATACAGAGCTGGGCCATTAATTTGTGTTAATACAGAGCTGGGCCATTAATTTGTGTTAATACAGAGCTGGGCCATTAATTTGTGTTAATATAGAGCTGGGCCATTAATTTGTGTGAATACAGAGCTGGGCCATTAATTTGGGTGGCTCAGTGGACACTTACCAGCTTGTACTCGGACTGAGCTGTCGTTTTGTTCTGGTTATCTTTGTTTGTTTGAGTGTACTTAAAAAGTAAACAAGAAACACTAACCCACCCACTCTCAATTCCGTTTAAGACAAAAGTATCATATGAGAAAACGAACGCATGGGGAAGAGGCCGAGGTTTAGTTTACACATTTACCGATTCGTATTCCAGGTGGTTCGATTCCACACAGTAAAACTTACGAGGGAGTGTCATATAACAGTTAGCTAGATGAAGATGACGTAGACAAAGCTCGTACCGTGACCTTCAAGACGAACGTTGAAGGTTTATCAGAAAAGGCAGTTAGATACAGCAGACGTAAATGTCTCAAATACTTCACATAAACACACGCACGGACACATGCACAAACAAGCACACACATGAACACACAGAGAAACGCACGTACATGATTGCCCTCTTCTACCACCACCACCACTACTGCCACCTTTACTCTCTCCAAGACGTGAATATCGTTAAAATTAATAGAAATCCGTTCGTGAACATTATAGCCAATGAAATGTGTCCATTGGGGACGTTCGTGAACATTATAGCCAATGAAATGTGTCCATTGGGGACGTTCGTGAACATTATAGCCAATGAAATGTGTCCACTGGGGACGAAACTTGATACACGTTCTATAATATCACTGACTAAACTATTACTGACTAAAGTAGACAAATTGACTTTTAAAATAAACAGTTTTGTCCAGCAAGGGAAAATCGACGCAACGGGTTTATAACACAATATATGGTTATAAATCTGAAATCTTGGCTACCTCAGTAAAAGTTATAAGAAACTTGGTATTCAGAGTGAAAAGTGGAAATTCGCTATTAAAAAAAAAAAATTCGGCACATGGAATACACTCAGTGAAGAACTAACCGAAATTCGCGATGACTGATATTCGAAGGAAACAATATCTGAAACCGACAAAATGTACGTTGTAAATAAATAAACTTGCGGAAAGCTAAAACTTATTCTCTCTATAACAAACTTTAAACAAACACAAAACACCAAAAGACTGCGTATATTTTTTTTTTTTACAACTTCTCTTTTATCGTTCCAGGAAGTGCTTAGTTAAATTATTAAATACCAGTTGTAGTGGAGGGTGGGGTGGGGAATCACATAATAGCTACAAATTAGCTGTAAAAATTTCACCTGAGTATCAGAATAAAGTATGCATGATTGCATGAGACAGACATGTGCAATGCAAAGAAAAAGGCATGAGCCATTCATCAAAGCTACATTTTCTTCTGATGTTTATTGATGACATGCTCAGCATTATAATGAGGCAATGGAACAGGGTACACATATTAAGAAATATGAGTTCAAGTTATTTTTTTCATGCTCACTTATTTTCTCTCTCCATACTTTCGATATTACTGAATTTTTTAATTTATATTTTCTTTTGCTTTTTGGTATCATTTTGGATTACAAATTGAATCTTAACTTTAAAAAAAAACATACATGCATGCATGCACATTAATGTAGAACCCATGAGTTCAAAATGTATTATTTTGAGTGTTTACTGCCGGCCTGCATAGCCCAGCCCTGAAATCTGACCGATGGCATTGGCGATTTGACTTACACCTTGGGGTCAGGGAGTTCGCTTTTCAACATGGCGGCGCTTTGTGCGTTGTGTCCATGCTCGCTGGTATACAGTGCGAGAATATATACTTTAATCCTTTCATGTTTTGTGATGTTAATTGTGTTAGCAGTTTATATATTTAGAAAATAAATTGTTTACGTTTTAATTGCTGTATTTTGATATGATGACTATTACTAATGTGTTTGCAAATTTTATTATTCATATGCATAGGAGTGTTTTCTTTCAGCCCGCCAACACAGATTTTACTTTATTTTAGGTCTAATCCTCCAGAGATAAGAAACTACCCCTCCCGCAACAACAACAACAAAAAATAGTGTTTTCACTTTTCCACTTATTTCTATTCAACATTCACATAATGTGAATTTTACATTATCAAAGACAGACTGATCACATCACAGCCTGGCACATGTTCACTTCATAGCTTGGCACATGTTCACTTCATAGCTTGGCACATGTTTGCACTACTGCAGTCACATCGTCGTAGTTGGTAATTGTTATCAACAAGAGGGATAAATATCTCTGCATTGATAACTGCTTTGACGTGAGTGCATGAGAATGTGAATGTTTTTTTGATAACACCAGTATTTTTGTCAGCTTTTATGTTCTTGTGACAACAGAACCATGTACATGAAATTATTATTGCTGTTTAAATCTTTTAATCCAGGCTATCTTTCCTTTATGACTTTAGATAATATTTTATTTTTGATAGCTGGTAGAGGTGGACAGAGGTGGTGGCATGAGTTTTATTGTATATTTATTGTCAAAGAAATAAAGGGATAATTGTATCAGGACTTAAAACGACCATATTCATAAGTGCACCGTGACCCTGCAATCTGTAATTATATATTTATTTACGAATAAGATTTATTAGTACAATGAAAGTTAAGTTTGAGATATATTTTGCAAATTAATTACTTTCGTTAATTGTTCCCCGCTCAGAAATGAACTAATGATTCTCACACTTGTTTACAATTATCCAGTTGTCTGTCTTCTAAAACGTGAGTATACTTAATTTTTAAAACACAATTCTAAATTTTGTTTTCACTAGTGATTAATAAGTCTCAGACAGCACGAAAAAAAAAAGTTAAGATGGTTTGTATTAGGTACAGGAATTCAGGCAAAGAAGATATTTACTTTCACACAATTAATTTCTCCTACAAATTAATTTCAATATGTATCCCCGTGTCGAGAATAACTAAGTGATAGGGATGAAGAGAGTGAGAAAATGTAAGTTTCAAATTATTACACGTAATAAACTAACTACACGAAATGTTTTGTGCGGTGGAAATATAAGTAAGGGGAAGAAACTCTGATCAATGCAGATCATAGATAAGTAACCTCCCTTGTAAATAGATGTGTCTAATACGTAGGCACTAGTACTACTAATGGTACTATGTTAATTTACTTTTATTTTTACGTCAGGTTTGACTCAAGCAAGATAAATGGGATATGCTCTCTATTTACGTATTTATTGGTCGTTTGAGTGTATTACTACATTTAGAAGCAAGGTCATGTCACTTGTTTTTGACCCGAGGAGAGTTATAATTTTTGAAAAAAGGATTACGTTTATATCGTTTCTATTACATTTACGGCTACAACTTCTATTTCAGCAACTTTTTTTGTTTATTATCTAAGCTACATTACTTATTCTGTATATTCTATGGAAGATTAGTAGACTACGAATGGTCTGTAATTGTAAATACTGTAGATTAAATATATGTAAAATGTGCATATACTGCACACATTTCCTGCAATGAATCATTTTTATTATTTGTTCCTAAAACAGACTGATTGTTTTCTTCAAGGTCAAGGTGCAAGAGGCACAATTCTCCCATTATTTACATGGGAAGAGCGTGATGTTAACCTCTCAGAGGAAATACTGTTTGGAGTTTGAGAGAATTTACCTGGGAAAAGCGTTATCTTAGCCTCTCAGAAGAAATATAAATCACGGTTTGTGTGTATCAGTTCGTCTGACCTTTCCTTGCGACATTAACGCTCTCTGAACACTGCAAAGAACATTGTGAACACTACCTCAGAGGCAATATCATGTTGTACTGCTAGTTTTTCTAACTTTTTCTAACATAGAAATCATACCATTACGATACAATATTATTAATACTACCTTATTTTGATTAGTAATAAATAAACACTTTGACTCCATCTATTAATTGTATCACAGAGTTTTGTTATCCACTTTGTTCCAACAAACGTATTGTTGTTTAGTTATTCCGTAATTTAATAGTATATGACTTAATTGGTATGAAAAGGAATTAGCACGATAATAAGAATAATTAATTAGCCATGTCATTACTCCCTTGTATTAAAGAAGTTTCTAAAGAGTAGGCTAATTGTTAACTATTAAACAACTACGTTCAAAACCAATATACATACATATATATTTTCACACACGCACAAGTGTGTGTGTGTGTGTGTGCGCGCGCGTATGTAAATATGTAGGTATATGCATAAGTGTATATTGATTTTAAATGTTGTTTAGTGTGTACATTTTATTTTAATACATAAGGGTAAGCGTCACTAGATCAAGTATGGCCTGTTGAAAATAAAAAAAAGAAATTAATGAGAAGTAGTGATCGACAGGAGGTAAATGTAGTAATTACGAAGTTAATTAGGATTAGGATCCACTCAGGAGGAAAAAGAAATGTCAGAGATGAATTAATAAATCTTTATCAGAGTGCTGACTTAGAAGCTTCATAAATGTGTAGTGATTTGCTCTAGCCTCAAGCGCGGCAATCCTGCCATAGGTACTGTAACAAAGTTTGCTCCCTTTGTCTTAGCTATGTACTTTTTTAAAGAAAGAATTCACGCACATTTCCATATAATAGCCATAGTCCATCTTGCAAATGTCTCAAATGGAAACGAAGAGAGGTAAGCAGCACAGTCTTACACTCTAAAATGTACAGTACTTTTCATTAATATAAAATTAAAAACTTAATAGTATAAACGAGAGAAAATGTAACTTCACTTCATTCCACGTATCATTAAGTGTAAAAGAAATGTGCTTATGGTGTTGATTTCGATCGAATGTGTTCATAAAGTTGAATTATATGCTACAACTTAACGATTGTAGCAGAGCTGAAGATAGCCTGGATTGCGTATGTTAAAGAGTTAATGAATGAGGTTATTTGTATTTATATCGAATACTTATCATGACACTGACTCTTGACAATGACAGAAATATTTTCAAATGGAGTGATCGTAAGTGTTGCAAAATACCAGACCAAAATTCTGGGACTCGCCTCTTCCTGCCGGAGCAAGGGTTGTTCTAAGCAGAGTGAAGAGAATTCATTAAACATGGATATTTATAGGTTTTTCATTCTACCATGTGTTTCTTTTGAGACTAACCATTCCCCTGTTTTTAATTACAAATGACCCATTGATCTTCAACCATTTCCTGTGCTCTAGCATGTAACTTCCCCCCATTCCATCCCTCCGTTTATTTGCGCTCTGTTGTTTTGGACAGCAGGACAGCTGGGAACATAGCGGGGACAGTGGACAGCCAGGAAACGGCACAGTGGTTCTCCCACCATCTGGACCGCTGGCCCAGTTCACCCTCCAGGACGGAGATACATAAAAGAGATAGATACATCAAATCTAAAGGTCCAGTTCTGGGTGGTCTATCCTGTTTGTATCTTGGAGTGGCTTGGTTAAATGCTTTAAATGTGTGTTTTTGTACTAGGCTTCCTATACCCCTTGTGTTATCTAGATTTATTTCTTTTCGTTATTTTAATTTTTTAAATGTTTATTGACGTGATGCCGAGCAAAGTTTTACATTCGACTGACAGCTATCAAGCACAACAGGAGGGATGTTCTCAAATAATCTTTGTGAAATATTGAGATCAATATGTATAGATCAATAGCAAGAATATACGAAATATTCTTAGTCCGTTCTTTCATTCTCAGTCAGTTAACTTTACATAAGGTAACAATCACCTCTAAGACCAGATTCGAGTTATGTTCAGATTCAAAGTGATTAGAATAATTACATTACTTCTTCAATAAAGAAACTTTTGGTCCATCCCCATAGGATGAATTTGTTATGAATAAGTGTGAGAGTGAGAAAAACTAGTAGTGCCCATGGTCGGGTCACGTTGACGTTTAATAATTAATACAATAATTAAGTTTAGAAATAGGGATAGGTACATTTCCCCTGCCACAGTTTTTGCCTATAATAATGTGCGTATCTATACGTAATTTTGACTTGTCTCCCTTTTAGTTCTCAAGTCTCATTGTCCTATAATTTATGCTTGACTGAATAAGACAAACCTTAGAATATATTTCACAATTGGGTTAGCAAACTTCAACAGATCATTCCTGTCATTCGGGTCAGTCAACCACAGCACATAATTACATAATGTAATTTATGTGGCAGGAAGTTACTAAGCAATTGCACGCGTCACGTTTTCTTTTCAGGGCGTTACTAATTCATTTTATGACGTATGCGGCTCTGGCCAAAATGTAAATGTGTTGCATTAGCATGACCTACTTTTTCCAGGAGAGGTAAAAAAAAAAAAATTCGTATCCCGGATGTGTTAGTAATTCCGATCCCGCAGAGAACTCGGTTGCTGTCGTTGTTGTCGTTGCTGTCGTTGTAGATATTTACATTTGCCATAAAGTGTCGACATTTGATGACACATATCCATCTACTTCCTTCTGCCTTAAACTATCAAATGTCGCTTTAACCGGATGCAGCTTGCATTGCAAATTATATATATATGGTTCCCTAGTATGTGTGACTAAAGGCAAAAGTCATATATCAATTCCGAGAGTAGCTTGAAATACAATAAAGGGAAGTAATCAAAAGAAGAGGGCGGGGAGCAGATATTGATACAAACAGGTAAATAACAGTTTGTGACTTGTTAAAGTAGTCTACTTCTTGCTAAAATTCAGTTATGTCAGCGAGCCTGGAATTAAGATAAACTACATTTCAAATAATTTGTTTGCTCGAAACAATTAGAAAAGAGGTGGTGAAAAATGGAGACAAGACTGCACTCTGTGCTGTACTATCTCCTCAGTCATTCACAGACATTTTGCATGGCTTCATGATGACTGTACTATCTCCTCAGTCATTCACAGACATTTTGCATGGCTTTATGATGACTGTACTATCTCCTCAGTCATTCATAAACATTTTTCATGGCTTCATGATGACTGTACTATCTCCTCAGTCATTCACAGACATTTTGCATGGCTTCATGATGACTGTACTATCTCCTCAGTCATTCATAAACATTTTTCATGGCTTCATGATGACTGTACTATCTCCTCAGTCATTCACAGACATTTTTCATGGCTTCATGATGACTGTACTATCTCCTCAGTCATTCACAGACATTTTGCATGGCTTTATGATGACTGTACTATCTCCTCAGTCATTCATAAACATTTTTCATGGCTTCATGATGACTGTACTATCTCCTCAGTCACCAACAGATATTGTTCATGGTTTCATGATGATTTTTCAAACACTTATTTTTGGAATATATCGCTACCAATAGAAAAGAACAAGAGAACTTTAGATATGGATATTAAACGAAATGTAATGTAATTAAAATATAAAAACACTCTTATATACGTGTATGTCTTTATATTTCTGTATCTCTTTTCTGAACACGTTACACACACACCCTCTCTCTCTCTCTCTTTCTCACAGCATATATACAAATAAATATACATTTCTATGTACAGAACCTCTCTATACAATAAAAAAGCGTTACACCGGTCATAATGTTGAAACATGATAAAATTAAGAAATTGAACAAAAGTAAGGTATTTCTAAAGGGGAAAAAAGAGAAACTGAAAAGAAATAAGGTGCTGAAAAAAAATGAAAATTGGAAAGAAATAATTTACTTGGAAAGAAAAAAAAATTAATGGGGCGCTTAAAAGTACTCACCTTTAAGTAAGGCTGTTAATGACTGTCAGAACATATCTCTTGTTTAATATTGACGGAACCTTTGATATATCTGTGCCGGTTTTCAGTAAGGCTGTTAACTACTGTCAGAACATGTCACTTGTTTAATATTGACGGAACATTTGATATATTTATTCCAGTTTGCTTGGAGATCGGCACGGTGTTAATTCTCAGTTATCCTGGTCCACCAGTAACCTTAGGCTAACCACAAAACCCACTTTCTAGATGGCCACACGTATTGTAAGAATGAAAATAGAGAGTGTAGAATAGAAGAGCGATAGTCGAGAATAAACTCAGATCCCCTTGATACATACAGCCAGATATATTAATTAAATACAGGTGACAGACTACATGTAAGTAAGCCACGTCAACACGAGTGGTCTAGGTATCAATAATAACATATATTTTAAATGTAAAATAAAAGAGGACAGAATTGTGGTTATACATAGTGAATAGTTTGATGGATAATTAGACTTTATAAATGCATATTGTTCATAATCATGACCGTGTACTGTAGTAATAGAGATAGTTGGTTTGAGGCCTATGACACTGATGTTATTTGCGTTATGTTCTTATGAGCAAATGAGAGAAGCTGTACAGATGTTGATTTTATGGCCCACTTGTCTCAGGATGTGCCTGACTTGTCATCTGGGGTCCTAGTGGGTTGTAGCAGCGGAGGCACACATGGTCAATTGAACCGAGGCACACATGGTCAGTTGAACCATAGTCTCTGGCCCAAGATTCGTTCCATTCTAGCATTGCTTCTACAACTTTGTGCTCGCCAGGAGTCAACGACAGAAATAACGTGCTGGTCTGCCAGTAAAAGCACATGGGATTAAGAGTTTGACCACATGTGTTCCCTGTCAGAACACTCTTACACATATGGTCATCAATAAGGTTAATATCCTAAGTAGACTGTATAGCAATATGAAAATAAGGTTAAGATGGAAAATGGATATGATATTTAGCTTTACAAGCAAACCCACATACCTTCGGCAGTAATATAGGAAGAAGATGGGTTCCTGATTTATGGCAATAAGGGTGGTAGCTCATATGCAGTATGATTATAGCCTATTTGTAATATGATTGTAGCTCATTTTCAGTACGATTATAGCTCATTTGTAGTGTGATTGTAGCTCATTAATGCCTGGAGATCTGAGTACATATTACGTCGACATTAGTTTTTCGGTACATTCATTGTACGCAATGAAGCTGTTATCTGAATGGTCGGTCCATTTAAAGTGAGTTACTAATTAGGCCACTCTCTAGACCGGAGGTAAAGGTCAACAGTCCTAAAAATAGGTTTTAAAAAATAGGCTCTATTTAGTGTAGGGTAGGTGTTGGATACATAATGCCATTATGCGACATCTCTTGTTTAATATTGATGGAACATTTGACATATCTCTTGTTTAATTAAGACAAAATAATATATATATATATATCTTGTTTATTACTGATGTAACATTTGACATATCTCTTGTTTAATTAAGAGAAAATAATATATATATATATCTTGTTTATTACTGATGTAACATTTGATATATCTCTTGTTTAATATTGTCGGAACATTTTTATATGTCTTGCTTAATATTGCTGGAACATTAGGCTTTTATAATCATGCTTTGCCTTGTCAATTAAATACAATTTGTCATTTAAATTTATTTCATTTCACTCACACTCTACTTTAGTCCTGTGAGATATTTCTATCCTATTTACTTTCAGTGTCATTGAACATGGATACAAAGATGTTGGTAGTCGTCATCGGACTGTGTTTGGTGTTGACTGCGTGCGTGCAGGCAGAAGGTGAGTTGATGTGTTGGCTGTACAAGTGCAGGCAAAAAATGGTTGGATGTGTTGGCTGTGTATGCAGGCAGAAGGTGAGTTGATGTGCTGGCTGTGTGTGTGCAGGCAGAAGGTGAGTTGATGTGCTGGCTGTGTGTATGCAGGCAGAAGGTGAGTTGATGCGTTGGTTGTGTGTGTGTGTGCAGGCAAAAAGTGGTTGGATATGTTGACTGCGTGCGTGCAGGCAGGTGAATTGATGTGTTGGCTGTGTATGTGCAGGCAGATGGTGAGTTGATTGCAACAGTAGACATTGGGTAATGATATTAATTGTTGCTGCATAAAACCGTAAACACATTTCCATATTGTCTAAGTATTTGCTATAACATCTTTAAGTCTTTTTTAAAATTTACTTATGAATTTTTAGAAGAATTTACTTAAAGATCACACCAATCCTATAAAAGTTGCGCGCGCATACACACATAAAGCATTCCAACAAAAGCACACAAACATTTAAGTCAAACGCTCATAGGGCTTGTGGCACTTCTCTCAACGTACAAAATAATAATTGGAAACACAAAAGAGGAATTACGTAAAAGAGGAATTACGTCCGTGTCCATGAGAACGTCATAAGGATAAAGATAAAATTTATAAATTAATCTGAGTGCATTGTTGCTTTTGACTTCTAAATTTACTCTTTTTTTCACCTTCGAAAGTAAACATTCACCAACTGCAAAACACAATTGTGCGCATTTTATTATTTTCTTTAAATTAATGAAACAAATAATATACTTTTCACTACAACATTTAAGTAAGAAAGAAAAAAAGAAACAAACAAACAAACAAACAAACAACAAAGAAACAAACAACAAAGAAACAAACAACAAACAAACAAACAAAGAAACAAACAACAAAAAAACAAACAAACAAAGAGGACGGAAGGAAGGAAGCAAGGAAGTTAAAACCACAGAGAAAGATGACTCGCGAATTCGAAGAAAATAGCCTCTTTCTCTCAAGAAAACGTTTACCTTATATTTAGTAAAAATAGATACAGTCATACATATTTTTTTTGCAGGACAAGGTAACAAGGACAGCCTATTGCACTTCCTGACAAGACGCAGTATAAGCTATGCCTTCCCTTACAAGCCCTACAGACCAAAAATACCCAAGTGTGTATGTGTCAGAGCACCTTGTCCTTGCGGCGGATCACCTCCATGGCCGTATCCTGTCCAAACTCTTTAAAACTAAACTGGCACTTTTATTTTCAAACGTTCTGTAAATCCAGTAAAACCAGTCGCTAGTCTTTTAATGTATGCATTACAGCTTTCCAATCCGTTTCAACGTCTATTTTAACATATTTTTAATAAAAATTAATTTGGGGAATTAACCTCCGATGCTGTTGGTGACTTTTCAGAATGAAAAAAAAAAAAATACATTTTTTCTTATAATGCAAAAATAATATGTATATGTGTTTTTGGTGAAATACACTTTATAAAAATGAAAACTATTCATGCGTGTTTGGCTTTAATTTCATTCCGTGTTCTAACAAATGTTGTTGTTATGTAATTCGCTATTGCTCGACTCAGGATGTATTCAAAATGAACCTGTTTCTTGTCGTGTGTGTTTTTTCAAAGTAAAAAGCGTATTCAAATAGAGAATAATATTTGAAACAGATTTAACTCTCAGCATTCAAATTATAACTTCTCGCTGGATGTTTGTAAAATGTTTGCCTTGTTTTATTACAGGCAGTACATGTTGCTGTGAATCTTTATTTACATGTTGCTGTGAATCTTTACATGTTGCTGTGAATCTTTACATGTTGCAATGAATCTTTACATGTTGCTGTAAATCTTGTTGCTGTGAATCTTTCCATGTTGATTTCATTCTTTACATATTGATTTCATTCTTTACATGTCGATGTGAATCTTTACATGTTGATGTGAATCTTTAACTTATTTACAGTGTATGAAGCCTACACCACACTAGTGACTGGTTATTATTATTTAACCACCCATAGCTAATTACAAGTGATGAGAATCTTAATTATTTATTAGTTATTAATAATTCTCCAGAAGACATCTTTCGGGTCTCTCATTTTGCGGATTTAGGGGCGCCATAAACGTTTTCTCTCTTCCACGACATTGAAAACATTCACCGTCACACAATATTTATGTAGGTGGAAAACTCACTATCATAGGAGAAGATAATCTCCGTCTTTTATTCTATATTTATGCCCACGGACCAATTCGTGGGGGGGGGGGAACAGAAACGTAAATGAATGCACACAAAAGGCAACAAGATGAAAGAGAGATAACTCACAACAGTCATCAAAAATTCTTTCATTACAAAGAGGAGAAAATAAACAAGTTGAAAAGTAATCTCCCTTTGACTTTCTCAATATTAGCCTCGTATAATGTTTTCAATAAACGACGAATTTACCAGTCAATGCAGACATTTTAAAATTAGACAAGCAAACATTACAAAAATTCGTATAAGTAGGCTAAGGGTGTGTCAATCAGTAAACATATATTTTACTTTTTTAAAATTTTTTTACACGCAGAAAGTTCCCGACCTTGTAAATGCACATGTCACTCTTTGCTAGTTTATTTCTAGAGTGACAGAAATTTATCATGGTGAGGCCATGAACGCAGCATTTCGCCTGTCGCGTCAGCATAACATACTGTTCAAGGGAGATAACCTCTATTCCCGGATTCGTTCGCTTTTCCTAGCTCCAAAATGCGACATCCGGCTTTCGTGTATCCGGATTGTTTGCGACAAAATCCGAGTGTTTTCCAAACATTGCACTGACTACAGTAACTACGTATTTCCATCTATTTTCTTTTCACACCTGTCCTCAAGTATGACATATCTTTCAACCGGATGTCCCGGGCAAGGTATATATAAAGTTAGAAACTAGATGTATTTCCACAAATCCATTCGTAGGGGAAGTAAAATACTATAAGGGGAAGTAATCAAAAGAAGACGACGGAGAGCAGATATTAATACAAGCAGGTAAATAACACCTTTGCTTCATGTAAAAGCAGGCCTACATAGCTTAATTGTCATTCTTGTCTATTATCTTATTTGTGGCGCTGACAGTTAATTTATGATTAGTTTCAAACAATCCATCTGCACGAGAAAAAGACAAAGAGAGAGTGCCCGGATGGAAGACAGAATGACACGTAAAAATAAATGTTGGTTTATTTAACAAAATTATTATTGTTGCTAGACAACAACAGGCGAGAACAATTGGGCGTTTTATAGATTAACAACATAAATAAGCAAGAAATTTGTAGGTTGTAGATGGATTGAGTTCGAATGCTATCTATCTATCTATCTATCCATCCACCCACCCATCCATCTATCCATCCATCATTCTATCTATCTATCTATCTGTTTGTAGGCAAACATTGATTAATAATGATATATGTTTGTGTGGATACATACGTGTATGCATATTCGTATATATGACTCTGTATATTTGTAATATATATATATTAGTATGAATGATGAAGTAGGTAAATCAATCAACACTGAAGGTGACGGAAGCAACAGCGACAAAGTAAACAAGAACACTGTAGTTATTTCTCGTTTTCTCTTTGTGTCGTCTGCATAACCAGGACACAACACACCCACATATATAGAGTCATATTGAGAGAGTTCATTGATAAAGTATCATTATTCAGTGTAAACATTCAATACTGCTCTAATTCCCATGACTAATACCTCTCGATTGTTTAAAATAAATAAATTTTGAATGAATTTTGCGAGACCTCTCGCTTGTTTCCATAAATGAATTTTGCGACACCTCACCGCTTTGTATCGATTTCAGTGAGTTGGAATCAAATCATGATGGCGAAGAATCTTTGGATTATCTTGCTAACTGCCATTGTGGGTTGCCTGGTGATAGCCACACTTGTACAAGGAGAAGGTGAGTTCCTGTCTACAAGTATTTCCGTGTGTATTTGTGCAGGGAGAAGGTGAGTTCCTGTCTACAAGTATTTTCGTGTGTATTTGTGCTTACTTCAAACGACTCGCATTAAAATAGCAGCCTGAGGCAAGCGATTTCACATTTTCTGAATGTGCTATGTATGGATATACCATATAAGCACGGCCATATTGATGCGTTTTCTTTCTATAGTCCACTTTTTAGTGTATATGGTTTTCTTTCTATAGTCCACATTTTAGTGTATATCATTTTCTTTGTATAGTCCACTTTCTTTGTATAGTCTACTTTTTAGTGTATGTACACCGAGATTTACGGTCACAGGTTTATAGTCAACGTTGTGTTTTATCAAATGACCTGTATAATGAAAACCTACGTAAACCATTCCAAGAACAAATTGGTTTAAATTACGACGAAACAAAGACAAGAACAGTCAATGACACAATATCATACCTTTCACACACGCCATTTTACACGTATTCGAACCAAGTCATTGTCAAAAGCATGCAATTGCTTCGTCTTAAATGCAAATAAATAATCTCTTTTTTTTATATATTGAAATAGTATTATTAATTTATCATCATTAAGAAAAGACATGCGAAATAAAAACAAAGATTGAAAAGAGGATTTGAATAGAATTGAACTGACAAATTGAATAGATGATAGCTTACGAATTTATTGATAAGCCAGGGGTGCACAAACCGCGGCCCGAGACAGGGCTCTATGCGGCCCCCGGAGGACTTTAGGATGTTACCATTATTACGAATGTAAAGCACATTATTTCATTATTTGTGTTGTTTTTTTTCTACTGAGCCATCCATGCACTATCAATTGGAAATGTGTCCCTCTGGCCTAAAAGGTTTGTGCGTCCTTGATATAAGTTAAATGCCCTATCTTCTTATTATATATTCAGGGAGAGAGAGGGAAAAGTTAAAGAAACTAAAGGAAGGAAAGAATCAAGGAGGATTGAAAACGAATAAAATTCCAATCAAATAATAAAAGACATTGGGGTTTTCCAATTACAGTTGTTTTTTTTAAAAATATGATGCTAATAATTTCTTTTATTTCCTGCAGATACGAATAACAAGGTGAACTTGCTTCATTTGCTGGCAAAGCGGGGTGCAAGTTTTCCTCCATTTTTCGATTTTCCTACCTGTGTGTGCGTCACGGAGCCTTGTCCATGCTACCCATCTCGACCAAGATTTCCGCCAATACCTTACTAAACAAATTAAAAAGTAAACAAACAAACTTTAATCACGCATTTTCCTTACAGAAGCTTTTGCTTTATTCAACAAAATCAATCAATAATTCTGCAATAGAAACAAACTTTTCTGTTAGTTATTTTATATGTTTAAAGTTATGGCCATGTAGAATGTTTAATTTTCAACGCAGATGTTGATGGATAGGAAAAAATAAATAATAAAATCTTCTGAACTTCTTTACAAAAAAAAAGTGTGTTCTCGTCGTTATTTCAATTGTCCATTCATATTTGTGATTGTTTGCCCTGTGTGATTGCTCCTTGTTAGAAACAATTTTCACTCGCTGTCGGAGATTTATGCCAGCGGGCGTGATCCATTTTGACCTACTTAATTTTAGCTGTCCGTGTGTGATTATTACCCGTCATGTATCACTGTCTTGAAAATTTTTAAGTGTGTGTGCCGTGTTGTGATTATTACCCGCCATGGTAAACTACACCCTGACATTTTGAATAATAAAGTGGAAACCATCATCAATTCATCAAAAGAGAGCAAAGTTGAAACAATCATTCATTCATCAGTAGAGAACATCAAAGTGGAAACAATCAGTCATTCACCAATGGAGAACAAAAACTTGGAAACAATTTTAAATTCATCAAAAGAGAGCAGCGTGGAAACATCTTTCATTCATCGTTAGAGAAGTCATTTAGCTGTTATTAGAGCTATTTCTCCATCAATAGAGAAGTCATTTAACTGTTTATTAGAGCTATTTCTCCATCAATAGAGAAGTCATTTAACTGTTTATTAGAGCTATTTCTCCAGTCATCAATAGAGAAGTCATTTAACTGTTATTAGAGCTATTTCTCCAGTCATCAATAGAGAACTCATTTAACTGTTTATTAGAGCTATTTCTCCAGTCATCAATAGAGAACTCATTTAGCTGTTATTGGAGCTATTTCTCCATCAATAGAGAACTCATTTAGCTGTTATTGGAGCTATTTCTCCAGTCATCAATAGAGAATTCATTTAGCTGTTATTGGAGCTATTTCTCCATCAATAGAGAACTCATTTAGCTGTTATTGGAGCTATTTCTCCAGTCATCAATAGAGAACTCATTTAGCTGTTATTGGAGCTATTTCTCCAGCCACATAACTCTAAACTGACTTCCCTTAGTTCAGACAATACAATTGCCGTCATAATTAATTATGAATGCATTTGTCAGTGCAATATTAATTAATCACGTGCGAATAAATACATAACAAAACAAGTTGTCATCGTGTCCTGTCCAAATTGTTCCGAAACTGGGGAGACAATCATTGTAAACAATCATTTTCTCATATTACACAAGTTTTCCCTCTTCACAATTGGCTAAAGCTAGTTAGGACATGATTTTGCTCCTTTCCATAAAGAGTAAAATTTACAATCTGATTCCTCCAGCACGCATGCAGCATCGTATTCATTCAATCTCTACAACTTTCATCTATTCGTTTCACAAATGTTTGGCTGGTTGGATTGAAGAGGTAAAATTACTCAGATTAACAAAGGCAGAAGATTCCGTTAAGAAACAGAAACTAAAAAACAAAGAGAAAAACATACAATTACGAGCGAGAGATTATTCTGAACGAAGAAGAAGTTATTTGTTTTTAAAATGAACATTGTGGAACAAAAAGTGAGAATAAATTGGCGAGCCTATGCGGCTGTGTCGCGCCAGTAAACACGACGTTGTGTGTTGTCAACTCTTGATGTGGCTGTCGTCAATCACGTATAGTCGTATACTCACCACCATTGTGACTGAATATTTCTTGGGAAGGGGAGATAAGCATTTGGGATAAAAATGCATTACACGTTCTCTCCCTTTCACTGCTGTTTGCGCTGAATGTGCACATCGAGAGAAATGCGTGTCAGTGTTATTTCTGGGAAAGTGTTGTGCACTCGGCCTAATATGACGCGTGTTCTTGTTTTATATATGTGTGTGTATGAACATGTATCTTTTGTGTGCCGGTGTGTTTATGTGTGTGTGCCGGTGTGTTAATGTGTGTGTGCGTTGTGTGCATGTGGTCTTTCAAAATTAGCACGGGACGACATGTCTGTCTCTCTGTCTGTCTATCTATCTATCTGTCTGTCTGTCTGTCTGTCTATTTGTCTGTCTGTCTGTCTGTCTGTCTATCTGTCTGTCTGTCTGTCTACCTACCTATCTATCTGTCTGTCTGTCTATCTATCTATCTATCTATCTATCCATTAGTCTTGCCGACCGTTGTGGCATCACTAATGACCTGACAACAAGCTTCCTCCATTCCATTCTGTTCTTTGATAATCTTACTGTATCGCTTAGCTTCAGTCCTGTCTATTCGTAGATGTTTTCCTCTCATCGTTTTCTCTGTCTTCCTTTCCTTCTTCCTCCTTGCACAGTACCTTGCATGATTGTCTTGGCAAGCCTTGTTGATCGTGTGACATGCCCAGACCATTTCATTTTGTGTTTTTTTACAATGGCCAATAGCTCTTCATAGGGCCCAATGGCTTGCTTAATTCTGTTTCTCACTTCGTCATTCGTTACATGATCGCTATACGAAATGCCAAGCACCCTTTCAGTAGCTTGTATCCTCCTTTCGAGAGCCGCTGTGAGGTTCCATGACTCACATGCATAAAAGAACAAAGATACAACCAAGGAGTTCATCAGTCTGATCTTTGAGCTGACTGAGGTGTTTCTGTCTTTCCAAACTGTCTTTAGCCTTCTATTGTTGTTATTGTCATCGCAGTCCTGGACAGTATTTCTGGTTTTGATCCCTCGTCTGTCACGATGGTTACTAAGTACTTGAGTTTATTAACTGTGTCCAGTTTCTGATCCCCAATCATGAAGTCAGGGTCGATGCCACTGGTGCTGTTGGTCATCAATTTGGTCTCCTCTACATTGATTTTCTTACCAAAAGCAGTAGCTGTCCGGTCCAGTTTTGCTACCAAATGAGCTAGCTCCTCATTTCCAACAAGGCCATCGATGTCATCAGAAAAACGTAAGTTCGTTATTATTTTGTCTCCAACACTTCCAGAGCATCTGTCGTGATTCTTTTAAGGTAGATGTTGAAGAGAATAGGTGAAAGCAATCCTTGTCTGACTCTCACTGTTGTCCTGAACCAATCTCCTATTTGGCCGTTGAAACAAACTATGCTGGTGGCCTTGTTGTAAAGGTTTTCTATGACTTTGATCAGGCAAGCATTGATGTTGTACAGCTTCAAGGTGGACCAAAGGGCTGCATGCCACAACCTGTCAAACGCCTTCCTAAAATATACACTTGGTATAGTGCAATGACATAATACAAGTACTTTTGGTATAGTGTAAATGAAATAATACAAGTGTTCTTGATATAGTGTAAATGAAATTATACAAGTGTTCTTGGTATAGTGTAAATGAAATTATACAAGTGTTCTTGGTATAGTGTAAATGAAATTATACAAGTGTTTTTTGTATAGTGTAAATGAAATTATACAAGTGTTTTTTGTATAGTGTAAATGAAATTATACAAGTGTTCTTGATATAGTGTAAATGAAATTATACAAGTGTTCTTGGTATAGTGTAAATGAAATAATAAAAGTGAAATAATCTTAATTACTGTTTAATACAAATGAAATATTATTGAAATGATTATTTCTGAATATATAATATTGTCAGTATGAATGATATAATTTTTTGTAAAATATACAATATTTTAATAATGATTGATTATATCTTTTGACCATCATTCCTGACAATTGATAAAATGCAGGAAGAAAGAAAGAAAGAATAAGGGAAGGAAAAGGAAGACAAAAACATTGCCAATAAAATCGGAAGAGAGTTAATTGAAGAAAGAAATGTGGATAGTAAGAAAGAAAGAAAGAAAGAAAGAAAGAAAGAAAGAAAGAAAGAAAGAAAGAAAGAAAGAAAGAAATGTGGACAGAAAGAAAGAAATTAAGAAAGAAAGGTGGAAAGAAATGTGGAAAGAAAGAAAGAAAAAAGAAAAAGACAGACAGACAGACTGACAGACAGACAGAAATTTATGCTAATTTAGTTTAGAAAATAACTGTCACGCTAACAGAGACATTTTGAATGTCATAGTTTAAAATAATTTATACATTCTCGTCACTTTCAAATGTTTGACAAATTCTTAGGCTAGAGTAATTTATGCTAATTTAGTTTCGAAAGTAACTGTCACGCTAACAGAGACTTGTTGAATGTCATAGTGTAAAATATACCTTCTCGTCATTTTCAAATGTTTGACAATTTTCCAGGCCAGAATAAATGCGAAAGGAGACACTGAAGTTCAACTGAATTTAAAAGAGTGTCACCGTGGTCCGATAGGCAGGGAGGTTAACTGTGATAGAGTTGTGTGGAAAATGTTTTCTTGTTTGTATGCGGCCCGCGTCTCTCTGACTTGTTTACATTTAAACAGTGCAAGGGGGTATTTTACTCTTTACACACTGCGACTCACGAACTATTTAAACCGTCAATCTGTTACAATCTGTTACACATCCAGATGTTTGCAGCATAGCAAAGTCTGATGTAATCATGGCGACGACATACAACAAATGTTTTAACTAATATGTGTGTGTGTGTGTGTGTGTGTGTGTGTGTGTGTGTGTGTGTGTGTGTGTGTGTGTGTGTGTGCGTGGGTGGGTGGGTGTTTTCATTTTAAGCTGCTCGATATGCTACACCTGTCCCCGTGAATTCTAAACATTGAGACTATAGAACAGCTATAGTTTGACAAATTGCTGTCCTTCCTTCCTTCCTTCCTTCCTTCCTACCTCCCTTCCTCCCTTCCTCCCTTCCTCCCTTTCAAACTTCTTTCAAAACTTCCAAACTTCCTAAATGTATATATGTTGTTCTTTCGTTTTTTCTTACAAATATTGTAGAACGCAATGTAAAACTGCGGGGTCCCACTGGAGCACTCCATCAGATAACGTCATATGACGAAATGTTCAACGCAAGCTCCAGTGGTGACGGTGAATGCTAGCGTAACCATCACCGCCACCTTTACATATTAAACCATTTAGGCTCGTCAATGAATTTATAAGGCGAATATTCTCGTACACTACAAACTTTTACAGTATATTACGCACCACAAGAATACATATATTCAACATATATATCTTAAAATCCACGCAATCATGTTTCTTTCATGTCAGTGTAAAAACGTGTAAATTGTTCGTCTGCAATTTACACAAACAAGCTTTTTATAAATATATATTAATTCAAGCTTATAGCTGTGAATGTAAAGAGTCCGGAGTTTAGATCACAGATCTTTAAGTTCTTTTTTTGTACAAACAAATATATCTTAATTCGAATTTATAGCTATGAATGTAAGTAGTCCGGAGTTTAGACCACACATCTTGAAGTCCTTTCTTGTACAAACAAAAAGAATGCTGAGTCCCATCTGAAATCAAATACATTCTTCAAATCGTTGTTTGTTTTTATGTTGGCTTGTTTGTTGACTTCAGCTTCACATCCCACTGATATTTTATGTTCCTTGTCTAAAGCTTAATCCACTACATGCCTGTTATTAATATTTTATGTTGCTTGTCTTACTACTTACCCATAATTAATATTTTACGTTGCTTGTCTAAAGATAATACACTACTTACCCGTAATTAATATTTTATATTGTTTGTCTAAAGATAATACACTACATGCCTGTGATTAATATTTTATGTTCAGATAGAATGCTAAAGCGAAAATAAAACATCCTACAGTGGGGGGCCGAAACCAATATTGAACAGTCATTAAAAGACAAAATACATTTCCTGGGAGTGACATCAAGTTCATTTAGAGGGTGGGTGGGTGTAATAATGTGTCTATTTATTTTATATTTAGGGCCGATACTGCATATGCATACTGTACACTAGGTGAATTGCTTGGAGAATGTCTACAACAAAGATACGTGTATAAAGTATATTATTTCAATTTTAGTGTGTGGCTTTTGATATGTGTATAAAGTATATTATTTCAATTTTAGTGTGTGGCTTTTGATATGTGTATAAAGTATATTAATTCAATTTTTGTGTGTGGCTATTTCAATTTTTGTGTGTGGCTTATGATACGTGTATAAAGTATATTATTTAAATTTTTGTGTGTGGCTTATGATACGTGCATAAAGTATATTATTTAAATTTTTGTGTGTGGCTTATGATACGTGTATAAAGTATATTATTTAAATTTTTGTGTGTGGCTTATGATACGTGCATAAAGTATATTATTTAAATTTTTGTGTGTGGCTTATGATACGTGTATAAAGTATATTATTTAAATTTTTGTGTGTGGCTTATGATACGTGCATAAAGTATATTATTTCAATTTTTGTGTGTGGCTTATGATACGTGTATAAAGTATATTATTTCAATTTTTGTGTGTGGCTTTTGATACGTGGCTCACTAATTTCGACGTGTCCTACTACTTCTGGCGATGCCATGAGAAACGACAATTAATATATGGATAATCAACATTCCCGTAGATATAGAGCATAATATACATATTGTGACGCCAACCAGGTAATGGTGAAGATTTTTTATTAAATAATTATTCATCCATAGCTAATTACAAGTAATAGGAATCTTCATTTATGTTATTAATAATTCTCCAGCAGACACCACTCATCTCTCTCACTTGGCGGATATGGGACAAGGTCTCCTGTGGCCAGAAGCATCAAAGAAACCTTGAAGACATGGAGAGACCCATACCAAAACAAATGTTCAATCGGTTTGGGAGTTGGCTGGTTACTATATAAAAATCATTTTCAAGTTCAATGCCATCGACATATCACTATTGATCTGAGGAGGAAAGACAAACCTGAGATTGTGATTTGGAGCAAGGAGTGTGACGTCAGCTTTGCTAGTTTGAAAGACCTCCTGTCCCAAGCTCCTGTATTCCATTTGCCTGATTTCAATGAAGAATTTATACTCATAACAGATGATTGCAATTCAAGACTAGGTGTTGTACTGATGCAGCAACATGGTGATATTCTATATTCAGTTGCTTACTGCAGCCGTACGTTAAATGCAACTGAACAGAATTATTCGACTTCAGTGAATTCTCGTAATTGGCTGGGCTGTCATAATTTTATCATTTCTACAACGCTGTATCTACGGCTCACGTCACGCAATCCTCTGTATTAACTTTAACTCCTCTTACTTCTCAATCATATGAAAAATCGTAACTCTGGTTTAACTCTAACTCCTCTTATTTCTCAATCATATGAAAAATCGTAACTCTGGTTAGAGATTGTACCTCAGGAAGACATTTGTAGAATATTTACTATCTAGATTAGAGTATTTAAATGTCGGACATTTAAATACGTGAACTGTTTTCTAAACTTATTTTGTATTTGTTGTGATAGATATTATTTTATAATAAATCTTTTATTTTACGTTATACATTTCTTATGCATGTATTGACGCATGTCTGGAGTAGTTAGTGGGTGGATGGGGGCTCGGGAGCTAGAGTATTAAATGAAAGTTAATCAACGGTGTTAATTTAAATTACTCCTTAAGTAAGAAATTCCACCTGCGAATAGAAGTTATGTACCGGTAGTGTGTAAGCTTATAGTGATATGTGAGTGGGAAATTAATTCATATTACGAAACGAATCCCAAATTTAATAAGTGAGAAGCGATTATGATTATTAATGATAAACCAGTTCATAAATAATAATGTAAATTAAGCATTAACGCACCAGGCGCGTCACAGTAATCTCTCTTGCTTTATTTACAAAACAGAACTGAACTCAATCAATTGGGAAAGTGTTTTGCAATTCTTTTTTCCCGACAGGCAACAACAGATTTTTATTACAAATATATTTACGTGGTCAAGGGAAAAAAGAGACACGTGTGGAATCACGTGACATAAAGGATAGAAAAAACGTGACTTTTATTTCACTTAAAAGAAAACAAGATTTCTTGTAAAGCACTAAAAATCAAATTAATTTATTAAAATAGATATCGATTTCCAGATAATTTACTCTATTATGTAACATTACTTTTAATGTTAATGTGATATGTTACATGCTACAGTAAGTTATTTATGAGAACTTTAATTTGACAAATGCTGTATTAGTTGTTTTCGTCCTGTAATTAATTTCTTTTATAATTATAAACTAAAAATAAAAATAATTTCCTATCAATTCAAATACTTTAATTAGAAAACGTTATGTAACCACCACTTGAATTTTGTAATTATAAACAAATAAATATAATTTCCTATAAATTCAAATACTTTAATTAGAAAACATATGTAATAACCACTTGAATTTTGTAATTATAAACTAATAAAGATAATTTCCTATAAATTCAATTACTTTAATTAGAAAGCATATGTAATCACCACTTGAATTTTGTAATTATAAACTAATAAAGATCATTTCCTATAAATTAAAATACTTTAACTAGAAAACATTAGTAAACACCACTTGAATTTTGTAATTATAAACTAATAAAGATCATTTCCTATAAATTAAAATACTTTAACTAGAAAACATTAGTAAACACCACTTGAATTTTGTAATTATAAACTAATAAAGATCATTTCCTATAAATTAAAATACTTTAACTAGAAAACATTAGTAAACACCACTTGAATTTTGCTTACTGACGTTATTCTAGTAAATGTCGTACACGTATGACAAACAATCATTATTCTTGTGACTGGCGGCGCTACATTTCCTAAGGCAATATTATAAGAATAAACTTGAAAATCCTTGCCATAAACTAATATTTATTCTACTGTAAACAGAGGCAAACCCTCGACATTAATTTAAAATATCAAATTCACAGTTTTTACATGAGTACGATCAGAGATCTCAGTTCCCGAGATCAAACTAAACAATGATAATATAATTATCGTCCATCCTTATCATATTTCGTCAGTGATGATTACTTAATGAGAGAGAGAGAGAGAGAGAGAGAGAGAGAGAGAGAGAGAGATTCACAGGTCTGGCTCCATCTTTATGTCAAGCATTCTACTTTTAAAATGATATTTACACTTCGGGAAAACTCATTTACTGTGTTGTTTACAATGGACAAGGAAGCCGGATATTACCGAGACAAGGCTTTCGGTATTGAAGTTCATATTTTCACTTTCTCCACTGACCACATCCGTAAATGTCAGCCGCTGAAACAAACATGTAGATGGTCTACATCGACAGCATTTGCAAGTCCGGGTCAATGAAGCATATATAAAGATGTCCGCCAGCTAATACAGCAGTGCCATTTCACTTGAGAAAAAGTTCGAGAAGTAAATTTACAGCAGACCAGCGAATCAACTTTCCTCTACGTGACAACAGGTGAAAGGTTACTTTTTACTTTTGTAAAAGACAATTTATTTTTGCACTTGGAAATTATGGAACGGACTATTTCTTGTTCTTTTGTTTTATATTTTAAAATGATAATCGGGTAATTGAATACAGCAAATGTGCTCAAACACCCCAAGTACAGACAACACAAATTCTTTCAAAAAACAAGCACACTATTTAATGTACGAATAATTCATTTTGCAGATGAATTTTTAAATTCTTGTACAGTTTACTGCTTGTTTTAGGTAGATTGAAAATTGTAGATCCATTCCACTTCTCTGTATGACGAATGCGTCAATATCAGTTTAAAATGAATCATTTATATGGATAAATACACATGTATAAATAAAAACTTTGGATATGTGGAATTAAAGAAACAACCAGACTATTTAGTCATATACTAGAAAGACACACAGATAGACACGTACTTAAATATTTATTCTGTGTGACATGACAATTAGTTTTGACATTATATCGACTAATGATTGTCTATTTAAATGTGCAAAGTCTTGCTGTTTTAAATTATTCCTTAACCAGTGGTGTTGCTGGTCACGTAAACTAATTAAAATCTAGGACACCACATTTGCCGGGAACACTTTTCCGGTACCTCATCGAGTCCCCAGAGAGTATTCCTCACAAAACAGAGAAAAAAACACTCACTGTACAAATTTAACAAGATTAATTTTACATGAAATGGGCATGAAAGGAATGACACGAGAATTAGTGAAAAATTAACAGAGAATTTATAAAATGAAATAAAACAATCATATCAAAGATTCGTAAGTTACAAATTTAACTCACTAATATGGCTATATAGAGAGATCTCAATTGCCACAAAAGTTTCTCTATATTTACTAGTTGTTTTCAAAGAAAGTTTATTGTCCCTCTGCATTTTTCCTCTTTGCCACTTGACTTAATATTTTTTTTTTATAATTGTTCTCTACAAATAGAATGCAAACTCTGCTATGCAAACGTCATTGTATGATTGGTGGAGTAAATTTGTCTATCCATATTTCTAGACTTAATTGTTATATAAAGTGTTAAATTGACCCAACCTTGGTCATTACTTATGATGGTATCTTTGTAAGTATCAGAGTTGGAGTAAACAACTCAAGTTGAGAATATGCTAGAAATAGTTGATGCAGTCCAAACCAGTTTAACTGGATGAGTAGATTTCCACCTTCACAAATATTGTGGGATGGTAAATGTTTTTATTTTCGTGGAAGAGAAAAAAACGTTTACAGTGCCTGCATATCTGCCAAGTGAAAGAGACTAATGGTGTCTGCTGGAGAATTATTAATAACATAAATTAAGATTATCATCACTTGTAATTAGTTATGGATGATTATTTGATTATTATTATTAATAATAATAATAATAATAATAACCATTAACTAGGTGGCTGTTGGCATCAAAGGATACCACATACACTATTACGCCACCTGTGACCTCCCTTTCATGCTACATATACAGTGGGCAGCATACATCAGAAGATCCTAACGTATTTCGTGCACACACTGTCATCTACTCCTTATGCCAGACAAAAGTCATATCCCAATGCTTTATTACAGCCCTGCCACGAATATGATTTAGACTGTAGGCAAGATCTAAAATGCCATGTACTTTCCAAGCAAGATACAGAGATTAAGCAATGAAGAAAAATAATGAGAACAATAGAGGTAGAAGAAAATCCAAACCAAATCATAATCCTACAATTAATGAAAGAATGACAAGTATTTTGCCACAATTAATTGGCAGTGGGCTAGTAACAGAGGCTCTCTGATTACAAATTCCACTAAACTGAAAAAGCATGGATTAAAGTATACACAATAGTCTAATTATCGTCATATCACTCACAAACAGGTTTTTAAAAATGATGTCACTCACAGAATTCTAGAGCAAGTTAACATACGTTTAGTTTCTGATAAAAGAAAACATTGAAAAAACACTGCATTGATGCTTCAAGAATTCTGTTAAATGGCCATTCACTCTTTTTATTCTTAAAGCCTTTTTAAACTCATTCAAACACAGGAGTTTGAATTCCAATTTTAGATCGGACTCCCTTCTTCAAGCTGAAGCATAATGTTTCTCTTGGAAATTCAAATTTTTCCATTAGTCTAAGTTATCACCTTCATCACGTGACATCTGCAACACACCTTGACCAATGGGTCAAGATATTACTCCATGCCCACTACTTCATGGAAGAAAACAGTATCATTAATTCATCCACAGGTTTTAAGCCTTCTGTCCTCCCATTGATACTTCTTAGTTTTATGCTTCCCACAGGGTCAGGGTCAAATTTACACGTTGAATAATGTATTTTAATTAGCATCCATTTACCCTAATCTGTACTTCAATTGAACAACATCTGGACTATCAATCCTTGTAACTTAATTGACTGAGCTAAACATGTATGTCACTTTTATTTTTATACCTTTACACCTTACTCTGCTCGAATTGATATAGTTCAATGCTTATTGAAATGTGAATGGGCAAAAAGTAATACTCTTGCCAAAGGAGAGACTGACAGGTGTATTTATCTATTGCAGTTGTTTTTAACGATGGTTTCAAGAATTCTGACGACTGTTGTGGTGATAGCCATTGTCGGTTGTCTTGTGATGTCTGAGTATGCACAAGCTGAAGGTGAGCATTGACATTCAATTAATGAAATTCAATTTAATTTTATTTTTGTTTAATGGGTAAAGAAGATTGTGTCAAGAGATTAAAAGTGTATTAAACACTTATTCTTCAATATTACAATTATTTACTCTTTGTAGAGTACATGCCCTCAAAATTTGTAATGCAATATAGCCAAAGAACATAGCATTGTTATACTACAGAGTCATAATATGAATAGATTCTATTTTGAACACAAACAATTGAACTTTTTATAATGCGTGTAACAATAAAGATACAAATAATATTTTCTAAGGACATGGAACTCTATTTTTAATATTTGAAAAATTTTCCAGAAAGAAAGAAACAAACAAACAAACAAACAAACAAACAAAAAAAAAAGAAAGAAAGAAAGAAAGAAAGAAAGAAAGAAAGAAAGAAAGAAAGAAAGAAAGAAAGAAAGAAAGAAAGAAAGAAAGAAAGAAGGAAGGAAGGAAGGAAAGAAAGATTCAGAATGAGAAATGAAAAAAATATAGATAAGGGAAAACAAAAAATAAGAGTTTGAAACAAAAGAAAAGAAACAAAGAAAAGAATAGAAAGGATTGTACAATAAAACACAGAGGAAGAAAGTAAAGGATGAAATCAAAATAATAAAAAAAGAAATCAGAAAGAAAGAAAGACTAAAGGAACGAAAAAAGGAACGAAAGAGAAAACAAATGAGAGGCAAAGAGAAAAGAGAAACAGAAAACAGAAATATAAATAATGTTCATTAAAAGAAAGATGAGAAACATAACACGAGGAGAATTATATTGCACTTATATTCATATTTACGTGTTGTTTCTAGCTGTCGTGAAAGAGGAAAGCCCCTCCCAAGATGGCTTACGCCTACGACGAGCTGCTCCACCGAAAAGGCCTCCAAAGCCTCGCCCTCCACATCTCCCTCGCCCTCGACCAATTCCAATTCCTCGACCTCGACCAATTCCAATTCCTCGACCTCTACCAATTCCCATTCCTCGACCAGGTTAACGACTGCAATGGTGTTTACAATCATGTCCAGTAACTTTAAAAGCTGGCGACTTAAATCATTTGTCTGTTTCTAATGATTGTGATTTTTTTCAAAGTTTTATTAAAAAAGAAATAATTGCGATTGTGTACACTAACATTAAAAGCTGGTGTTTAAATAATTTGTCTGCTTCCAATCATTGGTGCTTTGTGCAAAGTTTTATTTTAAAATTAAAGAGGAAGAACCAAAGTGAACCATCTGCACCATGACTTTTTGGTTGCACGTGTGTAGATTGTTTGCAGTACCCGTTGTGCTAATTGTGCAACTTAACTAGCATTTTTGCATGTGTGTTTCTATCAGTGCGAATGTTTGTTGTGATGTGATGACATTCTGCGAATAGAAAAACAAAAGGGCTACTGATGACAAATGACAAATTAATTCACCCTCACCTCCGCCACCTGCCCACTCACACACAAAAAATATAAAAACAAAGCGCGTTGATTTATCTTCACGAACCTCCGTTTCCAGGAGATGGTGTAGAATTTAAATATACAAGTAGATGACAATAAAGAAAGATGGTGTAGAATTTGAATATACAAGTAGATGACAATAAAGAAAGATGGTGTAGAATTTGAATATACAAGTAGATGACAATAAAGAAAGATGGTGTAGAATTTGAATATACAAGTAGATGACAATAAAGAAAGATGGTGTAGAATTTAAATATACAAGTGGATGACAATAAAGAAAGATGGTGTAGAATTTGTATATACAAGTGGATGACAATAAAGAAAGATGGCGTAGAATTTGTATATACAAGTGGATGACAATAAAGAAAGATGGCGTAGAGTTTGAATGTAGAAACAAGTGGATGACAATAAACAAGGACTGAGAAGGATTGTCTCCTGCACATTAACACATGCATCAAAAATATTTGCACTATATCAGGATATTACAATTTATAAAACCCCTCATTTTTTAAACAATCCTACGTAAGAGGTATTCCCCGTTTTATTTCTCCTCATACATGCAGGATAGACAGACATATCTATAGATACATGAATAGATAGATAAATAGAGAGAGAGAGAGAGAGAGAGAGAGACAGATAGACTGATAGATAGATAGATAGACAGACAGATAGATAGATAGATAGATAGATAGATAGATAGATAGATAGATAGATAGATAGATAGATAGATAGATAGATAGATAGATAGATAGATAGATATTATCCAGTCTCTAAAAACAATTCTGGCACTCTCAATCTCTTGTGCAGAGTAAAATTCCTCGAAACGCAAAAGAACCTGATCAGAATAACTTCCCATAGTTTTACTAAGTGAAATCCGGATTCTACTTTAATAGCTCTCATTTGATTTACATTTAAACATTCTATTTATTTGTTGTCGTGTTTATGTTAGGGGTCCAACGTCATCTCTGGCCCCACCCTGAAATGTCAGACAATACATCAACAGGGCAGAATTTCTGGTGTACATACGATACGAATTTTTAGTGCTGAGGTGGTGCAGTGCCAAGAGGACAAATAAAAAATAATTAAGGAGTAAAATCATCAGGAGACAAACAGAGGTAGTCGTCATACTCGCGAAAATAGGTAACATTACTTACCACATTTCTTCCTCTTCGTTTCCTTTTACTTCTCTAGCCAGTGCAACAAACCAGCACGCACGCATTCACACACCACACTTATTATAAATATAAAATATTTTTTTCAATGAGCATAGTGTGTATGTGTATAAGTACTTGTTTACGTGTGTTTATTTTAAATTGAATGAGTCAGTTTGTTAATATCACGTTGTTCATGTGTTTTTATGTGTGGCTATACATAGAATGATAAATACTGTTTTTCAAAAGCTGATGATATGATAACTAATTATTTATTTCACTCACAATACTGTATATGATAAAGCAAATTATTAATTTCCTCATGAATAGTACTGCAATGTGCGTAGTTGTAAAATTTATATCGTTTCAATAGGAGGCCTACTTATTGCATTAATTTCTACAGTGTATTTAAATTTAAATAATACTAATTCACTAACATCTAGACATTTTTTACAAGACATAATTTTTATTTTACATTCTGTATTTGATAGCAAAGATGTTTTCAAGAATTCAAAAGATGGTTTGGGTGATCGCCCTTGTTGGATGTCTGATGATGTCTGCAGAACTACAGGCAGAAGGTGAGTACTGCTGGAGTTTTACGTCACGCGTGAATGTTTGTTTTTAATGTTGTGGAAGAGAGAACACGTCCATGGCGCTCGCCTATCCGCCAAGTGAGAGAGATGAGTGGTGTCTTCTGGATAATTATTAATAAAATAAATTAAGATTCTCATCACTTGTAATAAGTTATGTGTGATTAAATAATAATATTAATCATAACCATTAACTAGGGGCATTGGCGTCACATAAAGTGGGTTGGCTCTGTTTAGTGAAGAGCTCAAATTTGTTCAAAATTGGTAAACTATTTGTCATTGAGTTGAAATGACTAAATGTGGAAAACAATTGTTGAAACATTTGTCGAGCTTACGAACTTAATGGGAAATCGTAGACTAAAACAGAGCTAGAGAAGAGATACCATTTGACTAGTGTTATCTCACTCATTATTTTTATAACACTATCTAGATCTGTTCTGCTTTACCTATCCTTTCTTCTCTTTTGAATTTTGTTGACTAACCTTTTGATTTATAAGTATTGATTGCATATTGTATTGATACATGTATTACCATGCTTTCCATTATTGATGTGTGGAGATTATATTAATGACATTGATTGCTTTTTTTTTTAAAGTATCTAGATTTAAAGTTTACATGTTGTGTATGTGGAGATACTGTTGTAAATCAGGCAGATAACTCACAATATGCAAAGTTGTCACGTGACCATGGAAGAGTTATTTTGTTATTTAACAATAAAATTTATGCTAGAAGAAAACCCTGAGATGGACAGATTAGGGGGAAGGCTGTAGCAAGACCTATGTGCCTCTCTATAGACAAAACGAAAGAGTATGTGAAATTTACATAAGAAAGAAAGGTTGAAGATAGAAATAGAAATTAGAATGACGATAAAAGTTTGTCTTTAATGTTGTGGAAGAGAGAAAACTTTTACAGTATCCCTATATCCACCAAGTGAGAGAGATGAGTGTTGTCTTTATTATTATTAATTATTATGAAATTATTAAGAAAACAAATTAAGATGCTCATCACATGCAATTAGTTATTGGTGATTAAAACTATTAAGTAGATGGCATTGGCGTCACAGAAAGAAAGAAAGAAAGAAAGAAAGAAAGAAAGAAAGAAAGAAAGAAAGAAAGAAAGAAAGAAAGAAAGAAAGAAAGAAAGAAAGAAAGAAAAAAAGAAAATAAGATAAATACAAAAATAGAGGAAGGAAGATAAACAAAATTAAACCAACAAATTATATCATTTTCATGAAAAATAAAGTGGGGAACAAATTACACTTTACCATTGAATCGTTTCAAATTACCAATCAAAATAAAGAATAAAATATATATTTCCATCAGGAAAGGATAACGAAGACAAACTACACATTCGTACAAAGCGTGTGATTGGTCCAATAGGAAGAGAGAACAATCCGACGCCAGGCCCAGCATGGATTAAAATTCCTGGCTGCTTTTGCATGAGGCCTACAGACTATTGCCCATGCTACATTCCACGTAGATGGCCATAGTGAAGTATAGTAAGAAGTTATTCAGGAAATAGCAATCCTTCTTTTCTAGATTTCTACAAAATATTGATATTTTAAAAAGTGGAATGATACTAATGTAGTAGTTGGCAATGTTTATTGCATAGTATTTATAAGTAAGTAATGTTACTAATATAGTACTTGGTAATGTTACTAATATAGTACTTGGTAATGTTACTAATATAGTACTTGGTAATGTTACTAATATAGTTCTTGGTAATGTTACTAATATAGTTCAAGTAATGTTACTAATATAGTACTTGGTAATGTTACTAATATAGTATTTGGTAATGTTACTAATATAGTACTTGGTAATGTTACTAATATAGTTCTTGGTAATGTTACTAATATAGTATTTGGTAATGTTAGTAGTATAGTATATGGTAACTTTTATTGAATAAGTAATGTTACTAATATAGTATTTGGCAATAAATGAAATGAAGATATATTTTAACAGGAAAGAAAAACAAGAAAATACTTTATGTAAATAATATGACAGAATTGCAAAAAGGGAGAAAGAAGAAATTGAGATGCAGAAGAAAGCAATGCAGAAAGTAAGAAAGAAACAAAGAAAAGCAGAAAGAAAGAAAGCAATGCGGAAATGCAGAAAGAATAAAAGAAGGAAAGAAAGAAAGAAAGAAAGAAAGAAAGAAAGAAAGAAAGAAAGAAAGAAAGAAAGAAAAAAAAAAAAAGAAAGAAGGAAAGAAATAATATAAACAGAAAAACTAAAGAAAAAAGAAAGAAGGAAAGAAATAATTTCTAACAGAAAAACTATAAGTAAAATTGATAGAAAATAAGACAAAATATAAACACTATGAAACAAAAGAGAAGAAAAAAGGAAGGAAATAATTTAACAATAAACCTTATAGGAAAAGTCTAGGATGACGTCAAAAGTACAAACTTATAACAAAAATAAGCGAAAGAAAAAATAAAGGAATAAAAGAAGGGAAAAAATAAAAACGAAATGAGAAACGAAGAGAAAAGAGAGAAAAGAGAACAGAATCATAAATAGAGAAAAATGAAAGAAAGGCGAGAAAAATATGAAGTAAGGGCAATTATATTATATTTACATTTTTTTTCCATTTTCATGTGCAGTTTCTAGCTATCGTCAAAGCCCCGCCCAAGATGGTTTTCGCCTACTTCGAGCTCCTTCACCTGAAAGGCTTCTTGAACCTCGCCCTCGCCCTCGCCCTCGCCCTCGCCCTCGCCCTCGTCCACTTCCTCGACCATTTCTTAATTTTGAACATTTCCAGGTTAACAACTGCAATGGTGATTACGATAATGAACATTAACATTAAAATCTGGCGATTTAAATCATTTGTCTTGTCTCCAATGATTATTGCTTTGTGCACAGTTTTATAAAGAAAGCCAAAGTGAACAATTTGTTGCATGACGCTTTGTGCACAATTTTATAAAGAGAGCCAAAGTGAACAATTTGTTGCATGACGCTTTGTGCACAATTTTATAAAGAGAGCCAAAGTGAACAATTTGTTGCATGACGCTTTGTGCACAGTTTTATAAAGAGAGCTAAAGTGAACAATTTGTTGCATGACGCTTTGTGCACAGTTTTATAAAGAGAGCCAAAGTGAACAATTTGTTGCATGACGCTTTGTGCACAGTTTTATAAAGAGAGCCAAAGTGAACAATTTGTTGCATGACGCTTTGTGCACAGTTTTATAAAGAGAGCCAAAGTGAACAATTTGTTGCATGACGTTTTGGTTGCACGTGTGAAGATTGTTGCAGTACCCGTTGTACTAGTTGTGCAACTTAATTAGCGTTTTTGAATGTATGTTTCTCTCTGTGTGAACATTTGTTGTGGTGTGTGATGACATTCTGCGAACGAAAAAAATATTTCAAATGACAAATTCATTCATCACCACCTCCACCACCCTGCAACCTGCCCACCCACACACACACAAATTATAAAAATACAAAGCGTGACGATGTATCTGCATGAGCAACCATTTCCACGAGATTGTGTAGAGTTTGAATATATAAACAAAGTGGATGACAATAAAGAAATATGTCACATATGGATTGAGAAAGATTGTCTCTCGCACTTTTAACACATTGTGTCATCAGTATTTGTACATTGTCAAGATATTACAGTTCATACAACCCCTCATTTTTTAAACTGGACGGAAATGGTCACTGTAGAAAAAAGTCCAGTCGGTTACCATACGTCTTCCATGTAACATTGTAGTATAAACCATTAATAAAAACATGAAATCATTATAAACCATTAATAAAAACATGAAATCATTGAAACTATTAATAAAAGCAACATAAAATCATTATAAACCATTAATAAAAACAACATGAAATCATTATAAACCATTAATAAAAATAACATGAAATCATTATAAACCATTAATAAAAGCATCAAGAAGTCATTATAAACCATTAATAAAAGCAACATGAAATCATTATAAACCATTAATAAAAGCATCATGAAATCATTATAAACAATTATTAAAAGCATCATTGTAACTCACATGAGTGTGGACTGGGACATTTTATTTCCATTTTAAAAAAACTGTTGATTGTAAATTAATGATAAAGGTCAAACTGTAATAGCCATGTATTTCTGTTGCACTTGTAAGATAAGATATTCTGATAGAACCATGTAGTCTACTTCAGCAGGTTTCAGGTTATGGCTTTGGTTTTAGCATCGGCTTTTGTTTCCTCTACCTCTATTCCTGTGCATCACATTGGATGGAGTCTGAGGCTGAAGACACAGTGATAATCGTTGAGTGTCAATTGTGGACTGTTCGTGTGTGTGACTGCGTTAAATTGTACTTCCTTGAATACAGAATTTACAGCTAATTGGCTAGTCTCAGTCAATTGACTTGAATCATGTTTACCATTTGACTCTATTTATATAGGCAGAATAGGCGGTCTTGGAAAGACTCCTATGTATTTTATTTTGCTATCTGATTGTTGTATTATTTTATTGTAAATTATTACATTTATTTTCGTTATCTTAATAGCAATTGACTTGATTATTAGTGTGATTGATTGGCTGGTGTGGGTGGAGATGTATATGAATATGAATAATCTTCTATGTCGTAATCAGTCAAATTAAGATAACTATTCCAACCCATGCATTGTACACAAATTTACCTGTCATTATTGAATGTCGTAATCAGTCAAATTAAGATAACTATTCCAACCCATGCATTGTACACAAATTTACCTGTCATTATTGAATGTCGGAACTCGTGGGCAAAATAATTGTAATGACTAAAGCGTGAATTAGGCAACCCGTCAGTTGTTAGTATAGGTGTAAATATTGAAATTAATAATTCTAAAGCCTGATACTGAGATAGGGTCGTTAAATATAAACTAGTATGTAACACTGAAATATAACTTATGTTCACGTATAACAGATTGACTTTAAAAATGTATTTGACGAAGATGAAGCTGTATTTTAGTGGATCATTATAACTTAAGAATACAAAATATAAAATAAGTCAGCATAGTGTATGATTATAATTAATATTTTAATATAGCACCAGCGTCCAAGTAAGATATAAAAAAGTATTTTTTGTTCTGTCAAAGACGTTTTGCGTAACTCTATTACAGTTTTTATTGTATTTGCTCTAAAATGTGTCGATATGTCAGGTGGACTTTGAATGTGATTTAACATTTAAATTTTGGGATATACTTTTTTACACACGCACGCATGCACACACACATATGTATGAATGGATACACACATATACTCGTATGTCTTAAAAATTGCGTGCTTTTGGTGACGCAATTGTTGTTGTTAAAGAGTTGTGTTATTTTGACTGTAATGTGTCACTGTCTGAAAAATACCTCCATTGTGTGACTCAAATGCGCAATTTATTTTGTGCTGCGATGCACCGTGTGTGTGGTTTTGTCATGCGCAAGACTGTATCGCCAATCTCATCCGGTTGTTTTGTTTTCGCTGGACACAAAAGCCGGATATACATGTAAAGGGGCAGTACTTGATTACGCAGGAAAAATGTTTAATTAACCAAATATTTTCTTCTGGCTTCTTGGCCACACCCTATATCATCAATCACTAACGGTTCTTTTGCGTAGCATGTAGAGCAACTGATCTATATATAAAGAAATTGTCGAAACTGACGAAGCGTAGGACACTTGTATGGGACTATTGGCGAAAACCATAAAGGGAGATAACCAAACGCTGAAAACGAAGTAACATTACCTAAAACTAAGTGTAGGTAAATATCATCATTTTCTTTTATTGCATTTCAAACAGTAGATTGTATACGACATTAATGAACAATTAATTTTCAAACCAATTATAGTTGTTCAGAAACAAATTACTGTTAAAAATATAACAGTCAAGTTGTGTTAATAATTGATAGTTAAATGATTAAAGTCTAAAACAAGAGTGCGCGACTAGAATTTTAAAATAAACTTGGTGCAATTAAAAGCAATGCTGGATTGATAGAGTGACTGATGATAGATGGATGGATAGATAGATAGACAGACAGACAGACAGACAGTTATATCGACGGATAGATAGACAGATAGATAGATAGACAGACAGTTATATAGATAGATAGACAGACAGATGGATAGATAGATAGACAGAGAGAGAGAGAGAGATGAATGTACTAGTAATAGAAGTGTAAGAATGGATGACTGAGTATGTAAATATATTTCATCACCTATAGTAACAATGTACTAGTAATAGAAGTGTAAGAATGGATGAGTATCTGAATATGTAAATATATTTCGCCACCTATAGTAACAATGTACTAGTAATAGAAGTGTAAGAATGGATGACTGAGTATGTAAATATATTTCGTCACCTGTAGTAACAATGTACTAGTAATAGAAGTGTAAGAATGGATGACTGACTATGTAAATATATTTCGTCACCTATAGTAACAATGTACTAGTAATAGAAGTGTAAGAATGGATGACTGACTATGTAAATATATTTCGTCACCTATAGTAACAATGTACTAGTAATAGAAGTGTAAGAATGGATGACTGACTATGTATATATTTCGTCACCTATAGTAACAATGTACTAGTAATAGAAGTGTAAGAATGGATGACTGACTATGTAAATATATTTCATCACCTACAGTAACAATGTACGAAACGTTCTACTGGATGACCTTGATTTGAGGTCAGACTATCAACGCCCTTTTTGCAATGATCTGCTTTTGTGTATCAGTACTTTCACAGTACCGCTCCGATGAATGGTCTTCCATACGGGTCCTGCGAAACTAAAACGTTTAGAAATTATAAATTGTGAAATTGCATGACATACTGAACAGTTTATTTGTTTCGGTACTTGATTTGACGAATGCATTTAGATGTTGTCCTTTCATAGGGTCCAGGTAATTTTGTTTTTCACTTCTTTCAGTTACTGCATCATTAAACATGGCCCTGAGGATTATGCTGGTGACAGTCATTTTGAGTTGCATGCTCTTAACTACATGTGTTTACGGAGAAAGTAAGTTGTATTCATAACACTCTTTTATTAACGCAGTTTCTGTTCTATCTTTAATATTTGTCAATAATTTAATATTAAATCCAAACATCAGGATGATTGTGCACATATTCGTGTTGCTTGAAAGTAATTAAACGTATTCCATACTTCTAGAATATTGTTAATTCGTGTTGCTTGAAAGTAATTAAACGTATTCCATACTTCTAGAATATTGTTAATTCGTGTTGCTTGAAAGTAATTAAACGTATTCCATACTTCTAGAATATTGTTAATTCGTGTTGCTTGAAAGTGATTAAACGTATTCCATACTTCTAGAATATTGTTAATTCGTGTTGCTTGAAAGTAATTAAACGTATTCCATACTTCTAGAATATTGTTAATTCGTGTTGCTTGAAAGTAATTAAACGTATTCCATACTTCTAGAAAAATTGTTTTCAATGCGATTACGTATTTCTTCCTTAATGCATATACACTGTGTTTCTTTAACTTTTCATTCAAATCATCCGAACAGTTTAATGTCGTTTTTCGCTAGACATCATTTAAAGACAGACATCTTTCAATTTGTTCGAATGTCTGTCTTGATTGATACGCGTTATGCATGTGACTCTGCACTTCGTGTTGCATTCACGTATTTGCGAAAGAGACATGGCTCTGTCGCAGTCTGAAATTTACAGGATGATATTTGTAGTACCGTGTCTTTACCTGGACATTACGACTTCTCTCAAGATATTTTGGAGATGATGACGTCACTGGTAATGGTCACTCAAACTTTAGCATATGACATTGTCATAAGCCATTTTAACGGATAGTCGATGTACATACAGTGAATGACTAATCACTTTTATTCTAACATTACACAATAGTGTTAACAAATACGTTCAAGTTATTTCTCACTTTATATTCATAGGTAATAAGAGAGCATTTTATTCAGCAGCTAATTGATTATCGTAGTACTTTGACGTCATTGCTATAATACGTCAGTACTGTATTACTAGATATTACGTAACTAATTGGTCTAAGACTCAGTATGGTAACATTTATTATTTCACTCTTTCGCACGATCCCACACAATATAAATTTCCTCATTGATAAATTTTCAACAGCAATTTATATCAAATTCCTAATCATGTTATAACATCTGGATTAAATAAAGGAAATAGGTCAATAAATGACTCGCTGAAGATATTCACAAACAGAAACTAAATATGAGTTTTCATCTTACTGGTTGGCGAATCAAGAAATGCACAAAGAAATCCATACGCTCTGCTTCACCAAGGTGTTTGTGCAATATTTACCTGAAGCGTTTCATTGGTCAAAGTCAGCGACTGTCAGCCATTATGTGACAGTTTTAAACACTCACAAGAATGTGAATATCAGATTTAATAATATTAAAATAATTCGGAATTGACATACCTGAACATGTGAAGTAATTAATATGGATAAGTCTGCATTTTGATGGTAGGTATTTTAAACGATAACATTTATAGTAGGGTACACACACACACACACACACACACACACACACACACACACACACACACACACACACACACACACATACACATACACACACACACACACACACACACACACACACACACACACACACACACACACACATACACCTATCTGATATTTTTGCCTCTGAGTGTAAAGTTACACTGTCATTGTTTTGAGACATTTTTAATCAGGCAATTAAACCCGTCACAAAAATTATTCGAGCCTACAAACGTGTTTGTAATTTATGACGTACCTCGAGTACCCCTTATTTTACCCTTGCTTCGGTTGGTCATTTATCATTTGAATCTATTTTGCCATTCACAACACTACATTTTGCCATTCACAACACTACATTTTGCCATTCACAATACTGCTTTGTACCTTAACATTTTAGATCAAATTCGGTAACACTTTGTATTCTGTTATTTACTTATTTAGTGATAATTTATAAAAGTAAAAGTTTGTCAATTGATTTTAGACTTGGTATATTTGATTGTTACTATATTTCTACTTTTGGTGATTCGTTTCGTTGATTTAAGATATTTAATGTTGTATCCTATTGTAAAGACTAATTTTGATGTTTACATTTTTATATACTAGCAATTATTGATCTTTAAACTCTTGGTGGTTAAATGTTTGCTTTAAATATTTAAATTAATTTATTTTTGACACATTATTTCAAATTCAGTCAGTACACAGTGCTTTTGACGTAAATGAATCAATACAAATAAGACATTTAAACAGAATAAAATTAAAATCAATACAAATAAGATATTTAAACAGAATTTTAAAAATTCAATACAAATAGACATTCAAACAGAATAAACAGAACATTTCACATACATATTCGATTTGTCGCATCTGATGGAAATAGAATCGTTACGTAAATGCACACATAAATATATATACGTAAACAAGCTGATGACGTATTATCTGAAGAATTAATTTTAAAAATAAATAAGCTTCATTAATATATATTTAATGAACTGTTATTTATGCACAGGGCACGCTGTTACTAAAGTATTAAACCCTTCCTCTTTATCGCACACATACACACACATGCACACACACACACACACACACACACACACACACACACACACACACGCACGCACGAACGCACGCACGCACACACACACACACACACACACACACATATATATATATGCATAGATACATACAAATACTCGTATATATTAACTATACTTTTATTTTGCAGATAACAATAAGGAAGAGACCTTATTACGTCTGTTAACAAAACGACAGGTTAACGGTGGCTTCTATAATCCCTATCCTCCTCGATGGCCCAAACCCGGATGTATATGTGTCCGACAACCTTGTCCGTGTGATGGATGAAACTGTCTACTTTTAATGCATACAAGACGAAGTAAACAATAGCAGTGAATATCGTGACATTTCACTCATGTACTACTGGGGCATTTAATAAAATCATCAAGAGTGCCACTAGTAGTGTTGTCTTCATATTTTTCTGTTGTCATGTTCTGACTATAGTATTAACTGCATTTTGAACTTAAATACATCTTTATGAGTTGAAATATTTACAACACGGAATAAGCCACTAAAGATAGTACTGGAAACCCGACATATTCTATTGACAATAGCATTGTTGAGAGTGGGCTAAACCCAGTTCAGCACACTAACCAAGAATGATCTTTAGAAAATTATTACAAAGTACACATTATGGCGAAGATATAACCAAATCACCACCGCGCTGAATAAAATTCAACACAGATCGAACAACATTCCTATGTTGGACATCGAGCCAGTACTGGGGCGGAAATGATTGTAAACAAATTAAGAAAAAACGAAATAAAAAAAATAAACTTCTACCCTTCCACTTCTCAAACAGTAACTAATTAGAAAATCGCTACCGTCGCAGAAATAGTATACTTAACGTCATTGCAGACAGTAGCCAATCAGAAAATCCCTACCATTAGGTAGATATTTTAAGTAACATCATTGTCAACATTAGCCAATCAGAAAGTCCCTAAAATCAGAATAAATGTATTATTTAACGTCATTAACAAAAAGTTTTTTAAAAAATAGTTTTCCATCACATGCACATTTTAATGTCATTTACAAAATAAGATAGCCAGACGTTTTGCAATATTTGTTTCAAAGCGTTTCATTGGAGAAATATTTAAAACGGGCAATGTCAGACACACGTACGTGTCCTTCTTTCAGGTAAAACTTGAAGAAGAGTATAATAAACCTATTCCTCTATAACCATATTTGTATTAACCTCATATTAAACGAGCAGCTGGTATATTTGGAATTTGGAATTCCAATGTAATAGCCCCCCCCCCCCCGACTTTTTTTTTTTGCGGTCAGGTTCAAACAAATATTAGTGAAAGATATTTAGTTGACGTCATACATTTCACATATTTCATTGACGGTTGCTTGCACTGAGCTACAGAGGTGATACAACAGACTAAAATGATTGAATAATTATTAATCTGATAAATATGCATTTAACGATATTAAAATATTACAGTCTTAAATATCAGCGAATAGTGGGGTATTCGAGAATAAACGTTTCACATAAAAAGTACAAACTTGAATAACACAGTGTCACCACTAAAGCATGCACGTTCTGCAGAACAGACAACACAATCGAACACTTCTTACTCCAGTGCAATAAATACACTGAGGAAAGGAAAATCATCAAATAAACAACAGACGTACTAAACTTACCATTCTCCACCCAAACACCCCTATACCCCCCAAAAAACACAATCAGCCACGTGCACCTAGCACTTATCACATACCTCTTGGAGACAAACAACCTCCACCTAATATTTTTTTTAAAAAAAAACACTTAATGAAAAAAAAATTAATATAACAACAACAACAACAACAACAAAAATTATAATAAATAAAAAAAACCACAACATACACAAACACAGGGACGACAGTCGTAACAACAAGCTGACATAGAAACACAACGCACGAACACCCCAACCCACTCTCCTTGAATACCAGTGAAAGGAGGAAGGCCCCACAGGAATCCACCAAAAACCGAAAACATCGCCAAGATAAAAAGTCTAAGCAATTCCTGTGAAGCGTATAGATAGCGGAATCATCATCATCATCATAATCATCATCATCATCATCATCATCATCATCATCATCATTAGTCACTATATAATTAATACCAGTTCACACCTAGTGTACCCTAATTTGTCTGCACGGAAAAGCGGTGAGAAATCAGCCCATTTCCAGCCATCACCTGTTTCAAATATTCACTCATTAAACGGAGGACTGTGGTTCCGTTCATAACAGACAAGCATCAGATAAAATAAGTTTATATTGTACATTTTCAAACTTACAGCATTAAGATATTAATTAGAAATCATTATTTATTTCAAATTTAAAACCGTGTAAAAATGAAAGCAACATTTCATAAGAACAATAAAAGCGAGGAATATCTATTTATGATTTATCTACCTATGTATCAGAAAGAAATGCAAAAAAAGAAAGGAAACATGCAGAAAGAAAGACAAAAAGAAATAATAAAAGAAAGAAAGACAGAAAGAAATGCAAAAAGAAAGGAAAAAATGCAAAAAGAAACAAACACAAAAAGAAAGGAAAAAAGAAGACAGAAATAAATGAAAAAAGAAAGAAAGAATGAGAGAAGGAATGAAATGTTAAAAGAAATATTGAAAGAACGAATGAAAGAATGAGAGAAGGTATGAAATGTTAAAAGAAATATTTAAAGAAAGAATGAAAGAAATGCAAAAAAGAATGAAAGACAGACAAAAATGCAAAAAGAAAGAAAGGATGCAAAAAAACAGAAAGGAAGAAAAAAGACAGAAAGAAAGAAAGAAAGAACAAGCAAAAGAAGAAAGGAAAAATGAAGAGAGTAAAGAAAATTAATGGAAAGGAAGACACTAATAGAAGTTAGTCAAATGAAATAAAAAATAAAAAATATTAATAAACAAAACAGACACTTAAGAATTATAACGATTAAGAAAGTATATAGCGAAAGAATTATAAGAACAAGTAAGAAATTACATTGTAATTGAAACAAAGAGAAAGAAAGCAGTATATTTATTTGATATGCATAATTAAATTCCTGTGCTGAAAACCCCACCACCAACATAACGCGTCATCGTCGTGCTCCTGAAGGGTCACGTGCTATCACAACTACTAGCACAAATGACAGCTATAACGATGCCGATAATTCTAATGCTAATAATAGCAACACTTCTTTACTGCTTTATTACTACAACTAATAATAATGGCAATGATGTCATAGAGTTATCATATATGTTTACAGTATTTACACACCATTTATACAAGACGAGAGTTATCATATGAGTTTACAGTAATTACTCACCATTTACACAAGACACTTGAAGTAGTTTATATGTTTGCACCTAAAGCACCCATCGCAATTAGAATTTTCACCTAAAGCACCCATCGCAATTAGAATTTTCACCTAAAGCACCCATCGCAATTAGAATTTTCACCTAAAGGCATGCTATATGATAATTCTTATTAAAAGGACGAATCCACTTTCTTGCACTTAGCAAACGAGAAAAGGTCTAATTAACTAACAAAACATAGACCAGAAGGGAAGGACATTGCTGTTATTGGCTGTTTTCCCTAATGCGTTTTCTACTACTCTTAGGGGCAATAACTCTGTTCCACAAACTATCAAAATTTAGCCATGTCGTGTAAATAAGATAATATACAAACAATCAAAATTTAGCCATCCGTGTAAATAAGATCATATAAGAACAGTTAAAATTTAGCCATATCGTGTAATTAAGATAATATACAAACATTCAAAATGTAGCTATGCCGTGTAAATAAGATAATATACGAACAGTTAAAATTTAGCCATATCGTGTGAATAAGACAATATTCGAACAGTTATAAGATGCTGACACCTCATTGCTCGATACAGTTTCCTAAAAGTCAGTGAAAAAGACTATAACATTGAACATGACCCCCAACCCTAAAAAACATCAATCCGTGACAATTGTTTTTCAGACGTCACTGAGTACGTGGAATGAATTGCGTGGTTAGATATAAAATTTTGGGGTCATCTTGACATACGATAAATGTGTTTGCGCGTGCGTTTAGCTACATGTGAAACACAATTGTGTGACTGCATTAATAGAAAGACAAATGCAAGTATCTCGTATTATTAACCACGACAAGTTTAATGTGTTTGGTCTTTATAAACATTTAATAAATATAGCAAACTGGCCGGGCCGAATGAACACTCAATACATAAGCTATATGTCCGTTACTTACATGATGATGAATGTACCCGACTATCGGAATGGTCGCATGAACAGTGTACCCGTTAAACTCAATGGGCACCTACCAGTGCATGTGTCATTACCAACTGAAATTTGACAAATGCATTTTGTATGACTAACAGAAAACATGTCATTTAAATCTTTCATAACTATCAGCATGTAATAAAATATATAACTCTGGATATATAAAGCACAGCAAAATCCCCTTTCTGAAACTATAATTAGCACATACAATATATTTCTGTCTGTATAATACATAACAAAAATAATGTTCTGTTTGATTAATACATAAAAAAAATAACACTATGTCTCTATAATGCATAACAAAAATACAATACATTTCTGTCTGTAAAATAAGTAACAAAAACAAATTTCTGTCTGCAAAATATTTAACGAAAGTAAATCTGTCTTTATAATACGCAATAAAAATAAATTTCTGGTTATATAACAAAAGACAAAATTAATTTCATAGCTTTGTAAACACGTGACAGGTGTTTAAGGTGGATCATTACATATCAGTTATAATGTCGTCTGGCTTTGTGAACAAATGACACGTGTCTCTCTGACTGTAAGCAAACAAGACAAATAACACAACTTTGATTCTATGAAGAGGACAAATACACCCGCCGAGATATTTAAATATATTACCAACACAGCTTTTCGTGTGAAAATTAATGCTGTAAAACCACTTGTATAAACACGAGAAAGAATTAAAGCTATTGTTGTTTGATCATATGACTGATACACCTCGCTATGTGAGCAAGGGACAAACATCAATATGGCTGCAAGTACACGTGGGTCGTGACCAGAACACGAGTAATGTGTCCTTGACGTTAAGGAATATCACATTGCAGTTTCCAGGAAACAAGAAATTGATTAAACATATCAATAATATTCAATAGTTGGAAAAGTAAATAAAACCCGTTAATTTCTTTCTGAAAAATAAAGATTGGAAAGAGCATTGGTTTTCTTAAAATATTTTGCTAAGCACAGCAAAAGGAGTGTACAAATATGAAAGTAGTCTTATCAATACATCATCTCTGTAGAATTTATTCTTTAAAATGTGACATATCATATATATATATTGGCTGGATCATCCTTTTAGAGGCAATACGAAATTCATGAGAAACATAAATGAATAAAACTAAAAGAAGTAATATAATTCCTTTGCTTATTTTCATATATCTGCTTTCTTTTTGCTCTTTCAGTGAATAGTATGTACTAAATAGACTTGATCTTAAAACCGAATTAAGATATTTCTACAATGAAACACCACTCAGTTTGAATCAGATTTATATTTAATTAGGATATCTGTATGTGAATAGTATGTGTGGATAATGTTATTATTATGAATAATATATTATTTCGATAATAAAAGTTGTTTGTCATTGTCTGAAAATATATCTCTCTATCAAATGACGGCAATTTTCACAATGGTACGATCATTCTATCTACTTAAAATCTTGTCACGTTAACACGACGAATTTTCCTGACCGACGAGAAGACAACAACAACAAATGACAGCCATTTTTGTTGTTTACACATAAGACACACAAATTGGATATTCCAGTACAGTTTTCGACTGAATTACATGAAATGGGTAAAAAAATTAAGTAAACATTTCCAACAGCTTTTTGGGACATATCTTTTTATCAATAACATTCCCATTGTTTTGACGAAAAATATACTGTCAGATTTGAGACGTAGAAAAACTAGTTTATATAAAGAAACTGCCCAGTGAGCTGTCCAGTGTGCCGCCGAGCAGACATATATAGAACTCGCTGAGAAATCATTTGAGGGAGGTAACCTAACGTTGAAGAAGTAACGTAATCCTAAACTCAATACAGGTAATCTCCCTTCCTCTCTCTGTATTTCTCTCTCTCTCTCTCTCTCTCTCTCTCTCTATATATATATATATATATATATATGCATGAGACAATATTAAAGAACAATTCATTTTCTATTTATTTTTGCGGTCATCAAGGAATAAAGAGTGCATATTATATAAAACCAAGAATTTCAAATAGTAATATATAATCATAAATGTATTTCAAGTTTAGATGTATTTTTCTAAATAAGAGAGCTGACCTTCTAAAAGAGGGTGAGTGTAATTAACAATAAGATAGATAGATAGATAGATAGATAGATAGATAGATAGATAGATAGATAGATAGATAGATAGATAGATAATGAGATAGATAGATAGATAGATAGATAGATAGATAGATAGATAGATAGATAGATAGATAGATAGATAGATAGATAGATAGATAGATAGATAGATAGATAGATAGATAGATAGATAGATAGATAGATAATGAGATAGTAAAAGATAAATAGTGCAATAAACAGAGGAAAAACGAGAACATTCATTTCGTTACCTTCATTAATATCATATTTTTATTTGAATCTAATTGGACGGTTTAATTTTTGATTTGGAATTCTCCAGTCTCCCTGGTGTAAGATCCTCATTTACCATTTCTTCTGTATCAGTGTATCCGTTAGGCCTCTCTTGCTAATAGCATTTCACGCTTCTACAACTGAACGTAAACTGTTCTATTTCCTTTGATGTGTTCATATTGCCGAACATAAACTGCTTACCAATCCGTCTGCTATTCTGTTTTACGTGCAATTTTAGTTTATGTCTGATTGTAATTGACTTTTACTTGATAGTACTTTTTGCAATGGTTTCACAGTTTTGTTGCCAACCACAATGGCTCTGAAGATAATGCTGATCACTGTTCTAGTGAGTTGCCTGCTCTTTGCTGCAGTAATACATGGTGAAGGTAAGTTTCATTTTGTATAATGTATACCAACTGAGAGTTGAGTTTCTTTATTTTCAGCATATTTCTGTATTATGTAGTGCAGTAACACTAGTAAACGAGTAACGATTTCAGCGAAAAATAATAGTGTTATTACCAAGGGATTACTAGATTATTTTTTTATAGTTTTTTCACATTACCATATTGTTCTAGTATATGCATTGTACTCACATTGTAATTTTGTTTATTTCCGGGAAAAACAAAGTCGTTATTTAACATTTTCTTTGTCTAGAAATCATGCACTGTTTAACATAAAAAACTTGATCATTACTGTAGCAAAAATGTTTCTATATTTCTATGTATGCTGGATTAGTTATCTATATATCATATCCGATTTTAGCTGTAGACAGGCTGAATGCTGCATTCAAGTATTGGTTTATCAGTAACGTGACAGGCTTAGTACTGCATTCAAGTATTGGTTTATCAGTAACGTGACAGGTTTAGTAGTGAGTTTTAGTATTTGTTTAACTTCAGCGTGACAGGCTTGGCGCTGAATTCAAGTATTTATTTAACTTTAACGTGTCACGCTTAGTTCTGAATAAAAGTATTTGTTTAATTTTGCGTGACAGGATTAGTGCTGCATTTCAAGTATTTGTTTAACTTTAACGTGACCCGTTTTTTTTTTCTGAATTCAAATATTTGTTTAACTGCAGCATGATGGGTCTAGCGCTGCTTTCAAATATTTCTTTAACTGCAGCATATTTTTACAATTCTTTTGTGAATGTCACATTACGAGTGTGTAACAGTTTACCAACTTCTGTTGTGTTAATTTAAAACCATTTTACTTGCTAGTTTTATTCTTAGAAGATGCCAAAGTTCTCATATTCGTAGGCTTTGCGGCTTGTGTCATTACTATAAGAATTTTAGTGTATGTTGATCAATTCCGAACTAACACTTTTGTTCCTGCATCTCCCTTTAACGCTCCAGAAATCGTTATTAATTTGATTGGTGGTGTTCATAATTTAGCTTTTATTTTTGTTATTGTCGTCACACTTCTAATTTAAATAAGTCACATCTTGTGTTAAAAATAAATATAAAGATATAAGACAATGTCAAAAAGTCACATCTTCTGTTAAAAAGAAATATAAAGATATAAGACAATTTCAAGAAGATTGAGAAGTATACAGTGTACATGCATGCGACATATTAAACCTTTCGGAAATTCGATATTTGACTAAATACATAAGGACAATCATTAACAAACACAAAATTAGTAATTATGTTCTGTTTCGCTTCATGTTTAGAACCCGAATAAAAGATATAATATTACTAGGAAATTTATTGTTTTATTGTGTAAGGCAGAAAAAAGTGTTGAAACTGAAATACAAATTTTATAGAGTAAATTACTATGAAATGTACACTAAAATAATGAAGGAAAGAAATTTAGAAAGAAGAAAAGAAAGAAATGCAGAAGGAAACTTTGAAAGACAAAAAAAAAATTGAAAGAAAAAATGAAAGAAAGAAAGAAAGAAAGAAAGAAAGAAAGAAAGAAAGAAAGAAAGAAAGAAAGAAAGAAAGAAAAGAAACAATCAAACAGGAAGATATAGAAAGAAATAAAGAAAAGAACAGACAAAAGAAGAAATGACAAATGAAGAGAGTAATTAAAATTAACAGAAAGGAAGACACTAATAGATGTTTAGTAAAATGAATTTAAAGAATAGAAGCAATTAAGAAACAATACAGAGAAATATAAATAATAAATATAAAGGATTAAGAAAGAAAAGAATTAAGAAAGAAAAGAATTAAGAAAGAAAATAATAACAAATTTGAAAATTATTAGAGTGAAAGAATTATAATAAAAAGTAAGTAATTACATTATAATTGAAACAAAGCGAAAGAAAGCAGTGTATTTATTTGATATGCTTAATTAAATTTATGTGCTAACTTTATTTGTAACAGCAGAAGAAAGTCCCACCAACAACGAAATGCGTCATCGTCGTGTTCCTGAAAGAAGACTTCAAAAACCATATCGTCCACGACCTCGACCCATAAATCCTGTACCATTTCCTCAGGGGTAAAACGGCCATGATGACTGTAATGACACACACATTTCTCTTGTCTTTAAAATCGAAGATTAATCAGTTATTTGCTTGAAAATAACATAGCACAAATTAATTTAACAGTGCTAAGTCTCACAAAGAAATAAAGTGGTGAAAATGAAAATTGGTGACGTTATTTTCAGTATGTTCGTTTGTACAACGTGTTTTGTTTACATCTTATCTTGTGTCGTGTCGTGTTTTCATGTCGACAGGAAATTGTGCTTTGGATTTAGTAGCAATACTGCACTACTGGCAGTTACAAGCAAATACCATTCTCAGTGCCATAAAGTCGTGTAAGCAAAGATCATACACGAATAACCATTTATTAATAATATCTGGTGATTAACGGATTAGCAAAGATCAAGACTTCACTGCACGCATAACCAATTATGAATAACAACACTTGAATCTTGGCTTAGCAAAGACCATTGATTTCACTGCACAAATAACCATTTGTAAATAAGAGATGATGATTCTGGTCTGAAGAAATAAATTGACATTTGAATGTGTAGAAAGATATAGCAAGTTGTTTTCGCGTGCAATATTTGAACGTGTAGGTCCATATAGCAAACGTGTGACGTGCGTGTAATTTAATGTGTGGATGGAAATAGCAAAGTCGTGTTCGTCCCTGTTTGCGCGCGCGTATAATATTAGAATGTGTTAATTGAAATAAAGATGTATGTGCGTGTAATATTTAAATATGTGTATGTGTGTGTTCATGTTTATTGAGCCCTGCCAAAAGTATTGCTAGTCTCAGGGTTAATGAAAACAAAATTCCTTAGAAATGCGAAATGCTGTTACTAGTTGTTCTCCCTAACGCTTTTACTACGACTCTTAGGAGCAATGACTGTTCCCCAAACTGTCAAAATGTAGATGTCACAGGAAATGAGGGACCGAAATTATATTTTATTTCATTTTAAAAAACCGCTAACAAAACTAATTGAAGTAATCCGAGTTTTGTTATTTTTCGTATGTAGCATGTAACTTCCAGTAACGGTCACCTAAGATCTCTTTAGTAGACAGACGTTCGTGACGCAGTGTGTGTTAATTATCATATTGAATATATATATTAGTTTGTGAAAGATATGTATATTAAATGATTGGGACAACTGCGCACTTCGAGTCACGTGTTGTTGACAAGAGAAGTGGCCAGTGCGCAATTAGAATTCGCTACAGAAAAGCGTGCATCGCAATTACCACTATATATCCAAGGCAAAAATCATGTCACGGGACATAGCTTCTGGAAGTTTTGGAAACCTTCAGTGAAGGCTATATAAGAGGCGAAATGAAGACTTTACTCTCAATGTTGAAAACGTCGATTCGTCTGAAGCCAGTCTAACTTCACGTATGAATTATCTCATGTACAGAGATTTCATAAAGGAAAGCTGCAATAATCTCTTTCCCTCCGTTTTCCATCCGTCTGATGCCATATATTGAGTAACGAGGCAAAATTACTCAGTATAATTGTTGGCAAAGTGGAAAGTTCGCTGTCCAAAGAAAACCCAATGCACGCGACGCTGGTTGTATGCAGTTAACGACACGAGGGACCAACTTGTTCTTCCCCCTGTCTGAGTTCGTTTTGGCAGTCTATCCCGCAAATTGAGGGGCTAGCGCCGGAGATACATATCCGGATTTCTACACTCAATGTAATGCGACGACACATCCCACTGGACGATTCCACCCGATAATGCTAAACGTCGTTGGGGTGTCCGTATCCACGACAACCAGAAACAGCGACAATTATCGAGACTGACAACAGTCAGTTAAATTTCAGATTTCTCCCCAGTGATAATCTGAAAGTGGTGCCTAGATCCTGCAGAATCTTCACCTGTAATGCACGCCTCAATTGCGTGTGATCTTCACTTTGAAGTGCCGCTTATAAGTGACGTGTGAGCTTACGTCGTCTCCTTGGAACTCTGACATTAATAGTGAGTAATCATTAGCACGGCTAACGCGCACATACTTAACTCAGAACTCTTAAGAAAATGAACACTATTATATCGTTTGCAAAATAAGAACTCTAATGTTAAAAAGTAATGCTTATTTTACATGTCAACTATTGTTAAAGCGGCCACATTTGCCGCATAAGAATTGTGTAATTAATCTTTATTTTATATTTTGAATTTCATCATTTTCATCTCCCCTTATTTCCCACAGAGTGCATGACATTGGAAAGTTGAATGAATGATTAATCACTGTGCGAAAGAGTAGTGCCCCTTTTAAATCGGGAAATAAATAACCTGATTTAAACATCTTTCAACTCTCTTGTTATTCATAGTTTTTGAGAGGGACGAAAGAATTTGTACTATTGTTTTGCACCGTTCGTCTGTTCGTCCATTTATTCACATTTATGATACACACTCACAACACACACCGCCAATAAAACGTTCCTTGGCATGACACTAATAAATTGGGCCCCACCCAAACATCAATGGAGTATGTCATGTGTGTCTATGTAACAACTTGACGCGACGTAGTACTGGCATACGTCACCGGGCTTTTCTTGGAGGTGCACCGGAGCAGGCCAAAAATAGACTTCACCCTTGCATCTCTAACTTCAGCTCGGGGTCGGCTTGTAACGAGCCTCCCGTTTCGTGACATCTGGTGACCCTGACGTGATCTGACAAGGTAAATTGTGTTGTTGTAAGAAAGTATCATCTCTTTCCTGCTTTTCTATCTCATCACCATTATGCATTGTTTATTGCATGTTAGGGCTTTGCTATTGAGACTTAGGTGAACTGGATTTTGATAAGACTTATTATTGTGTTGAAATAAGTTTTATTATCTTTACGCTATTATCGTTAACGCGTACCGACTCGTGTTTAGACGTACATAGATCGATATTTTGTACGCTACATTAGCAACTGTTGTTTTGCTAATTTTGCTAACTTTGCAAATTTGCGATTAGGACTCCTTTTACTCGTGTTTGTAATAATCCTAATCACGTGGTGGCTGGTGTTCATACACACACCATTGCACCACTTGTGACCGACAGAGGTCAAAATCCCGCGAATATTCTAAGTCACTTTATCCATACTCGTGATAACTAGCAATCTTAAAAATGGCCGAGCTAGTAAACATAAAGAAAGAACTCATGGCTATGGGCAGAGAATTCGGGTACGAGAAAGCCGACCTAAAGAAATACGTGGATGAGGAGATAACTAAATGGTATGTTGCGAAAGAAAATGAGGCAAAAGAGGTGAGAGAGCTAGAGGAAAAAAGATCGAAAGAGGCGAGAGAGTTAGAGGAAAAAAGATCGAAAGAGGCTAGAGAACTTGAGGATAAGAAAAATAAGCTAGAGGAAAAAAGATCGAAAGAGGCGAGAGAGTTAGAAGAGAAAAGGGCGAAAGAGGCGAGAGAATTAGAGGATAAGAAAAATAAGCTAGAGGAGAAAAGAGCGAAAGAGGCGAGAGAGTTAGAGGAAAAAAGAGCTAAAGAGGCAAGAGAAATAGAGTTATTAAAGATTCAGTCTGCTAGGGATTTAGAAGATAAAAGGCAGGAAGCAGAAGAGAAAAAGCTTAGATTAAAAGCTAAAGCACATCAGGAACAGCTTGAATTAGCTAAGCAAGAGTTAACAGCTAGAGAGAAGTTGTTAGAGGGGACTGCTAAGCAACAGGCCGAATTAAATAAACCCCGGACACGGCTAGCTTTCTTCAACCATGAAGTCGAGACGATTGACGAGTTTTTGACACGCTTTGACAGCTTCATTGCCAACTTTAATTACACTGACATTGAAAAGAAACAACAACTCGGTCAAATACTTCAAGGTGAAAGCTCGCGCGCATTTACTGATCTAACGCGCGATCCCGCTATTACTTATGCAGATCTCAAAACGGGTTTGATGCGTACTTTTCAATGTACAGCAGAAGGCTTTCGAAAAATGTTTAGGAGAGCCATACCTAAAGCAAATGACACCATGCAAGCCTTCGGTACTCGGTTACGCCATTATCTTGATAGATGGATTGATTTGACAGACATCCAGAAGACATATGAGGGCCTATTTGATTTGATATTAAGAGATCAATTTCTCCATATTGCTCCGCCTGCAATGACGACATATTTGCAGCGAAATCCCCCGACTAACTTCTGTGATATGTTGAAGTTAGCAGACACGTATAATGATTACCCTGATCCGGTAATTACGAGGAGTGCACCACGCCCTCCTCTTACAAATCGGCAGAAGTATACACCGAAATTGAACCGACCAATGACGAAATCGGACAAACCCGAACCGGTACAACGGACATACACTAAGTCACAAGACGTACGACGTCACACGCGTGACTCCCCACCTATGACGTGTTACACTTGCAAAGGGAAGGGGCATAGTTCTCAGAACTGTCCCAGTCCACGTGATGTAAAGGTATGCACTGAAACAGGTGCAACTCTAAAGACCCAACAGGCTACAGTAAACGGAAAAAGAGTCAAAATACTGGTCGATACAGGCGCGTCCATAAGCTGCATAAATGCTAAACTTGTACGCCCTGAACAGTATCTAAGAGGTAGTGTCCGCATTCGATGTGTTATGGGACACCTTAGTACATGTCCAAGAGCCACTGTACATGTTACGTCACCCGTATTTTCCGGTACAGTCACCGCCGCAGTGATAAGAGACATGCAGTTCGGATTCATACTATCGCCCGGGCAGTGTGACACACACACTGATGGCATCTATCCTGTTCTCCCCGTAACCACTAGAGCACAACGGGAACGTAGTAAACAAGGACCCCCAGCTCTAAAGATAGTCGAGAATACATTCCCGCAGTTGACCCCAAGTCAACTCAGTCACCTGCAGCAGGAGGACAAAAGTTTGTCCTCAATGCTAAAGCTGGCACGGAAAAACACTATTACGTCCAGCAAGTACGCGACGATTACGTATTTCCTGAAAGACGGACTAGCGTTTCGGCGCACCGACTATAAGGAAAATGATACTAGAAGCACCACGTGTCTATGTACCCCTACACCACTCAGACCGCTGATTCTAAGCTTTGCACACGACTCAATCATGTCTGGACATCAGGGCGCGCGGCGCACTGAGCAGCGGGTTCGCGAGGACTTCTTTTGGCCAGGCCTGAGTAGGGATGTTCGCTCGTACGTTCGTACATGTACGCAGTGTCAACAACATATCGACCGAGGGCGTGTCAGTCGAGTTCCCCTCGAGATAGTACCAACAGTAGAGGAACCATTCCTAAAAGTCGCAGTAGACATTATTGGCCCAATCATTCCCGCGGCCGAAGGAGGATATCGCTATATCCTAACAATCGTGGATTTTGCAACACGATATCCAGAAGCAGTCGCATTAAAGGGCATCACAGCAATCGAAGTCGCAGACGCTTTAATAGACGTATTTTCTCGCACGGGCGTTCCCCGAGAAATATTGAGTGACCAGGGCACTCAATTCACCTCAGCAATGATGGCTGAAACAATGCGTCTACTGGCGTGTAAACAGTTGTTCTCATCACCATATCACGCTCAGTCTAATGGTGCCGTTGAACGTTTCAACGGTACAATAAAGAAAATGTTAATTAAAATGGCCTCGGAACAACCCGACCAGTGGCCACGTTTTCTAGCACCATTACTCTTCGCGTATCGCGAACTCCCACAAGAGAGTACGGGCTACTCACCGTTCCAACTACTATACGGCAGGCAACCTCGTGGTCCCCTTAAGCTAATAAAAGAAACATGGGTCAAGGGAGACACTGTGACTGATGGTAAAGATGTTCACACATACGTAGCCGAACTACGTCAACGTCTGACCGAGACGTGTCACTTAGCACAGGAAAACATTCGCGAAAAACAACCCCGATACAAGCGAAATTTTGACCGTACGGCTGTGGAACGTGACCTCGAACCAGGTCAGCTCGTGTTACTCTTGCGGCCCACACATAACAACCGCATGCAAATGCACTGGCGTGGACCCTACCGTGTTATTAAGCGTGTGAAGCAGAACGATTATAGCATACAGATAGGAAATAAGCAGAAAATCTATCACATAAATATGCTCAAGCGGTACTACGAACGCAACGACGAACAGATACAAAACGTGAATGTCGCACTGATACAATTGGAAGACTCCAATTTCAGAACAGACATGATGTCCGCCGAAACCACGCCTAACCCTGCAGTTACAGTCGATCAAGTCGAGATTGACTCGAACTTAACTGTCGAACAGCGCGACGCAATGTCAAAACTCTTACACAGACACGCGCGCATATTCACCGACCAACCGGGCCACTCAGATTTGGTTGAACACCGCATCAAACTTTTAAGTGACAAACCGATACGCTTAAAACAGTACCCACAGAAATATGAGAGCACAAAGTACATAGCAGAACAGGTGCGTGAAATGCAAAAACAGGGCGTGATTGAACATTCAATCTCCCCATATTCATCACCGGTCGTCTTAGTTAAAAAGAAAGACGGTACGCTTCGTTTTTGTGTGGACTACAGACAGTTAAATGAGATAACTGAATTCGATGCGGAACCCATTCCAAATCAGGACGAATTATTCGCAAAACTAACCAAGGCACATTACTTTTCGAAGTTTGACATGTGCAAAGGGTACTGGCAACTGTCAGTTGCTATTGACGACAGACCAAAAACAGCATTTCCAACCCCGCTAGGCTTATTTCAGTTTTGCCGACTACCGTTCGGACTAGCGAACGCACCCGCAACATTCGCGCGCTTCATGCGAAAATTACCGTTAGAGAGCGTTAACGCATTGAATTTCTTTGATGACATACTGGTAGCAACAGGAACATGGGACCAACATTTATCCTCAGTGAGTGGTCTACTTGACATTCTCGAGCACCATAAATTGACCGTGAAACCCTCCAAAGTACGCGCGGGCTTTCGAGAGATTGAGTTTCTTGGCCATATCATAAGTGACGGACATATAGGCCCAAATCTAGACTTAACTGCAGCCATTCGTGACATGACCTTACCGACTACAAAGAAACAGGTCAGGGCAGTTTTGGGGCTAGTGGGGTACTACCGAAAATTTGTCCCAAACTTCAGTACGCTTCTTAAACCACTGACGGACTTAACTGGGAACAAACAACCTACGAAAATACGATGGACGGCCGAGTGTAGTACCGCCCTCGAAAAGGTGAAGGACATCTTGACCAGTAAACCCGTCCTACAGTTACCAGACTTTGACAAAAGATTTATTGTCAGGACCGACGCATCAGACGAAGGCCTCGGTGCCATACTTCTCCAAGAGACAGATGACGAATACCTACCGGTAGCATACGCGTCTAAGAAACTGTTAGATCGTGAGACACGGTATTCTACGATTGAAAAAGAGTGCTTAGCAATCGTATGGGCACTCAAGAAATTTAGTGCTTATCTGTACTCTAAACCATTCATCCTGCAGTGCGATCATAAGCCGCTGACATATCTGCGCACTAGCATGTATGATAACGCTAGGCTAACTAGATGGACACTCCTGCTACAGGAGTATAGCTTCGTTGTCGAACACATCGCGGGCCGAGAAAATTCGGGTGCCGATGCATTATCCCGGCATGCCATAACCGCGATATAAACAAGAGAGAGGATAGTCTCTCCACAGATGCGCATAAAATTCCTGTGGGGACTATCGTGTGAAATAAAATTTTTTGTTCCTATTTGATTTCCACTCTGTGAGCTCCAATCAATTTTAAGAAGGGGGTTGTCACAGGAAATGAGGGACCGAAATTATATTTTATTTCATTTTAAAAAACCGCTAACAAAACTAATTGAAGTAATCCGAGTTTTGTTATTTTTCGTATGTAGCATGTAACTTCCAGTAACGGTCACCTAAGATCTCTTTAGTAGACAGACGTTCGTGACGCAGTGTGTGTTAATTATCATATTGAATATATATATTAGTTTGTGAAAGATATGTATATTAAATGATTGGGACAACTGCGCACTTCGAGTCACGTGTTGTTGACAAGAGAAGTGGCCAGTGCGCAATTAGAATTCGCTACAGAAAAGCGTGCATCGCAATTACCACTATATATCCAAGGCAAAAATCATGTCACGGGACATAGCTTCTGGAAGTTTTGGAAACCTTCAGTGAAGGCTATATAAGAGGCGAAATGAAGACTTTACTCTCAATGTTGAAAACGTCGATTCGTCTGAAGCCAGTCTAACTTCACGTATGAATTATCTCATGTACAGAGATTTCATAAAGGAAAGCTGCAATAATCTCTTTCCCTCCGTTTTCCATCCGTCTGATGCCATATATTGAGTAACGAGGCAAAATTACTCAGTATAATTGTTGGCAAAGTGGAAAGTTCGCTGTCCAAAGAAAACCCAATGCACGCGACGCTGGTTGTATGCAGTTAACGACACGAGGGACCAACTTGTTCTTCCCCCTGTCTGAGTTCGTTTTGGCAGTCTATCCCGCAAATTGAGGGGCTAGCGCCGGAGATACATATCCGGATTTCTACACTCAATGTAATGCGACGACACATCCCACTGGACGATTCCACCCGATAATGCTAAACGTCGTTGGGGTGTCCGTATCCACGACAACCAGAAACAGCGACAATTATCGAGACTGACAACAGTCAGTTAAATTTCAGATTTCTCCCCAGTGATAATCTGAAAGTGGTGCCTAGATCCTGCAGAATCTTCACCTGTAATGCACGCCTCAATTGCGTGTGATCTTCACTTTGAAGTGCCGCTTATAAGTGACGTGTGAGCTTACGTCGTCTCCTTGGAACTCTGACATTAATAGTGAGTAATCATTAGCACGGCTAACGCGCACATACTTAACTCAGAACTCTTAAGAAAATGAACACTATTATATCGTTTGCAAAATAAGAACTCTAATGTTAAAAAGTAATGCTTATTTTACATGTCAACTATTGTTAAAGCGGCCACATTTGCCGCATAAGAATTGTGTAATTAATCTTTATTTTATATTTTGAATTTCATCATTTTCATCTCCCCTTATTTCCCACAGAGTGCATGACATTGGAAAGTTGAATGAATGATTAATCACTGTGCGAAAGAGTAGTGCCCCTTTTAAATCGGGAAATAAATAACCTGATTTAAACATCTTTCAACTCTCTTGTTATTCATAGTTTTTGAGAGGGACGAAAGAATTTGTACTATTGTTTTGCACCGTTCGTCTGTTCGTCCATTTATTCACATTTATGATACACACTCACAACACACACCGCCAATAAAACGTTCCTTGGCATGACACTAATAAATTGGGCCCCACCCAAACATCAATGGAGTATGTCATGTGTGTCTATGTAACAACTTGACGCGACGTAGTACTGGCATACGTCACCGGGCTTTTCTTGGAGGTGCACCGGAGCAGGCCAAAAATAGACTTCACCCTTGCATCTCTAACTTCAGCTCGGGGTCGGCTTGTAACGAGCCTCCCGTTTCGTGACAGTAGACATGCCGTGTAAATAAGACAATATACGAACTGTCAAAATTTAGCCATGCCGCGTAAATAAGATAAAATACGAACTGTCAAAATTTAGCCATGTCGTGTAAATAAGATAATATACGAACAGTTATAAGATGCTGACACCTCATTGCTCTCAAACAGTTTCCTAAAACGTCAGTGAAAATGAATATATCATTGAACATGAAAACCCCCACCCCTATAAACATCAATCCGTGACAATTGTTTTTCTGACATCAGTGAGGACGTGACATGAATTTCGTGAATTTAATAAAATTTTGGGGTCATCTGGACATATAATAAATGTGTTTGTGTGTGCGTTTAGCTACAGGAGAAACACACCTGTCGGACAGCATTAATAGAATGATGAAAGCAAGTGTCTCGCATTACCAGCCACGACAAATTTAATTTGTTTGGTCCTTATAAATATTTAATAAATATAGCAAACTGGCCGGGCCGAATGAACACGCAATACATAAGCTATATGTCCGTTACTTACATGATGATGAATGTACCCGACTATCGAATGGTCGCATGAACAGTGTACCCGTTAAACTCAATGGACACCTACCAGTGCATGTGTCATTCACAATTGAAATCTGACAAATGCATTTATATGACTAACTAAAAACATATCATTTAAATCATTCATAATTATTAGCATATAATAAAATATATAACTCTGGATATATAAAACATAGCAAAATTCACTTTCTGTTACTATAATTAGCACATACAATATCTTTCTGTCTGTATAATACATAACAAAAATAATGTTCTGTTTGCATAATACATAAACAAATAACATTCTGTCTCTATAATGCATAACAAAAATACACTTTCTGTCTTTAAAATAATTAACAAAAACAAATTTCTGTCTGCAAAATGTTTAACAAAAGTAAATCTGTCTTTATAATACGCAACAAAAGTAAATTTCTGGTTTTATAACAAAAGACAAAAATAATTTCATAACTTTGTAAACACGTAACAGCTGTTTAAGGTGGATCATTACATATCAGTTATATTTCTGGCTTTGTGAACAAATGGAACGTGTCTCTCTGACTGTAAGCAAACAAGACAAATAACACAACTTTGATTCTATGAAGAGGACAAATACACCCGCCGTGATATTTAAATATATTACCAACAAAACTTGTTGTGCGAAAATTAATTAATATATACACGTGATATCTAAACATATTACCAACACAGCTTTTCGTGTGAAAATTAATGCTGTATAACTACTTGTATAAACACGTAATAGAATAAAAGCTATAGTTGTATGATCATATGACTGATACATCTCGCTATGTGAGCAAGTGACAAACATCAATATGGCTGCAAGTACGCGTGGGTCGTGACCAGAACACGAGTAATGTGTCCTTGACGTTAAGGAATATCACATTGCAGTTTCCAGGAAACAAGAAATTGACTAAACACATCAATAACATTCAATAGTTGGAAAAGTAAATAAAACCCTCTAATTTCTTTCTGAAAAATAATGAGTGGAAAGAACAGTGGTTTTATTAAAATATTTTGCTAAGCACAGCAAAAGTTGTGTACAAATATGAAAGTAGCCTTTTCAATACATCATCTCTGTAGAATTTATTCTTTAAATGTGACATAATTATATATATATTGGCTGGACCATCCATATAGAGGCAATACGAAATTCGTGAGAAACATAAAAGAATAAAACAAAAAGAAATAATATAATTCCTTTGTTTATTTTATTATATCTGCTTTCTTTGGCTCTTTATTAGTAAATTTTAGTGAATAGTATGTACTAAATAGACTTCATCTTAAAACCGAATTAGGATATTTCTACAATTAAACACCATGCAATTTGAATCAGATTTATATTTAATTAGGATATATGTATGTGAATAGTATGTGTGGATAATGTTTTTATTATGAGTAATATATTATTTCGACAATAAAAGTTGTTTGTCATTGTCTGAAAATATCTCGCTTTATCATATGACGTCAATCTTCACAATGGCACAATCTTTCTTACTTAAAATCTTGTCACGTTAACAAGACGAATTTTCCTGACCGACGAGAAGACAACAACAACAAATGACAGCCATTTGTGTTGTTTACATAAGACACAAACAGGATATTACAGTACTGTTTTCGACAGAATTACATAAAACGGGTCAAAAATTAAGTAAATATTTCCATCCGGGTTCTAGGATATATCCTTATTTTATCAATAACATTCCCGTTGTTTTGATGAAAACTATAATGTCGGATTTGAGGCGTAGAATACCTAGATTATATAAAGACTGACCAGTGAGCTGCCCAGTGTGCCGCCCAGCAGACATATAAAGTACTCGTGAAGAAATCATTAGAGGGAAGTAACCTAACGTTGAACAAGTAAAGTAACCCTAATATAGGTAATCTCCCTTTCCCTCTCTCAGTGTTTATATATGTATGTATGAGACAATATTAAAGAACAATTCATTTTCTATTTATTTTTGCGGTCATCAGGAAATGAAGAGTGCATATTATATAAAACCAAGAATTTCAAATAGTAATATATAATAATAAATGTATTTCAAGTTTAGATGTTTTTTTCTAAATAAGAGGTCTGACCTTCTAAAAGAGGGTGAGTGTAATTAACAATAAGATAGATAGGTAGATAGGTAGATAGATAGATAGATACATAGATAGATAGATAGATAGACAGATAGACAGACAGACACAGACAGACAGATAGATAGATAGATTAATAGATAGATAGATAGGTAGGTAGATAGGTAGATAGATACATAGATAGATAGATAAATAGATAGATAGATAGATAGATAGATAGATAGATAGATAGATAGATAGATAGATAGATAGATAGATAGATAGATAGATAGATAGATAGATAGATAGATAGATAGATAGATAGATAGATAGATAGATAGATAGATAGATAGATAGACAGATAGATAGATAGATAGACAATGAGGTAGTAAAAGATAAATAGTGCCATAAACAGAGGAAAAACGAGAACATTCATTTAATTACCTTCATTAATATCATATTTTTATTTGAATCTAATTGGACGGTTTAATTTTTTACTTAGAATTCGCCAGTCTCCCTGGTGTAAGATCCTCATTTACCATTTCTTCTGTATCTGTGTATCCGTTATGCCTCTCTTGCTAATAGCATTTCACGCTTCTACAACTGAACGTAAACTGTTCTCTTTCCTTTGATGTGTTCATATTGCCGAACATAAACTGCTTACCAATCCGTCTGCTATTCTTTTAACGTACACATTAGTTTATGTCTGATTGTAATTGAATTTTCACATGATAGTACTTTATTGCAATGGTTTCACAGTTTTGTTGCCAACCACAATGGCTCTGAAGATAATGCTGATCACTCTTATAGTGAGTTGCCTGCTCCTTGCTGCAGTAATACAGGGTGAAGGCAAGTTTCATTTTGTATAATGTATACCAAGTGAGAGTTGAGTTTCTTTATTTTCAGCATATTTATGTATTATGTAGTGCAGTAACACTAGTAAGAGTAAGTATTTCAGCGAAAAATAATAATGTTATTACCAAGGGATTACTAGATTAATTTTTTAAATAGTTTTTTCACATTACCATATTGTTCTAGTATATGCATTGTACTCACATTGTATTTTTGTTTATTTCCGGGGAAAAACAAAATCGTTATTTAACATTTTCTTTGGCTAGAAATCATGCACTATTTAACATAAACAACTTGATCATTACTGTAGCAAAAATGTTTCTATATCTCTATGTATGATGGATTATTTATTATTATATATCAAATTTCAAATCCGATTTCAGCTTTACGTGACAGGCTTAGTGCCTCATTCAAGTATTGGTTTATCAGTAACGTGACAGGTTTAGTACTGAGGTCACGTATTTGTTTAACTTTAACGTGAGAGGCTTGGTGCTGAATTCAAGTATTTATTTAACCTTAACGTGTCAGGCTTAGTTCTGAATAAAAGTATTTGTTTAATTTTGCGTGACAGGCTTAGTGCTGCATTTCAAGTATTTGTTTAACTTTAACGTGACAGGCTTAGTGCTGCATTTCAAGTATTTGTTTAACTTTAACGTGACAGGCTTAGTGCTGCATTTCAAGTATTTATTTAACTTTAACGTGACCCGTTTTGTTCTGAATTCAAATATTTGTTTAACTGCAGCATGACGAGCTTAGCGCTGCTTTCAAATATTTGTTTAACTGCAGCATGACGAGCTTAGCACTGCTTTCAAATATTTGTTTAATTGTGATGTAACAGGCACATTGATGCATTCAAGTATTTGTAAAAGAGATTTGTCATCTCTCTGTCATTAAAAGTCCAAGGTGTGGTGTTGCCATTTCTGTCACTAACAGTCCATAGTGTGTTGCTATCTCTGTCACTAACAGTCCAAAGTGAAGTGTTGAGTTACTTCCATACTTCGAGTTACAGGTTGGACAGTGCGGATAGTTCCTGTTCCCGTCATGCCTTGCTTTTGCTCTAAATCAGGCATCGTTAACCCATCATCCTAATTGTAAAAAGTCTTTTTATTAGAACAAATACAAGGGCACGAATTAACGTTTTATTGTTGTTAAAATGGTACATGATTAACGTACTGAAAATATTAAATGTGCTTTATTTTCTGGCAGCAATGTTTTGTATTAGGTGATTTGACCATCTCGTTAAATTACGACACTTCCACTATGTTTATATGAGTGTAGAGTTATATTTAATTTTCCTTCTAATTCAGGCACTTGCCCTTTATGGCATGAACTGGTTAAAGTAGCTCCAAACGTAATATCGTACCATCAAACATTTGCGTCTAGACTGGTATATTTTCACAATTCTTTTGTGAATGTCACATTACGAGTTTGTAACAGTTTACCTACTTCTTTTTCATTTGAAGAGTTGTGTTAATTTAAAACAATTTTTCTTGCTAGTTTTATTCTTAGAAGATGTCAAAGTTCACATATTCGTAGGTTTAGCGGTTTGTGTCATTACTATAAGAATTTTAGTGTTTGTTGCACACTGCCGAACTAACACTTTTGTTCTTGCAGCTCCTTTTAGCGCTCCAGAAATCGTTATTAATTTGACTGGTAGTGTTCATAATTTATTTTTGTTATTGTCGCAACACTTCTAATTTAAATAAGTCACATCTTCTGTTAAAAAGAAATATAAAGATATAAGACAATTTCAAGAAGTCATATTTCTTCAGTTAAAAAGAAATATAAAGATATAAGACAATTTCAAGAAGTCACACATTCTGTTAAAAAGAAATATAAAGATATAAGACAATTTCAAGAAGTCATATTTCTTCAGTTAAAAAGAAATATAAAGATATAAGACAATTTCAAGAAGGTTGAGAAGTACACAGTGTACATGCATGCGACATATTAAACCTTTCGGAAATTCGATATTCGACTAAATACATAAGGACAATCATTAACAAACACAAAATTAGTAAATATGTTCTCTTTCGCTTCATGTTTAGAACCCGAATAAAAGATATAATATTACTAGTTTATTTATTGTTACACAATAAAACAATAAGGCAGAAAAAAGGTGTTAAACTGAAATACAAATTTTATAGAATAAATTACAAAGAAATGTAAACTAAATTATGAAAGAAAGAAATTTAGGTAGAAGAAAGAAAGAAATACGGAAACAACATACTGATAGAAAGAAATGCAGAAGGAAACTTTGAAAGAAAAAAAATTGAAAGAAAAAAGAAAGAAAGAAAGAAAGAAAAATGGAAAGAAAGAAAAATAGGAAGGAAAGAAGGAAAAGGAGAGGGAAAAAAGGAAAGGAAAGAAGGAAGGTAGGGAGAAAAAAAGAAAGAAAGAAAGAAAGAAAGAAAGAAAAATGGAAAGAAAGAAAGAAAAATAGGAAGGAAAAGGAGAGGAAAAGGAAAAGAAAAAAGGTAGGGAGAAAGAAAGAAAGAAAGAAAGAAAGAAAGAAAGAAAAATGGAAAGAAAGAAAAATAGGAAGAAAGAAGGAAAAGGAGAGGAAAAGAAAGGAAAGGAAAGAAGGTAGGGAGAAAAAAGAAAGAAAGAAAGAAAGAAAGAAAGAAAGAAAGAAAGAAAGAAAGAAAGAAAGAAAGAAAAATGGAAAGAAAGAAAGAAAAATAGGAAGAAGAGAAGGAAAAGGAGAGGAAAAGAAAGGAAAAGAAAGAAGGTAGGGAGAAAGAAAGAAAGAAAGAAAGAAAGAAAGAAAGAAAGAATGAATGAATGAAAGAAAAAGAAAAGAAGAAAATAAAAGTACTAACGCGCGTATACACACGCATACATATTTATTTATTCTTTTATTTTTCCAGATACAAAATATAGAGAGAGTTTCCTGCATTTGTTGGCGAAACGGCAGGCTGACCTTGGCCGCATTTGGCCACCAAGTAATTCCAGATGTAACTGCCCCTTCAGGCTACCTTGTCTATGTGTTGAACCCTATTTGTTATAGAGGGAATTACAAACACAAATGTTATTTTTGTGACAGTGAATGCTGAACCATTAATAAAATCATCAAGTGTGATACATAAAGTGTTGATTTTATATTAGGCTTGCATTTTCTATCCCGGCTGCACTGTGCATCACGCATACTTTTTAACTTCCATAAACTGTTTGTGATAAATTATTTTAAATACAGAATAATGCATTCGTATTAACACGGATTTTCCGATCTATTTGTACTGATAGCTGTTGGTCGCCCATAAATGAATTGAAATCTAGACCAATACAACATCTGAGTGGCCCACCCCCGGGTGACTCATATGAGGCCCCGAATGACTACCCTCACTAGCATAAAACAAAACATCTTGTATGTTACAAGATGAATTTTACATAAAGTGAAGATGTTGAGGAATGACATGAAGATGAGTTAAAAATTAATACAGATTTATAGAAGTGAATAGATAACAAATCAATCAAAAATACACATCAATTTACAAATCCCAAATCATTGTTCTGTCTCAGGGAAATCTAGCCTGACCAGTCCTATTTTTTAACTGCAAGTTCTCCCAAAAAGTTTATCATTCAACTATGTTTTATTCTCTTAACGTGACTGTCGTTTGCTTCTCACGCCACACAAATAAAACGTCACGAAGAGACTTCTCTCAGAGCCCAACCAAGCCGATGCTTTTGACTGGAGACTTGATCTAGGAACATGCACACGGACCAAACCAGATCTGGAAATTAAACTGAAGAACAGCGAGGAAGAATAAAATGAAGGGAAAGGAGAAACCCTGCAAACAACGATGCAGTCTTAAGTATTTTACGTTGGATCTAGACGTTAGATGCTAGACGTTACAACCTGATTTGAATTCCTGGACTTGGGCGCTAGGCTTCAAATGCTAAACGTTATATACTGACTTGAATTCCTGGACTTGGACGCTAGGCTTCAAATGCTAAACGTTATATACTGACTTGAATTCCTGGACTTGGGCGCTAGGCTTCAAATGCTAAACGTTATATACTGACTTGAATTCCTGGACTTGGGCGCTAGGCTTCAAATGCTAAACGTTATATACTGACTTGAATTCCTGGACGCTGGATGCTCATTTGGGTTTGTCAAAAACAATTGAAACCACCTTTCAGAAACAACAATACAATGTTTGTCTATACAACCACAGAGGGAATGTGGAAGGTATATATAAGAATTTCGATAGAAAAAAGGAGAAGAAAAGCAAAAGAAAAGGCAAACTAATTGTGTCGAAGCTAAAGGAATCGGCAGTCAGCTTGTCTTAAATCAGTTGATTGTTCAGTTACCATAACAACTATACGTAAGCGGTATCCTTCCATGAACCTCGCAACTCATTTATAGGAGAGTCGTTCCATCCATCCTCCCAGCTCATGCGTACACACACTCAGTCACATTTCATAAAATTATTTCTACTTTTCCTAGTGTGCACATCGGCATGGGTTTCACTCTAATCTACTGAATTATGGTTTAAGTCTGGAGATCGATAGATTTCTAAGATTAAACAAGATCTAGATCAGTCTTACGTGTCAGCTAAGCTGCAGACAGTGTGTATCAATTACAACATTTACTACCTAGTGTCCAATGTCGAGGAATTAAAAGAGAATATAACGTTTAGCATCTAACGTCTAGATCCAACGTTCAGAAATTTAAGTCGGGATGTACAGTCTAGCATTTACCACCTAGTGTCCAACGTCGAGGAATTAAAATAGAATGTAACATTTAGCATCTAACGTCTAGATCCAACGTCCAAGAACTCAAGTCATGACTCAATTTCTAACCTTTAACGTCTAGCGTCCAAGACTACAAGTTCAGATGTAATGTCTAGCATTTAACGACTAGCGTCTAATGGCCAGGTATTCAAGTCAGGATGTAAAGTTTAACATTTGAAACCTAGCATCCAACATCCAAAAATTCAAATCATAATGTAACATCTAGTATGCAACGTACATGAAGTCAAGACCGGATGTAATGTATAGCATTTAACGCCTAACATCCAACGTCCAGGAACTCAAGTCAGGATGTAACGTCTAGTATTTAACATTTAACAATTTAGCGTCCAACCTGCAGGAATTCAAGTCAGAGCAACGTCTGGCATTTAACGCCCAGCGTTTAACGTTCAGGAATTCAAGCCATGATACAAAGTCTAGCATTTGAAGTCTAGTCCATCGTATAGGAATTCAAGTCAAGATTAACGTCTATCACTTAACGTTTAGCTCCAACGTGCAGGAATTGAATTGAGGATGTAACGTCTGGCATTTAACGCCTAGCGTCTAACGTTCAGGAATTCAAGTCAGGATGCAATGTCCAGCATTTAACGTCTAGCATCCTAGTACAACGTCCAGGAATTCAAATCAGGATTTAACGTCCTGAGTTTAACGTCTAGCATCTACCGACCGCCGCCTTGTGTTTAGTTTTAACATAGTTCGTACTACTGACCTTGGTGAAGTGGAAATCCGAGACGTACGTACCTTGCTTGGAGCCTGGCATTGTTGGAACCATTTGCATTTAATGTATTTTCCAGTTGCATTTCGCTTTGCTTTCACTTGTGAAGCGTCACTAGAAGAGGATTTAATTCATTCTTGTGCATGTCCTCTGTTATTAGTCTGCCTGGAGCCATGTTTGTTTAATCCACTTATAATATCTCCAGTGTTGTATTTCTACCTTCTGAGGAAGTGCTGTGTAGTTAATTTTGTCTCACGTAGATTTGAGACGTCGGATAATGCTATATTCTTATTATATAGACGAACATTATTTTTATTATTATTTTATGATTACAACTGGTGTTAATGCGTGTTTTTCTGCGAGTTGCATTTTCAAATTTAATCAAATCCTACTCATTAGGGGAATAACCAATGAACCAATTAATATGAACGTGTTTGATTTTATATTTCTCATTCTACGTAACTTATTTAAATCTTCTTTCCCATAATAAATATTGATGGTAACCTAGTTTTGCTACATTGTAATAACTGAGATACTGCATGAATGCTTTGCCAAGAGGCTAAATTTTCTAAATCTATTTTGTTTAATTTATTTTACTTTTAATTAAAAGAAAATTCACGATTAATAATATATTTGGAAATACTATATATATATTTTATAAAATGACATTCTATTCACTGATTGATTGAAATTATTTATTTTATTATTTCACATGTATTTGTCAATAATATTTGTGACACTAGAGATTGACACTCGTGACATATTTGGGGGGGGGGGAATAAATTATTCCTTGCCTTCTTTAAGCGTTCTTATTATAGGAAAACGGTAACACGCGGTCCAAAGGGAGAGAGTTATAAATATATCTATTAAAATCCAGCAGTGTGTTCTTAATGTTCGTCCTTCAGTCCTAGTTAATGGATCGTAAGTGTGGCCACTGAAATCAGAGTTTGATCTCCGATTAATAGCGTCGATCAGATAACAGTCTGTTAACACCATTAATGTAAAATGTATATAATGGGCTTTGCCTGGGATTCATCCCTCTGGTAATGATTAATTACTTAGACGTATTATCCACGATATTTATAATTGATAAGAGATACACGTAATTATATAGTCATGGTGTGAAGACCGTGACAAAATATAAATATCATAATTCACTTCACGACATTCCCTCGTGTCCAGATTTACCTGTTCCACTGAATGCCTGCAAATTTAGCTTATATAATTGATTTATGTTCACAAATGCTGTTTACATCTATTATATGCTCATTTTATGATGCTTTTATTTATTTTTTATGCTGCTTTGTGAATGGTTTTGCTAAAATTATGCTGCTTTTATTAGTGGTATATGCTGATTTAAGTTGCATTTATTAATGGTATATATTGATTTCGTATTGCTTTATTAATTGTTTATGCTCCGATGTTACATGGAAGACGAAATTTAGCCGAATGAACTTTTTTCTACAGAGATTTCTAGTCTGTATCAAAAATGAGGGGTTGTATAAAGTGTAATATCCTGACGATGTGAACTATTTCTGAAGCCAGTTGTTAAAAATGCGAGAGATAATCTTTCTCAATCCATACACGACATCTTTCTTTATTGTCATCCACTTATATTCAAACTCTACACCATCTTTCTTTATTGTCATCCACTTATATTCAAACTCTACACCATCTTTCTTTATTGTCATCCACTTATTTATATATTCAAACTCTACACCATCTTTCTTTATTGTCATCCACTTATATTCAAACTCTACACCATCTTTCTTTATTGTCATCCACTTATATTCAAACTCTACACCATCTTTCTTTATTGTCATCCACTTATTTATATATTCAAACTCTACACCATCTTTCTTTATTGTCATCCACTTATATTCAAACTCTACACCATCTTTCTTTATTGTCATCCACTTATATTCAAACTCTACACCATCTTTCTTTATTGTCATCCACTTATTTATATATTCAAACTCTACACCATCTTTCTTTATTGTCATCCACTTATATTCAAACTCTACACCATCTTTCTTTATTGTCATCCACTTATATTCAAACTCTACACCATCTCCTGGAAATGGAAGATCGTGCAGGTAAATCAACGCGCTTTGATATATATTTTTCGTGTTTGAGTGAGCAGTTAGCGGGGTGATGGTGGTGGTGATGGTGGTGGTGGTGGTAGTAGTGACTGAATATATCATTTGTCATCAGTAGCTCTTTTTTTCATTCACAGAATGTCATCACACATCACAACATTCACACACACATTCATAAACGCTAGTTAAGTTGCACATGTAGTACAACGATTACTGCAAACAATGTTCACACGTGCAACCAAAAATTCGTGTTGCAAATGGTTCACTTTATTTCTCTTTATAAAAATGTGCACATTGCAACAATCATTGGAAATAGAGAAATTCTATAAATCTCCAGCTTTTAATGTTATTGTACATTATCGTAATCACCATTGCAGTCGTTAACCTGGAAATGGGCGAGGGAAAGGGCGAGGGAAAGGAGGGCGAGGGATAGGAGGGCGAGGGATAGGGCGAGGGCGAGGGCGAGGAAGATGTGGAGGGCGTGGCTTAGGAGGCGTTTTAGGTGGACGAGCTAGACGTAGGCGCAAACCGTCTTGGGCGGGGCTTTCCTCTTTGACGACAGCTAGAAACAGCACATGAATATGAATATAAGTGTAAATATAATAATTCTCCTCATTTTATATGTTTGTCGTCTTCTTTACTGAGCACTATTTATATTACTTCTTTCGTTCCTGTAGTCTTTCTTACTTTGTGTATTTTTTACCATTCTGATTTCATCCTTTATTTTCTTCCTCTCTTCATTATTGTAAAATCCTTTCCCTTCTTTTCTTTGTTCTTCTCTTTTATTTCACTCTCTTTATACTTCATCTTATGTTTCCTTCTTCCTTACCTATATTTTTCTTTCTCATTCTGTGACATTTTCTTTCTTTCTTTCTTTCTTTCTTTCTTTCTTTCTTTCTTTCTTTCTTTCTTTCTATCTCAAATTCTTTCTGGAAATTTTTTCCAAATATTAAGTACTAGAGTACTATATACTTTCAAATTATTATGTGTACCTTTATTGTAATGATATTTTAAAAATTGCAGTCGTTTGTTTAAATAATAGAATCTATTCACATATGACTCTGGAGCATACTAATGCTATGGTGTTTGGCTATATTGCATTACGATTATTGACGGTATATACTCTATACTAATGCTATTACGATTATTGACGGTATATACTCTATACTAATGCTATGGTGTTTGGCTATATTGCATTACGATTATTGACGGTATATACTCTATACGAATGAAATAATTGTAATATTGATAAATAAGTTTTGAATGCACTTTTATGCTTTTGACACTACTTCTTTAACCAATTAAACAAAAATAACAGTAAATTGAATTTCATGGATTGGTAGCAAGTGCTCACCTTCAGCTTGTACATACTCAGACATCACAAGAAAACCCACAATGGCTATCACCACAACACTCTTCATGATTCTTGAAACCATCCTTGTAAACAACTGCAACAGATGAATATACCTGTCAGTCTCTCCTGAGGCAATGGTATTAATTTTTGTGCAGTTATATATATATATATTAGGTTTTGTTTTGTTTGTTTTTTTCCACCACTGTTGTTCTCATACTTATTCTTCATTGTTTAATTTCTGGATTTGGTTTGTACAGTCTAAATCATCTTCTTGGCTGGGCTGAGAGAGCATCAGGGTGTGATATTTGTGTGGCAGAAGTAGAAGAAGATGAAAAAGTGTGTGCACAAAGATACATTGAATCCTTTGATATAAACTGCCCACTGCAAATGTAGCAAGAAGGAAAGGTCACAGGTGGTGTAATAAGGTCAGTAGCATCCTATCCTATGATGCCAAAGCCACCTAGTTAATGGTTATGATTATGAATAGTTCATTAATCATCAATAACTAATAACAAGTGAGGAGAATCTTAATTTATGTTATTAATAATTCTCCAGCAAATACCACTCGTTTTCACTCACTTGGTGGATATGCAGGCACTGTAAATGTTTTCTCTCTTCCACAACATTAAAGACACATTTTACCATCACACAATATTTCCATATGTGGAAACCGTCTTACCAAAAGAGAAGATAAATCTGTCTTTTAATCTATATTTAGCTAGCACTCCCTTTCTTCTCCAACATACGGTTATCAAAATGTGTAAGAAAGTCAATAAATTTAACAACAGATTTAATAAATCAACAATTAAATATGCACATAACAAATACAATGAAAAGATTACTTGACATCAGTATTTCCATGAAACCAGGTTTGAATAATTTTAATATCTATACCATATTATATCCTAATACACAATTCAATAGGTTAGTGTCAACACAAATCACATGATAGTTCTTATCAGAGAACAGAAACAGAGTTAATAATTAGTAAACCAGGAAATTCAGATAAAACAAGGAAAGGCTGCATATTCCCTGTAAAATATATTATGAGAACAGACTATGTTTTATTCATGTTTAGCTCCATTCTCTCTTACAATGAAGTCTCAACTTACAGTTTCCTGCAACAATATTTCTTAGCCCGATACATGAACATATTTTAATAATACAGCATATCAATTGTATGAGTGTGTTCATTAGAAACAATGTCAAGTGTTCAGCATACTATATACAAGCATCTTAGTTCAAAAATTTGTAGAAGCAATAGTCTACTCACACAATACATCTCTACATAAAATGCAGATATAATATATCAAAAGAAAAATGCACAAAATATTTCTAAGTCCATTCTCTCTCAATCAGTCAGTTAGCATTAAGCTAGCAGCTGCCCTTCATGACCGGACTTCTTGCCACTCCGAATTCAAGTGATTTGACAATTTGATCGGAATTTTCTTCAGCAAGTAAACCTTTGATCTCAACCCATTGTCTAGTCTCATGCTTATAAACCTTAAGCATTGGATAATAAATCTACTCATCCAGTTGGAACTGGTTTGAAGTGCATCAGCAATTTCTACCATATTCTCAACTTGGGTGTTTACTCCACCTCTGACAGTCAAGAGACAAAGAGAAAAATTTCAGAGGAACAATTAACTTTTTTTCAAATACAACTAGTAAATAGGGAGAGGAGCTTTTAGGGCTGGATAGATCTCTCTTTAGGTGGCCAGATTAGTAACTTAAAAGTGTAAATTTTGAATTGATTGTATTATTTTTATTTACTTTATTCTTTACTAATTTTCAACTAATTCTTGTGTCATTCCGGTCATCCTCATTTTATGTAAAATTCATCTTTTAATGTCCCTGTTTTGTTCTATGGTTTGTGATGAATACTCACTGGTGGCCCATTGACCTACCGGGAAAGATTTCCCCATAAATGCTGTTGTCCTAGATTTTAATTAGTTTATGGGTGACAAACTGTCGCCGCTGTACCCATAGGGTGACTTTGTAATAATGAATTATATCAAATTTGAGTAATTAGTTATGATACAAGACATCTACAAGTGCTGATGCAGAATATGGGTCAATTGTTATATATGTATATCTGCAACTGTTACGCTGATATACTGGTACGCCACCAAGTTGGCTGGCCCCCACTCAGTTTTCTCTGAGAATCAATGTTTATGAATAGATATATATGACGATTATAAATAGACAAACAGAGAAACAAGACGTAATCATTAGATTATCACTTCGGACTACGATAACAAACAACAGAAATTACTTCACTTATTTCAAATACGCGGGTTTACAATAATAACAAGAAATTTAATAAAAGAAAAGTTAACAAGATTTAGAAAAATAAGTAACATAGTTTATCATAGGCAAGTTAGATACACTGTAGTCACTTTCGCGCTGGAGTACACAGTCTGGTAGACTCTGTATAGTAAATGACATCACCGCGGTTTTGAAGTTCACGAAATCAAATCAAAGTAGAATCAGGTCAGGAACCGAACAGCCCAAGCCCGAAACAAAATAAAACAGCCAAAACAGCCAGAAGCAGCCAAAACCCTTATCATCCCAGGGTTTTCTTCTCCATGTACAACCCACTGTAGGGAGTGACCCAAATTTCAAGTGTTCACTCAAAGATAAGATTTCAGAAAATGAGTAAAGGATAAAGTTCGCTATCACCTTTATCACTCTTGAAATCACACCTGTGAATGTTAGACATGCCTTCGATCTGGCCAATTACTTAGCGTTAATTTGATTATGACTTTCTAACACCTTCTACCACAAGCGCCGACCCAGTTAACAACGCTTCCCATTGTATACCCCCAAAACACACATACGCTGCAAATTAATCTCTCGCTATGCTTATCGGCCTTTGATCACGCAAATTTAAACAACAAACACTCGCTAACCTATTTGACGCAAGTACTAACGACCGGTCAGTAAATCTACCACCATGCACGACTCATTCGTTCAGGACCTCACTGCCGAAACAACATGGTGCAATATGAAGTCATTCAAATTACCAATAGCTTCAATTTAAATTATACGTGAACATTTATATAAAATATAAGGGAAAATTCCCCATCATATAATACCAACAACACCACCTGTTAAAGAATAATTTAAATAGTCAGTCATCAGTCAACATAATGTCCAAACTAGTTGTCATGTCTCATAGTATTAATATTTAAGCATTTGTATATCTATGTGTCTGTTTATCTTTCTGGAATATGCCTACATTGTCTGATTGTTTCTTTAATTTCACATTCATATTCCATCAGTTTTAAAAATGTACATGTATCCTTATGAATGATTTATTTTAAACGGGTATTGGCACATTCATCATGCAGAGAAATTATATGGATCTATAATTTCCATTCTACCTTTAACAAGCACTAAAGTGTACAAAGATATAAAAATTAATCTGCAAAAAAAATTATTTGTACATTAAATAGTGCTCTTGTTTTTGAAAGAATTTGTGTTGTGTCTGTACTTGGGGTGTTTGAGCACATTTGTTGTATTCAATTACCCGAACATCATTTTAAAATATAAAACAAAAGAACAAGAAATAGTCCGTTCCATCATTTCCAAGTGCAAAAATAAATTGTTCTTTACAAAAGTAAAAAGTAACCTTTCACCTGTTGTCACGTAGAGGAAATTTGATTCGTTGGTCTGCTGTAAATTTACTTCTCGAACTGCTTCTCAAGTGAAATGGCACTGCCGTATTAACTGGCAGACATCTTTATATACGTTTTCATTGACCCGGATTTGCAAATGCTATCAAAGCAGGCCATTTTCAGTTCTACATGTACGGTGAAACTCGCTATAATGCGAATTTGGGGATTGCGTTAATGTGGGATATTACAATATTTTACTTTTTTTTTAAGAACATATACGTATATTCATATCTAATGTAAAAACTCGGATTATTATCGGACGAATATTAAATGGAATGCATTATTAAGATATATCGAAAATAACTGACGGATGATATATTTTATTTATAGGTTATTACTATGCATTAACAAGTTTTAATATTTTTTAATTTGTTTGTATGATAACACACATTGAACGATAAAACCCCGACTGACGTTCTACCCTGAATAGCGTATCAAGCGGACATTGTTTACTTTCATCTGATTGCCTCTAACAACACCGCCAAGCCCAGCCAACATGTTGGCGGCTTTAGTTATTAATTTTGATGTTTATTAAATTGTGATAATCTTTTATCAACCACCGCTTTGTCTGCTGCTTGGCTGTGTTTGCAGTTAAAGAAGAAGTACATGTCGGCTATTGTTTATACAACGATTGTATACAGAATTAATTGAATATCATCACAAAGACGATTGTATACAGAATTAATTGAATATAATCACAAAGACGACTTATTGGAATTACTCATGGATCAGTAATAAATAACATTTCCGATAATGTTTATTTTGGCAAATTCCTTCAAGAACCGTGTGAAATTGTTAAATTTCGGATCGTTTTATATTAATCGTCATACGCAACTCTTCCCCAAACTGATAATAAACGTTTTACACACAATTTCTCGTATTTAAAAAAAATATTTTTCCCGATACGAGAAAATACACGTACATGAATTTCAACTTTCAGGATGAAGTTAAACATTTTTATACTCTTTTCACGTACTTCGAAAAAACATTTTATACTCTTTTCACGTACTTCGAAAAAACATTTTGATGAGAGAAATATATTGAGC